>JAODAL010000063.1:0-430000 GCA_025379985.1 Phyllomedusa bahiana
AGGAGAGCGATGCCCTCTTTTCCTATACTGTCCTTCCCATAGGAGAGCGGACTGTCCCATACTATACTGTCCTTACATAGGAGAGACCTGTCCTCATACTATACTGTCCTTACCTAGGAGAGCGGACCTGTCCTCATACTATACTGTCCTTACATAGAAGACACCTGTCCTCATACTATACTGTCCTTACATAGAAGTGCGGACCTGTACCCATGCTTTACTGTCCGTACATAGGAGAGGCTTGTCTCTATACTATGCTGCACTAACATGGGGGCATATAGTCTGATGACAGATCCACTACAAATTTTCTTAGAGGGAAAGTCAAAGATTGATGTTTAGAGCCTCTTGTATATAAACCATCAGTGAGTATTCAGCGTGGTGGTGATGTGGTGTCCTGGACAGTTATGACTTGATGATTGAGGATAAATGGAAGATGAAATATTACACATCCCAGGAGATGGGAGGGGGGGGGGATGGGGGGCAGTATGAAGACCATAGAGAGAGAAGAAAGTTGTATGAATGCAGCTCCTGATAATCCCATCCCTATCCCCTCTGGAGGCAAAGAGATTGTGAAGCCCGGGAATGAATCTCACTCTAAGGTGACCCAGGGTCAGGTGTGTTTAACGTGATAGATTTGTAGGGAGTCTCATCTGATCCCTCATAGGGGACTGTCCCTCATGTTTACCGAACACAATCACATTGTAGAGCAGACGGCTGGCATTGTACAGGTTCCTGGACACCTGACACCTGAATGTCAAATGGGTGTAGCACATATCCAGCTATAGGTACAAGATTATGTACTTCCACTTCTTCAGGTGGTTATACTGTTGTATATTGGAAGGACTAATTTGAAACATTTTTTTAAATTATTTTTAGGTATGTTTATATTAAAGGAACACCCCATGCAAAACTAATGGTGTGTTAGACCCAGTTCAGGGGTGTAACTAGAGAAGACTGGGCCCCATAGCAAACTTTTGGGAACAGAGAATTCACCCCATGGAGATTGTGTTACAGCAATGGCCTGTACCCCTCTGAATCATATTACCAGGTAGACCCCCATTAGATAGGATGGTAGGCCCTGGATGGGTAGGTTGGGAGGCTCCAGGTAGGCAATACATAAGCCCCAGGTAGGTAGGTAGATTGGTCCTAGATACGTAGGCAACAGTTAGGCAGGTCTCAGGTAGGGAAGTAATTGGCCCTAGGTAGGTAGCCCCCAGGTAGGTAGGCGGTAGGTGGGCCCCAGGTAGCTAGGTAGGCTGTAGGTGGGCCCCAGGTAGCTAGCTAGATAGTAGGTAGGTAAGTAGGCCATAAGGGGCCCCAAATAGGCAGGCTATAGGGGCCATATAGGTAGACAGGCAGAGTTTAGATAGCTAAAGTGCGCCATATAGCAGGGTTTAGATAGGTCATAGGGACCATATAGGTAGGCGGGCGGGCAGGGTTTAGGTAGCTATAGGGGGCCATACGGGTAGGCAGGCAGGGTTTGTGTACCTATAAGAGACCATATAAGTAGATAGGCAGGGTTTAGGTGGTTAATAGGGTTCATATAGGTAGGTAGGCAGGGTTTAGGGGGGGGGGACCATTGGGGCTATATATGTAAGTATGCAGGGTTTATTTAACTATAGGGGCCATACAGGTAGGCAGGCAGGGTTTAAGTACCTATAGAGGGTCATATAGGTACTTAGGTGGGTCATAGGGGTCATATAGGTAGGCAGGGTTTAGGGGGGTTATAGGGACTATATAGGTAGGTAGGCAGGGTTTAGGTGGTTTATAGGGGCCATATTGTTAGGCAGGCAGGGCTTAGGGAACTATAGGGGACCCATATAAGTATGCAGAGCTTAGACAGGCTTTATTAATGTTAAAAAAAAAAAAAAAAAAGAAAGGAAAGAAAAGAAGAAGAAGAAATAGCTTGTTTACCTCTCTCCATGCTCCCACGATGCGAGACGCTCCCGGCCAGCCAGTGTCTGTGCTCGGCATGGACGGCACCGTGATCATGTGGGCTGTCGCCTGGTAGACTCGAGGCCTAAGGCCTTAGGCCTATCAGGGAGATTAGCCATAGTTGCCAACTTTTGAAAGTGAAAAAGCAGGAGACTCTAGTGGGCGGCGCGCCCACTAGAGTCTTGTCGGTACGCCACGCCCTTCAAAAAGGCCTCACCCCCCCACTCCTCCTAACTGCATAACGGCTTTGGAAGAAAGCCAGGTAGATATGCCCTTATAGCCGGTAGTAGCCCCCATAACCAGGTATGCCCCTTACAGGCTGGTAGATGCCCCTTGTAGCCAACGTAGATGCCCCTCTGTAGGCCCAGGTAGAGCCAAATTGTAGCCAGGTAGATGCCCCCCTTTGTTAGCCAGGTAGGTGCCCCCCTTTGTTAGCCAGGAGGTGCCCCCATTGTTAGCCAGGTAGTGCCCATCATGTTAGAAGGTAGTGCCATTGGTGCCAGGTAGTGCCCCTCCATTGTGCAGGTTAGTACCCCCATTGTTTGCCAGGTAGTGCCCCCATCCTTTTAGTAGTAGTGCCCCCATTTTAGCAGGTGTGCCCCCATATTTTAGACAGGTAGTGCCCCATCTGTTGCCAGGTAGTGCCCCCATCTGTTAGCCAAGTAGTGCCCCCATCGTTAGCCAGGTAGTGCCCATCTGTTAGCCAGGTAGTAGCCCCCATTGGTTGCCAGTAGGTGCCCAACCATTGGTTGCAAGGTAGTGAACCCCATTGTTGCCAGGTAGTGCCCCCAATTGTTTGCCAGGTAGTGCCCCCTCTGTTGCCAGGTAGTGCCCCCTCTGTATGCCAGGTAGTGCCCCCATCTGTTAGCCAGGTAGTGCCCCTTTGTTCCCAGGTAGTCCCCCATTGTTGCCGGGATGCCCCCTTTGTTCCCGGTATTCCCCTCTCTGTTGCCGGTAACCCCCTAAAGCAAATAAAAATAAAAAAAATAAAATTTCCATCACCTCACCGGCTCCTCAGGCGGCCAGTCCTCCCCGATCCCCTCAACGGCGCGGGGAAGGGAGCACCGGCGTCACTTCCCCCTGCGCCTTGCCTGTATGTAGGCGCAACAGGGCGCCGAACATACAGGGAAGGGGGAGGGGGGAGCATCCCCCTGCCTCCTCCCGAAAAGTAAACCCGCGGGCGGGTGAGGGGGCCCGCGCGGCCGTTCCCCCGCCGTAGGAGCGGTCCCCGGCGAAAGGAGTAGCGCACCAGCGCTACTCTTGCGCCGGGTAATTTAAAGGACCCCCGCCGCCTGCAGGCGGCGGGGGGAATGCCAAAACCCCCCGGGGAGGGCGGGAGGGGACCCAAATGCGGGACCCCCCCGCCAAAAAAAAGGAGAGTGGAAAATTATGGGTTACAAGCAGATGCCCGGGGGTCTCCGCTCTGCAAGCAAGCAGTCCGCCTTTAAACTTTGGGGGGGAAGGGCCCGGGGGTTCAGAGGCAGGGGTGTCCGGGGGCCCGCAGCTCCGCCCCACCGCAGTGAACTATTATGTTCATTTCGGTGGGCACAGGGTGGGAAATACCAGGTGGTAGAAGCCTAGCAGCAGCCAGGGACCCGGCTTGTCACTGTTCGTTGCTACCCCCGGGAGGTCACCCTGGGGCCGTTCAAAACTGAATTGAAGGTGCTATTTGGAGGCGGCTCCAGATCCACTACATGATGAACACTAATGGCGCCTGATGGACCCTAATGACTACAACGGGATCAGTCAGGTTTTCATCATGGTGTCCGCCATTTGAATGGAAAGAAATCTGTAACGGAGGCCAGAAAAACCTCTGATGAGATGTCCCAACCTTTTCCTAGTGCAATTCCACTTTGGTTGTATCCCTCTTTCTCTATGCAGAACTGAACGTATCCATGTTCCTTTTAATACTAATTTGGATAGAAAACCTCTTGGCTTGCATGCAAACCTCATTATACTCTGTTTACACTCTTCGGGGGGGACATCAGGGGATCTCCTTTTTCAATTATGAGAACCAATGATATGGTGCAAGATAGGAACTACAGTAGTAACAAGCAGGGGGCCCAGTGTTTCACCTGTATAGGGCTTTGTTCAAAAAGCGGGCCCACTGATATAGTGCAAGAATGGAACTTGTATTGGGCAGGAAGCTATGATAATCCAGTTAAGCCCCATTCACTTTAATGGAGCTGACCTGCAATACCATACACAACCCATGGACCAGTGTGGCGCTGCTTTGTTAGAAAACAGTCATGTTTTTATAATGCTTAGCAACTTCTTTATGGTATATGGAGTTGAGGGCACGGCTGCGGATCGTTCTTGTGTGCACTGCTATGTACAGTGCATGGTTGTCTTTGGAGAGGTTTTCCGGGATCACAAAGGTGTTTGCTGACTTCCAGCTGCAGTCCCTCACCCGCCCATGGGCTGTGTCTGGTATTGCCTTTCAGTTCCTGTGAAGTTAAAGGGGCTGATCGGCAATAATACACAAAACCTGAGGTTGCACAGTTTTTTTTTTTAATGAGAAGCCATATATTTTGGTGACGCCATTGGAGATTTTTCCCACCAGTGGTTTACACTGGATTCTGTATCTAACATATTATGTTGTTTCCTTTTGTCTGAAGACAGAGGCGTAAGTAACTTCAAGTTCTTGGGCCCTAGTGCAAAAAGTGAAATGGGCCCCCCCAGTTACCATGTGCCATTTACAATGCTGGTGTCTTCTTATGTGGCAGAAGGCTTTTGGGCCCCCTCAGGCTACAGGGCCCGGTAGCGGCTGCCAGGGCCGAGACAAGGCATTTTGGTGCCCTAGGCAAGTACAGCCAATGGCGCCCCCCCCCCTCCCCCACACACACACACACACTAATTCCTCTCACCCCTGCGCCCGGTCCTGTCACTAATTTTCTGCACATTCCACATAGCTCCAGTCCATCTCCTCAGCAGTCACTGCACAATGAAAATCAGCCCTGACAAATTTGCATTTTCAAAACCGCTCCCCTCCGTATGACAGTGTAATTCCCCTAAATAACAGTCACCAAATAATCCACCTACACATGGAGCAAATCTACCATATAAACACTCCTACAAAACCAAGACCCAAAACTATTACTACTTAAAGATCAAATAATCCTGCCAGACCCTGACCGAACGCGACCCCCACATGTGACTATCAGCTGTACACAGGCTCTACAGACATATACCACCGCCATACAGTGACCATATAGTGGTAGAAACTAGTTGTATGTAGACGCTCTGCAGAAATATAAGTGATTACACTGCAGTTACATTTAGTGACTCACAGGAGACGTCTTTTCTGATCAGCGTTGTTCACTTTCCCTTTGCTTCTCCATCCGGTTCACACCTTCTCGCTGGATTCTCCCAGCCACAACTCGTCCCTAAGGATTTGAACACAAATATCTTAGAATCCTCACATTTCCAGCAACTCCTTACTTATAAGTATATAAGTCCCCTCAGTCAGACAGGTATATAGATATGCCCTCTCAGTCTGGCAGGTATATGTATATATGTCTCCTCAGTCAGAGGGGCACTCAGGCAGGTATATAGCTAGAGGCTCAGGCAGGTATAAAGCTAGGGGCTCAGGCAGGTATATAGCTAGAGGCTCAGGCAGGCATATGGGGGCTCAGGCAGGCGTATGGGGGCCACAGGCAGGCGTATGGGGGCCACAGGCAGGCGTATAGGGGCCACAGGCAGGCGTATGGGGCCACAGGCAGGCGTATAGGGGCCACAGGCAGGCGTATAGGGGCCACAGGCAGGCGTATGGGGGCCACAGGCAGGCGTATGGGGGCCACAGGCAGGCGTATGGGGCCACAGGCAAAAATAACAACATTAATACTCACCTTACCTCTGTCCCGGCCGCGCGATCCTCTTCTTTCCCGGCCGCGCGCTCCTCTTCTGTCCCCGCCGCGCGCTCCTCTTCTTTCCCGGCCGCGCGCTCCTCTTCAGTCCGACACTGTGATGCCATCACGCCTCCAGTGCCGGGACGCTCCTCGGGCGGACGGCCTATGACGGGCTGTGCGTCTGAGGAGAGGCAGCGTCGCAATGACCTCACTTCATCACGACGCTGCCAGCTGAGCAGCACGGAGCCACGGCGGGTCCTCAGCGCTATGAGGACCCGGCGGCCCCGCTGTGTCGGCCCTGCGGCTTACCGGAGGATCCAGCGATCCTCCGGTGAGCGGGTCCGACACTGTCTGCGGAGCGGGGAGCACTCGCTCTCTGCTCCGCAGTAGCCCGCAGCTGTATGTGCATCCAGTGGACGCACATACAGCTAAAAAGGCCGACGGCGCTCCAGGCCCATGCCAGCAGCCTGGAGCCCGGCGGCGTTCGGGGGGGCCCCCGTTTGCACCCCTCAGGGACAGGCAGAGGTAGGCGCCCTAGGCGATCGCCTACCTCTGCCTACCCGTCGTCCCGGCCCTGGCGGCTGCTACTGCTGCACCCCTTATAGTTACGCCCCATATGTAAGTGCCTGCTGCATTAACTACAAATTTGGTAGAGCTGTTCAATTTCTATACAAGTTCATGCTATGTTATCTGTCGCAGAGCTGTGAAAAAGGGGGAACCTGATGGATACGTGGCCGTCCCATAGATCTTAATAGAAGAGTCCTTTATGTACTAGGTTTGATCTATTTGTCCAATGTACATTCTCCTGCCCCACACAAAAAGCGTATACTGCAGGCAAAAGGACAAACAGTCCACATAGGACAGCTTTTGCTTTAGTAATGTCTTGGACTGGCCCACAAGAGAACTGGGTAGACCTCTCAGCATGGGGGACCACTGAATAAGACCAGGGGCTTCTTTTCAGGGAGAAAGGCAGAAGGCAAGAGGTATGTGCAGACGTGTACAGTATAGATAGGGTGGGCCCAAGGCAGGGCCATCTTTTCCATTGGGCACAATAGGTAGTTGCCTGGGGGCCCCTCAAGATTAGGGGCCCCAGGTGGTGTATGTATCTCCCAGGAATACAAGAAACATACCCTGGATCCCTAGGGCGGGCTGCTTATTTAACTGTGTATTTTTAGGACATGCAAAAGTTAAAAACCACGATGGAGAAGGGAGCCGGAGGCTCCATGCCCTGCAAAATGGTCTTGTAGGCTGCTGGTGCCCAGACATAAGTGGTGTGATAATATGGGTGTAGTGTGATGTCATGTATTTGGGCAGGGCCCACTGCAGTGCTATGCCCGAGGGCCCATAATTCTGTTAAGACCGCTCTAGCCCAAGGTACCCCATTCAGGCACTGTTAGGCTATGTTCACACGGCTTAATTGCGGGACGTAATTACGTCCCGCAATTACGCCGTGGGGGCTGGAGCGGGGGGCCTGCACCTCGCCGGCCCATAGACTTGCATCACCAGCGGCGCGTCACTTATCTCCCCCCGCGGCGGATTCGCCGAGCAGGGAGAGGAGACGTAATCCATAGTTCTCTATGAGAATGTGGATTACCGGAATGACTGGGACGTATTTCAGCTGTAATTCGCGCAGTACGCTGCGGGCTGAAATACGTGCCCAAATAAGCCGTGTGAACATAGCCTTAATGTCTATGGGCCGGCCACAGCAACCATGCGGTATCCAACAGGCTACCTCTTTTCACATCACACCAACAGATCTCTCTGACATAATGGGAACTTTGCTTAACTTAGGCATTGTCATAAGGCCTCATGCACACAGCAAATCCACCTTACCCCAAAGCCTGATTCACATTTGCACTGATATTTCCATTTTTTCTGTTCCGTTATTTCAATAGGTAACAAAAAAAGGGGGATTCTGTATCTGTTACATAATGGTCTCCAATAGTGCCTAATGGACTCTATTGACTACAATGGAATCTGTCAGGTTTCCATCACGGAGTGAATCATAGCGCATTATGCAACATTATTTTGTCCATTTTTTGCAGAATCTGTTCCTAATGTAACCAAAGCTGAGGTGATCACAGCAGCTTTACTTGCAGTCCTATGCAAATAGGCTATTGATGAAAGTGGTGAAGTGCTATAATAAAGCCGCACGCGATTTATATGCAGGCGCTCTGCATCCATTGTAGCCCCCCACATGTCTCCACAACGATATCGCCTATGATGTGACACATACGGCATTACAAGGCGTGTATGTCATCTTGCATAGCTTTCCATGGGCCGCCGAGTACACTCAGCATGCAGCCTCATGCCTCGCAGCACGTCTATTACAGCCATAAGCTAGAATAAAGCCTATTCTCACCAGCCTGCTCTCTGTTACAAATATATGCAATAGCACTCAGCAGGAAGCATTGATGGAGATGGCAATATGGAATGTGTATGTCCTTAAACACGGAGCGATATTGCTAAATACATTAATTTTTCCCTATAATTACACATCCTGGGAAGTTCTATTGCCCCTAAAGCATGCTTAGAATATAGTGACCATTCCCTAAGCTTATAATTGCAAAGCCTTGACAGTGACTATTGGGATTTGCAATGTGCATGTTTAGGAGCCCAAGAGAGGCATCTAGTGCTCATTTGGAGAATGACATCTTGAATTTTAATGGTTTTTAGTAGCTCCACTAATTTGCAAATGAGTTGAGTATTCGTATAAATGAGATAGACTCTGACCTGTATAGTTATATTATACACATGTTATTTCTATTGCACTATTTTATATTAATAATTTAGATTTGATCTGTGACCTATGGGAAATGTTACCTCCTCCACTGCAAAAAAATGTTACATAGGGTCTGTTTTTTAATTTTACTCCTCTCTGCTGGCATCTCTTCTTCTTTTGTTAGTGAGGAGGACAATTTGAACATGTGGGAAATGGTTTTTGTACGCTTTGTGGCTACACATTGGGTAAAGCAGAAATTGTCCACCTTAAATGGGTTGTTTCGCTACAAAGATTGCTTTTTATGTTAAAGATCTTGCAAAAACAAGTCGCCTTGCAATATATGTCCATTAACAGTGTCCTACCTATTCCTTGATATCCCTTCTTGTATGGGCTGCATCAGCTCCTCAGGTTGCTTTAGATACAGACCTGTTTGATCTCTCCTGATAGGCTGCCAGCACTGGTTGCTATAGCTACAGACCTGGCTTCTACTGCAGCCTAGTAGAAGCCATTAAACATGCCCCTGAATTCAAATTGAAACCAAGAAAACAGGACTGAGGTAAGATGAATCAATGTAGTGAGACAACCCCTTTAATGTCACGACAAATTCCCATCACAACTTTAAAGAAGACCTGTGACCTCTCCTGTCTATTTTAGTACATTATTGTGTTCCCTGCGCAACAACAATTCTGGAGCCTCTTCTCTTCTATCTCTGTGTTGTGCTGTTCCTCTGTTATTCCTCCTAGAAATGTATTACCGAATCTGTCAGATGGGTGTTGCCATTCCAGTTATCAAACTGGTGTGTCCTTTTCCACATGGACTGTCAGCACTGATTGGACAATGTCAGACTATATAGGGGGACACCCCCAAATGGTAAAACCCATCTGACAGATTCAGTAATAAGTTTCCAGGAGGAATAACAGATAAACAGTACAACCCAGAGATATAAGAGAAGAGGCTCCAGAATTGTTATTTCACAGGCCCCTCACCTGGTGCCCAAAGGAGCCGCTCATCCTGGCACATGTAAGAGCAGTACAGAACATGAAGCAGAGCACTGTACTGTAGAGAGGCACTACTAGACCGCCAATCACTGCATGCACCTCTCTAATACATGTAAGAGCAGTACAGGACATGTAGTACCACACCGTACAGTAGAGAGGTGCTATAGACCACCAATCACTGCATGCACCTCACTAATACATGTAAGAGCAGTACAGGACATGTAGTACCACACCGTACTGTAGAGAGGTGCTACTAGACCACCAATCACTGCATACACCTCACTAATACATGTAAGAGCAGTACAGGACATGTAGTACTGCACTGTACTGTAGAGAGGCGCTATAGACCACCAATCACTGCATGCACCTCACTAATACATGTAAGAGCAGTACAGGACATGTAGTACCGCACTGTACTGTAGAGAGGTGCTACTAGACCGCCAATCACTGCATACACTACACTAATACATGTAAGAGCAGTACAGGACATGTAGTACTGTACTGTGCTATGGAGAGGTGCTATAGACTGTCAGTCACTGCATGCACCTCACTAATACAGATGTTTTACAAGTAAAATGTTCATAATAATTGGCTGAATCTGAGTCTGGGACATTGCATCTTGAAACCACACTCAACCTACAGAGTCCCAGGAAAGACCATTGTATGTTGAAAATATTGTATCCTGAGGCCATTGTAACTTGAGGGACCACTGTATAAGCCCCAGAGGCACTGATGGGGTGGATGGAACAGTATGGACTCATGCATTTGGATGTATCACTATGATTTCTTAGGGATATGAAGGCCCTGAGACACCATATTTTCCCCTAAATGCAAATAATCTACTTTATGACACATGAGAGTGACCTTTATCTTTTTTTTTCTTCTAGATTCTGTATGAAAGAAACGTCTGTATAGACCATTGGGGACTCATAGAGGTAAGTGATTTTTTTTATGAGTGACATATTATGGATTTGAACAACATGCATGAACTACAGCTCAGATTCTCACTGACATCAATGGGACCAAGATTTGAAACACAATTTAAAAAAAAAAAAAAAAACACCTCTGTGCAAAGGTATCCTTAAATTGAGTTTAAGAAGAAAAAAAATATAATATTCTTCTATACTTTCTGTATCCACTCATCCTGGTTTTCAAGATCTCTGCTTGCTTTCCATTGAACAGAACAGACAATGAATAGACCAAACTTTTTATAGCACAAATCTTTGTCCTTCATATGGTCCCAGACGGGTCTGTAGCCATCAAAGGTCTGGTCAGACTCAATAATATTTGTTGTTTGAGGTAAAAATCAGATCCAACAGATGGGACCCTGAGGAGCAATAAAAAGAGCGCCCCCAATGTCCACTGAACACTACAGATACCGAAGAGACCAGACTTTTCATAGCACAAATCTGTCAATCATTCCATATTGGGCCAGGATGGCTGCTGTCTTTTTATTAGAACCTTTAATATTTACATCTAGGGCATAGAAATCTGGCTTAGCCATGTGATGGAGACAACGGTGCATTGGTCATTACGGTACAGTCATCGGAGCTGTCTTGTAATGAGTCCTGCACTTGTCCCTCTGCATGCATCACACAAGCAGGACAGATTTTTTAACCCCTGGAAGTAAACATTGAAGGTTCTGATTGAATAATAGCAAGCAGAGATCTTACTTCAGGGAATAAAAATCCTACTGGTCATATGATGGGCATTGCTCATTAAAGGGGTTGTCTCACTAAATTGATTCATCTTACCTCAGTCCTGTTTTCTTGGTTTCATTTTGAGGGGCATGTTTACTGACTTTACTAGGCTGCAGTAGAAGCCATTTTTCCCCAAAAAAAAATTTCTGATGTGCATAACCATATATTGCTTCTAGTTTGAGTTTGGAGGAGTGGCTGCCTCCATTTTGTTTTTTTCACTCCACCCACCTTGACAGGTTTTAAATCATAGTTGCCAACTTTTGAAAGTGGAAAAGCAGGAGATTGAAGAGGGCGGCGCGCATAGCGCGCTGCAGCAAAAAGTTTGCATGGACACGCCCATCTTGTTGGTGTGCCATGCCCCTTCAAAAGCCACACCCCACTCCGCCTAACTGCATAATGGCTTTGGAAGAAAGCCAGGTAGATGCCCTTATAGCCAGGTAGTAGCCCCCCATAACCAGGTAGTGCCCCTTACAGGCAGGTAGATGCCCCCTTGTAGCCAAGTAGATGCCCCCTTGTAGCCAAGTAGATGCCCCCTTGTAGCCAAGTAGATGCCCCCTTGTAGCCAAGTAGATGCCCCCTTGTAGCCAAGTAGATGCCCCCCTCTGTAGCCAGTAGATGCACCCCTGTAGCCAGGTAGATGCCCCCCTTTGTTAGCCAGGTAGATGCCCCCCTTTGTTAGCCAGGTAGATGCCCCCCTTTGTTAGCCAGGTAGATGCCCCCCTTTGTTAGCCAGGTAGATGCCCCCATTTGTTAGCCAGGTAGATGCCCCTTTGTTAGCCAGGTAGTGCCCCCTTTGTTGGCCGGGTAGTGCCCCCTTTGTTGGCCAGGTAGTGCCCCTTTGTTGCCGTTGCCCCATTTTTTGGCCAGGTAGTGCTCCCATTTGTTTGCCAGGTAGTGCTCCCATTTGTTAGCCAGGTAGTGCTCCCATTTGTTAGCCAGGTAGTGCTCCCATTTGTTTGCCAGGTAGTGCTCCCATTTGTTTGCCAGGTAGTGACCCCATTTGTTGCCAGGTAGTGCCCCCATTTGTTTGCCAGGTAGTGCCCCCCATTTGTTAGCCAGGTAGTGCTCCCATTTGTTTGCCAGGTTGCTCCATTTGTTTCCAGTAGTGCCCCCATTTGTTTGCCAGTATGCCCCCATTTGTTTGCAGGGAGTGCCCCCATTTGTTTGCCAGGTGATGCCCCCATTGTACCAGGTGATGCCCCCTTGAGCCAGGCAGAGCCCCCTATAGCTAATAAAAATAAAAATAATAAATTCCACTTACCTCACCAGGCTCCCTGCAGCACGTCCGAGGCTGCCGACTGAGTACTCTGTGTCGCAGGGGACTGAGTGCAGCCGCGCGTCACACCCCCTGCGACGCTGAGGTGTATGTACAGCGCACACCGGCGCTGTACATACAGGGGGAGAAGGGAGGAGGGGAACGATCCCTCCTGCCTTCTCCCTGCACAGTAAAACGCGCCGGGCGGGTGAGCGGACGCTGCGACCGCTTAACCCGCCTGTAACAGCGGCCGGCGCAAGAGTAGCGCATCAGCGCTACTCTTGCGCCGCGGTAATTTAAAGAACCCCCGCTGCCTGTTGGCGGCGGGAGGAATGCCAACTCTGCGGGACCCCCCCCCGCCAAAAGTGGGAGAATTGGCATGTATGTTTTAAATCAGTGCGGTGTGTTCAAAAGTCGGTGCCTTCACTCCCTGAGATGTGGAAGTCTGAACAGAGTCCATGAGAGGTGACAATAGTGTAGGTCCACCTGCCTTGAGATCCCTTTGAAGTTCGGAGGTGGCTTAAACAGTTTTGATAAAAAATGTGAACGGAGAATCTCAAAAATTTTTCATATATCCTAGATAGCAGAAATGCTGTTTTCAAAATTCCTATGTCCCCTTTCATAGTGCCCCAGTTTATAGTGTGCCACTGTTATTAGAATATGTATGTATACTACAGCCGCACCAGTGTTGTACCTATGTTCATTTTTTTCAAAAATTTTTTTTTTGGGGATGTCCATAACCATATATTGCTTCTTGCAGTAGAAGCCAGGTCTGTAGCTAAAGCAATCCAGTGCTGCCAGCCTATCAAGATAGATCAAACAGGTCTCTAGCTATAGCAACCAGTGTTGGCACCCTATCAAGATAGATCAAACAGGTCTGTAGCTATAGCGACCTGAGGAGCTGATGCAGCCCATACAAGAGGGGATATCTAGGAATAGGTAGGACACTGGTAATGGACACATATTGCAAAGTGACTTGTTTTTGCAAGATCTTTAACATAAAAAGCAGCAACCCCTGTAGTGAGACAACCCCTTTAAGAGACCGCTCTTGTGACTGCACTGTAATGACCAATGCATCCATGTTTCCATCACATGGCCAAGACAGATTTCTACACCCTGGAAGTAAATAATAAAGGTTCTAATAAAAAGACAGCAAGCCGAGATCTTAAACCCTCCTGGGACATTTGGCCCGATATGGAATGATTGACCAAGATTTGTGCCATGACATGTCTTGTCTTTGGTATCTGTTCTGTTCAGTGGACACTGGGGGCTCTTTCTTTATTGCTCCTCGGGGTCCCATCCATTGTATTGGATTTTTACCTCAAACAACATAAATTGAGCCTCACAAGCGATCTGACCTGTCGATGGCTGCGGCCATATGAGGCCGACACTCTGCTTACATGTAGAGGGCTATGTAATGTATGTGCAATGTGCTGGATGTGACATATCTCCTAACTGGACGTGTGAAAAATGACTGCTCCAACTTGGCCTCTCAGGATGTCACAAATTATCCTTTATTCTGGGTAAGTGTAATTTAACCCTTTTAGCAATGACAAGGCTCCTGAAATTCTGATTTTCCTGCCTAATGCTTTTAGATTTGTGCCTTTAAATGAAACACTCGTAATTCTGGCTGTCATGTCACAGTGACTTTACCGTCACTCCTGTAAAGAGCTTGGAGAATATTATTCAATTCTTGACAAAGTGCGTATCTAAAATTAGCAAAGTGTGTATTTGTCGATTTTCATGTGACTTTCCCGCAAACTGGACCATATAATGATGGGGGGTTATGCAAATTTGCCAAGGGTGTACTTTAGGATTATACAAATTTGCCAAGGGTGTACTTTAGGATTATACAAATTGCCAAGGGCATACTTTAGGGTTATACAAATTTGCCAAGGGCGTATTTTAGGATTATGCAAATTTGCCAAGGGCTTACTTTAGGGTTATACAAATTTGCCAAGGGTGTACTTTAGGGTTACACAAATTTGCCAAGGGCGTACTTTAGGGTTACACAAATTTGCCAAGGGCGTACTTTAGGGTCATACAAATTTGCCAAGGGCGTAATTTAGGGTCATACAAATTTGCCAAGGGCGTACTTTAGGGTTAGGCCGTGTTCACACGGCTTATTCCCGACGGATTTGTGCACCGTATTGAGCGCACAAATCGCCGTGAATAAGGGCGGGCTGGGGTCGGGGACCAACACGCGGCGAGGGCGCTTCTCCGGGCCCCTTAGACAATGCATTGTTTCGCGCGTAGCGCCGTAAATAATGGAGTACACTTTCTCCCCCAGCGGCGGATTTGGCCAATCGGGCAAGGGCGTAATCATGTTCTATGGAGCAGTGGATACCTAATTGCTGCCGGGATTGGCGCCGTACCGAAGCGCAAATCCGCCCTAGTACGGCGCCAACGCGGCAGAATAAGCCGTGTTACGAGGCCTTATACAAATTTGCCAAGAGCGTACGTTAGGGGGCAGAGTCCGAG
This sequence comes from Phyllomedusa bahiana, assembly GCA_025379985.1. Lineage (NCBI taxonomy): Eukaryota > Metazoa > Chordata > Amphibia > Anura > Hylidae > Phyllomedusa > Phyllomedusa bahiana. The sequence goes on from JAODAL010000063.1 coordinate 14,940, forward strand.
TGGGACATAAAATGTCACATAATTTTGGATTAAACTTTTTAGTAAGTATGTTAATAGTTAGTCTGAAATTGTAATAAGCAAGTTTCTAGGTCATCTGTTCTGGAACCTGCTATGGAACCCTCAACAGACCCCCTTTATGACACAAATTACAGATCAGACAACGTCGCGGCTTCTGTTGATGAGACTGTGAACAGAGCCTGAGGCTGTACATCTGGACTGGGAACTTCTCTGTCTTTTCTTCCCTTGTTTGTCTGTTACCCTACAAATAGTATCCGCTCTACTTCAGGACATAGTGCTGCTTGAGTAGGTTTAGAGCAATGCTCCCTGGGAAAAGTATGTAAAATTGAAGAAGAAAACTGTCTCTCTAGTGCCACCTATAAATAGTTAACCTCTTAAAGGGGTTGTCTCTCTACATTGATTCATCTTACCTCAGTCCTGTTTTCACTTTGAATTCAGTGTCGTGTTTACTGGCTTCCACTAGGCTGCAGTAGAAGCCAGGTCTGTAGCTATAGCAACCAGCACTGGCTGCCTATCATGAGAGATTGAACAGGTCTGTAGCTATAGCAACCTGAGGAGTTGATGCAGCCCATACAAGAGGAGATATCTAGGAATAGGTAGGCATATATTGCAAAGTGACTTGTTTTTGCAAGATCTTTAACATAAAAAGCAGCAACCCTTGTAGAGAGACAACGCCTTTGTCGTTCTGTGTTTTTCTTATAGAAAAATAAGCTATACAAATAACCAGAACTCGGGGGTCTGGACTGTTATGGAATTCTTGGTATTTCAACATGTTGGAATTGACCACTAAAAGGTAAAATTTGTGATAGGCCATCTCAAGGGTTTTCCTGGGGTCTTCAAGATCTCCACAGAATCTTGTATTTAATAAAATGCAGTTGATTACATAATATCTAGGTTTATTCTGCTCCCATGTACAAGGTTCCATAAGTTTTTCACTTAAAGGGGATGCTCCCACCATAAACTTTGATGGCATATGGCTAAGACATGGCCAATAAAGTATGGTACGTATGCGTTCCACCTGTGGGACACCTATCTTAGGAACAGGCCACTAAAAGTTTGTAGCTGAGAATGGAGAGGCGGTTGAGCTTGCACAAGACTCTCCATTCTGTTCTATGGGGGTTCCAAGGGCAGGCGCACACACCACTTACTTGTACTAGGATTTCCCATGGAACAGAATGGAAAGTTGTGAACAAGCGCGACCGGATCTCCATTCTCAGCCAAAACTTGCAGGAGCCTGTTCCCAAGATAGGTGCGGGTCCTAGAGGTGGCATATCCTAGCAATATTCCATCAAAGTCTATGGTGGGAACACCGCTTTAAATATGTAGTGCCAACATATAAAGAGCCAACACAGCTCTTTACAGTCCTTTTCTCTACAGTCTAGTTCTAGTCAAACCCACTAAAAGAGTGGTGCTGCCAACTCTTAAATGATCGTCAGTGGTCTCCGCAGCCAGACATCCTGCTGTGTTCGTATTTTGTCTTCCTTAAAAGGAATATGTCGGCAATTATTTTTTTCTTATTAAATCAAGCCCCTGATCCATATGCTTTTCCTCTGTCGTTTTTATTTCCTGATTGTAGATTTCTCTATTCGGCCGTCTATATATGCTTGGGGGAAGACATTCTTGCTTGCACTGCTTTAACAGCAGTCAGAGAGATACTTTACAGCAGCTTCATGCCCATAGGATTCTTAAGACAGTTTCTGTCCCATAGACATCTATAGGAGCGTTTTCCCTGTAAAGGGAGGGGAGAGGGGGAGCTGTTACATCTCCTCTTGTGACTGGTGGATTCTGTGTTATCTGTTCACAATGGTGTCTCCTTTCAGTTTGGCCCTGCTTTTACTGATAATGAGCAGACTGCTGAAAATCTCCCTTTACAGAACAGGAAGTGTCAGACTATTATTAGGCTTAGTGGCCAAAGTGAAAACTGCAGGACTTAAGAATTATTAAAAAACTATGTGATCTGGAAAATTAAAAAAAACATAACCAAAAATTCCTACAAAATGTGTTTAACATAAAAATGTGAGTTAAACAAGGTCATTTTTTTATGACACATTCCCTTTAATATATTCCCAATAGCTTAGCACAATGTTGTGAGATCACCTATATTGCAAAAAAAACACAAATGATCATCTGCTACCTTACTCAGTAGTGGGACATTAAACTTTTTTTTTCTTCTTTTTGTACTTCTGCATGGGGAGGAATAGGTAACAGAGTTTTGATCTATAAGGGGTCCTCTGGTTTACAATACTCACTTTTATGTACTCTATTATAAAATTTTGAGTTCATAGAGGTGAATCTTCTGTTTAAGATCCTTATCGCTTGTTCAGAATGAAAACCAATTACAAAGAATGTCTCTCACTCTGGAGGACCTGTCCGGTCCTGCATTACAGAAGACAGACCATTAATGTGTAATACCTAATTCCCCCTGTTGTGACGCTGCAGGGAAAAAAAGAGGTTGCCCAACAAATAAAAATTATTGTTCAATGGCACCAAGGTGGATAAAAAAATAAAATTTATACTTACCTACAGGTCCCCCCAGAGCTCCTGGTAATCTGCTCCTCGTGACTGTTGGGTTCTTGACCGAGCACACAAGACTATTGCTCTCCATTCACTTACAAAGGAGTGCAAGCTTCTCCTGTATGACTGGCCAAGAGGTCTGAAGTCAAGAGGAACAGATTGCTAGGTAAGCTCCAGAGGGACAGTGGCAGGGGAAAGGCAGGTACCGTATATACTCTAGTATAAGCCGACTTTTTCAGCACATTTTTTATGCTGAAAAAACCTCCCTCGGCTTATACTTGAGTACAACTATCCTCATCTGAACATGCTAGCTCTTCCAGGACCTGTGATGATGTTACATGGAGGAGAGGAGTCATGTGACTGCTGTGTGCTTCCAGGACCTGTGATGTCACACAGAGGGGGAAAGTCATGTGATGTTGCTCAATGTATGCAGAATTCTGCTGTACTGGTTGTGATCACTGCTGGATGTATATGTGTGTTATATGTGCATGTAGCTGGGCTGTGTATGTGTAATGTGCATGTAGCTTGGCTGTGTATGTGTAATGCGCATGTAGCTGGACTGTGTGTGTGTAATGTGCATGTAGTTGTGCTGTGTGTGTGTAATGTAAATGTAGCTGGACTGTGTGTGTGTAATGTGCATGTAGCTGGACTGTGTGTGTGTAATGCGCATGTAGCTGGGCTGTGTGTGTGTAATGTGGCTAATTGCTGGGGACAGCCCTATCTGGCTAATTACTAGGAACTATCATTTCATTTTTGGTGGCACCAAGTTCTCTAGTTGCTGCTCTTTGCTATAGCTATCTGTCCTGGCTAATGAAGGGGCATCACTTGCTGCATTTCCCATCCTAAGCTTATACTCGAGTCAATAAATTCCCAGTTTTTTGTGGTAAAATTAGGTGCCTCAAATAATATTCTGGTCAGCTTATACTCCAGTATGTATACGGTAGGTATAATTGTTAAAAAAAAAAAAATTAAATGGGTTTTCCAAGACTTTTTAACATCTCCCTGCAACCTCCCACTGTGCTAAAATAGAAAATTAATTCATACTCACCTCTTCTATAACCACCGTTCCAGAACTCCCCCAGGTCACTCACTGATGATGTCATGTTCATGGATCACATGATGCTGCAACCAATCACTGAGCTCTCTGGTCACATGATTCTGTACATGCAGGTGTGTGGCTACCGAGGTCAGTGATTGGCGGTAGCATCGTGTGATCCATGAACTGAGGGACTAGGGGTGGGGCGCAACACTGGAGCTCTGACAGAACTGGAACGTTGGTGATGGGAGAGGTAAGTATGGGTTAATTTTCTATTTTAATACAGTGGAAGGTAGTAGGGAGGTTTTTATAAGTCTTGCAAAACCCCTTTCATTGAACAATAGTTTTAATTTGCTGGACAACCCATTTAACCACTTTTATACTGGTACGGATGATTTCGTTTTTTTTTCCTTTATGACCGCTAGTTGTCTCCTATCTCTTGATGCCCAAGGTATAATACTAATGCATTTGTTCCTTTTAAAAGTATAGAAATTGTATCGGTTCACTTGGAGATTTTAATATATTCATTTACGCCTACGGAACTGAAAATTTATACCAATAATTTGATTACAGAAAAAAAATGAAGTAACATTAAGTTCAGCTTATGACTATTTATTATATTTCCGACGCTTTGGATTCTTTAAAAGCCTATAGTCCATTAAAGCGTACGGCGCTCCCTATTATTGCAGTGATAATTCCTGTTCCAGCAGCCCTACATCATCGTAAAATACTACACACAATTTCTATTGGCACAGTCACTGAATAGAAAATAGGCAAACACGCAGCCTAATTGAAAATGTGTTTGCTTCGCTCTTCCAGGAGTTAAGAAAATATTCAATTTTTTTTTTCAACTCAAATCTGGAGTTTTTATAGAAAAAAAAAAAAGAGAACTCAGATGGAAGATTTACATGAAATTTTATTTTATGAGCGAAGAAATAGCGCGGCAACAGAACAATCTATAAAACAGCTGTAAATACACATCTATGAGTTGACATAATACGGCCAAGGTTTCTCAGAAATGGCAGCACTGGAGGGAATGATGGCTTTTTATTTAAAGCATTTACCTTCACCTCTTGTGAAATGTATTGCAATCTATCTTTGCGCATTCTTGTCATACCTATGTGTAGATAACAGGTTTTGCAACAGTAAATAGGTTGGACGCTGTGAAAATTCAGATGCAAATATTGCACCAGACGCTGCTGAGTGGAGTTTTTCATAGGGCACGGTTCAGCCCAGAGTTTTTACTATAGATATGCATTAAAGCTATTGGATTTTTCTAAAATCTAAAGCTATGGAGAAATGCATTACAACAAAATCATCTTGGCTTTGTTTTATGCAAAGCCGGTGCAGTACCACTTAGTGACAGCAGATGGAGAACTGCTACATATATATATATATATATATAGAAGAGGAAGGAATAAAGCGCCCCATCTGCTGGCAGTATGTGGTGCTGCACCAGCTGTACAGGTTTTCTGACACAGGATATTGCTGCAGTGATAAAACAAAAATACTTTTAGGATTATTATTATAGAAAGCAAATAGTAATTCGATGGAAACAGATGACTGACTACTTTCTTGCATATGCAAATAAGCTCTGGATAAGAGAGCGAGGTATCTATTGCCACCTATTAGAAGTCTTCCCACACCTTTATCGAGTAACTTTACCCTCCTCTAAAAAAAATTTTTCCTAGAAACAGTCCCATTTTTTGCCCATGGTCTTTGGAATTGAAACATTTTCTAAAATGTGGCTAAGCTGCAATACCTGACATGGCCTACGGTGGAGCTGTTTCTGTAATAATTCAGCCATTCTCCTAGAAACAGTCCCATATTTTGCAGTGGTCTTTGGTATTGAAACATTTTCTTAAATGTGGCTAAAATGCAGGGACTTAACTATAGTTCATGGGGCCCCATAGCAAAATGAAATGGGGCCCCACCACCCAATGACAATAAACTAAAACAGCAACATAAATAGCAATAATTAAAGGTAAAAAATTATACAGCCATATATCAGGGAACCCATACAGAAGAGCTGGAGAGCAGAAAGCCACCACATATTTGTTCTTTACAATGTTTTTGTCCCTGCGTGGGGGCCCCCTCAACATCTGGGCCCCATAGCAGTTGCTATGGCTCCTATGGCTATAGTTACGCCCATGCTAAACTGCAATACCTGACATTCCCTAAGGTGGAGCTGTTTCTGGAATGATGCAGACAGATGTTTCTAACTCTATTTAGAAAGCGTAAGAAGGAATGAATGAATGAATGAATGAATGAATGAATGAATGAATGAATGAAAAACAGTGACTTTACACACTGATGGGTGGGATGGGTCACAGCCATGACGAGCATATATTACTATATTCATACATTATAGAACAATAGGATTGATTGCAGATTTGTTTCCGTAACTTATTTCAGTGACTACATCATGTGCAACATCCTCTAAGAAACAGTTTCCAGTAATTTACTAGTGCAGCTCAAAAAATTAGAATATCACTGAAAAAATAATTGATATCAATAATTTAAATATATTGTATAAACACATTACAGTATGAATGACAAGGTTTAATATAATACATTAGTGAGCTCTATAACAAATAAAAAGATCCTGGAGAGCTCCTTTAATTTTCAATGATATTCTCATTTTTGGAGATGCACTAATATATTCAGTAATAAACATTGAAGCATATTTTCTTCTATTAGCATCTGTTTCATTCATACACATATGTAGAGATAAGTAGTTTGTCATAGTACACAGCTCATCTCTGTAATACAATGTGTGATCTATAGTCTTAAACTTGCTATCTTAAGTTCTCATTGAAAAAAAGTAATGAGAAAAAGCCTGTAGATCTTTAGTGCTGCACATAAAATATAATAGGGTTGTGTTTGCTACAAATATGTGAAGTCCTAAAGATCTCCAGTATAAGGCTAGAGATAGTGCAAGTCTACAGGAAAATCCATGTGTTACCTGTGGATTTTACCCCTGCTAGATTGCAAGTGATTAAACTTGCAATAGAAATATGTGACTTTTCATAACTGAATAAAAGGAAATTCTATTTCCACACAGAAGTGGATGAGATTTGTAAATCTGTAATACATTGTGGATTTCACCTGCGCAAATCTGCAGCAATTCCATCCCATCACTCCTAGGGGGGGGTTATGAAATTAGAAAAGAGGGTCTGCTTTGAACAGCATCAATCTCATCTGTGGGTTATGTCTGGTATTGCAGCTCGGCCTCATTTACTTTGATAATCTGCAATACCAGATACAACGTATAGAGAGAAGAGGGGAGCTGGGAAATGGAATAATGGACCTTCCATGTGCAATGCATGGGTCCAATACACTAGTTGGGTGTATTTTTCCAATAAGCATACTTAGTGTCTGCATTAGGGTCACAACACCTATAGTCCTGAGGTCCTACGGAACCAAGCTATAGTTCCACCCCAGAACCTTGCAGTGATCCATGTCCATAATACATGCCTATTGTGGCTATGGAACGTGGTCCGGTACAAATAGGATTCTATATATTTGCTAAGAAATCAGCGCATTTCCAAGAAACTGACAAGAAATAGGTTAGCATGTATTCCCAATTGCAGAACTAGAGAAGTTCTGCTGCTGATCCTGATGCCAGAGTCCTTTGTCATTGTGTCCACAGCGTGAAGAGATTGTCCACCTGGTCAAGTGGTCCTAAACATTTCACAATTTCGATAGAGAACTGTTGAACTGTTAAGAACCACTGAGCCAGGGAGACTGTCATGTAGGAGCGCTTGTTCCGGAGGGAGGAGGCGGCGACTGCAATGTGGACGAGCAGCATTCACACGCCAGACACACCTAGGACAGAATAGATCATGTTAGCAATAAACACTGAATTAATTACACCAAAGACAAGTCCCATCCGAACCCCCTCATCAGACTCTGTAGACTTAATCCTCTTGTGAACAAAGCTCAAGTCCAATAAACCAATGTAGCAGAGTTGAATCTGTCAATTAAATTCTTGTAGCCTCAACCTAAAGTGGTCCTAAAACCACACTGCGCCAACTAAACTCGGTCCTGCTACATCTGCTATAAGATGTGTAAGTAACAATACTTTGGGTGCATAGTTAGGAGTTGTATCTAGACCTAGATGTCAAAGGGGTCAAAAGCCGCTGTGCCACATAAGACGACAACAGTATTAGATAGGCACCAGGTTCTAGATGCAACTGCTACCTGTGCTATAAGGGGCCAGCAGCCAATGTGCCACATAAGAAGACACCTGTATTAGATATAGCACAGGTAGCAGTTGTATCTAGAACCTGGTGCCAAAGGGGCCAGAAGCTGCTGTGTCACATAAGACGACACTAGTATTAGATATAGCACAGGTATCAGCTGTATCTAGAGTCTGGTGCCTAAGGTTCCAGAAGTCACTGTGCCACATAAGACACCAGTATTGGATGGAGCATATGGTGGGGGCTCTGTTTTAGATTTTGCATATGGCTCCCAAAAGCTTTGTTATACCTCTATGTAAAAGGCAAACAGAAAATCCACTCTGTGGGACTTGAAACCTTGTTCTAGAGAAGACAAGGAAGTTTTTAGACTTTTGCAGTGACGAGGAAGAATGTGTCAAGGAAACTTTGTAAAGTCGCCACATACTGCTGAACACACCATGTGTAGCACATATTGCACACTGCCTAGTGCTGGAATAGGTGCAGCTACATACTTTACGGCCTACTATAAAACTTTCTAACGAAAGGAAAAGTATGGTAAGAGGTAAGCACTAGTATACAAAACACAGGCAAGCATCGGGTACAAGCACACAGATCCCTGCATTCTCAGATATCGCAGAGCTGAGTTTACAATCTGTTATTGCAGATAAACCTACACACTGAACTCAGCGACACTAGGGCACAAATAATAGAGCCCAAAAGAGGTTAAAATGACACACATTCAACTCTGCTATATCTGTGTATATGTATGTACTATGCATTACATGCCCAAGACATAGCACCCTAAGTTACTCCTGATGTACCCCACATTGCATACCTCCTTTACAAAGGAACATAAGTAGCCATAGTACAGATGTAAAAGAGCCAAAGTTTCAGCATGATGGGAAGTATCTTTAGCTCATGCAGTTCTGTGTAAAAACAGAAGACACCTGCTGATATCACAATAGGCTGTTCCAGTTTACAACCACTGTTCGGTTACATCTGTAAATAAATTAGCACAGCAAAATGGGAAGCATCGACGTGCAAAGCAATGTTAATAAGAAGGTAACCCTCCAGCAGTCCAGTTGGCTGTTCCTGTAGCCATGACCCTGGTGGTCAGGTGCTACGGATTAGCCGAGTTGAGGGATTGCTGCAGTCAAGGTCATATAGAGACAGGTTTCTAAGCTGCTGAGCTTCCTCCTGACTCACCTGAGTGCCAGGCTTCTCCAGTGCACAATGAGATCTTCTGAGCTCTCAACAACAAGGGCACTCCTTATATATGCAAGCCTCAGCTACCAAGCCATACCTATACAATCACGGAGGAATGCCACCCTCGCCTGACATTACCAGTTTTTCCAGACTATTTTTTTTTTTCAGGGTGTTTAACAACCATCTGAAGACTGAGCCAAACGTCAGCAGACACGGTCAAACCTGTTCACAGCAGCTCATGGACTTTCTTCCCTTAGAAATAGAAATTGCTTAACAGGTTTTGTGAAGAAGCTGGAGGTGGCTTGAGATGGGAGTAAGAAACTCCACCCAGGTGTAACCCTCTCGGCTGTTATTAACGCCACAGTAAAGGAGCTATGATTATTATTATGTAAGCCTATGGGATGGTGGCTCCATGTGTTGCAGGCAGGGCTGCTTTATCAATGAATCACATCATAATACCATAGGCGACACAGCTGCCCTCAGGATAATTACCGTGAACACCTAGAAAAGTCACACTGAAAATTATTCCATAAAGTTATCCTTGGAATGGCCCAGTTACCTGCTAGTCTTCAGTAGGTGCTGGGATCTAGAGCAGGTGATGGTGGTCCTGAGCAGGTGCTGGGATCAGGAACAGACAGAGAGGTCTTAAGAAGGTACTAAGAGCGGCAGGTTCTCGGTCTTGAGTGGGTGCCGAAATCAGGAACCAATATGAGGTCTTAAGAAGATGAGGAATACATAGCTGCTGTGGATTTAAGATCTAATGCAAGTAGCAGGTCTTGTCCAAATATTTGGAGATGTTGTTGAGATGTAGAGCAGGTTGAGGTGGTCCTGAGAACTAGATCAGATGGAGCAATTGCTAAGATCTTGAGCAGGTACTAACATCTAGAGTGGATAAGGAGATTTGAGGCAGATAGAGAGGTCTTAAGCAGGTGCTAAGATCAGGAGATTATGGTGCTTGAGCAGACGCTGAAATCCGAACCCGATAGGAGGTCTTGAACTAGTCTTGTAACTTGAGCGTATGAGGGTCCTGAGCAGGTGCTTATATAAGGAGCAGGTGAGGAATTCCTGAGCGAGTGCTGAGAGCCAGAGAAAGTGGGTTGGTCCTGAGCAGCCATAGAGAGCTAAAGCAGGTGGGGGATGTTGAGCAGGTGCTGAGGTCTAAATCTAATAGTGGGGTCTGAATCAGGTGTAGGATCTTAAATAGGAGCTAATATTTAGAGTAGATGAGGGGGTCTTAAGCAGGTCCTCAGTGTTAGGTAGGTGACAGATCTTGAGAAGATGCTGAGATTTAAGTAAGATGGAGAGGTTTTGGGCAGACACTGATCTAAAGTGGCAGCCTTGTGTAGGTCGTCTTACTCATGTGGTCTACATAATGTTTTTATAGTCCATTCAAGTCACTGTGTTATTAAAGGGGCTAATAGTCTTGCACAACTGGAAAAAATTGACCTTGGACATAGTCTTTAACCTGTGGCTCACCAACATTACATTGTAGTTTTACGACGGCTTGAAGGGACACACTGGTATAGACTAACACCATAAAATGTACCATTGGCTTTACCTCTCCTTAACATTTTTGATTGAAAATATGTATTAACAATTAGTAGACAAAAAGAAACCTATACAATATCATGTGGTGCAGCCTAGGCCAAGGCCCAGTGTCCAGTAAATAAAAACATTGGGAATACATAGCATGCAATACAACATAAAGCACAGGCTAACCTACTCTAAACATCACATCCCGCTACATGGGCAATACTACATATGTCAATGAATAAAACATGACGGTTATGTAAAATGGAAAAACGGGGTATGGGGGGTGACGTTCTATTGAGATGCAAAGAGGAGAGGGTGCAAGATGTTTAATCCTCACCCTCGTCATTGACATCCAGCTGTCAAACGTCTCCTCAAATGCTGAATATTAAGCTATTATCTATATAACATTTAGCTTAACGCTAAATCCTCTCAATGTGCTGGATTTGGGAATGGAAGGCCAATGCTGATGGTTAAAGATACTTAGGTCTCTCAGCTGTAGTCCTCACAAACTTCCAACAGGTTATGATGTGAGGATAGTCCATAGTGAGAACATTAGTCCTTTCTAGCACTGACCGTAATTCTATTATCGTTATTGAAGTAAGCAAATCTTGATAACCTGACCTGTCGGGGACATGAGCCCTGGAGGTGAGGAACGCTGATCTGTAACGTTCTTGTCTAGAAGGACTGGCGGTAGCCTCTGTCCCCACTCCCAAGTCGCCAGCTGTTGTCACTTGTTTCTTTGCTGGAATTCTTATTTGTAGATTTGGGTCATTTCCAGGAAATGTACCATGTTTATAGTATCTTCATATATGACAGGCAGGTAGCTCCAATGGGACTTGACTATCGGGTTTGATTGTCCAGCAAGTGGCTTCTAGGGTCAAAAGTTATGGTTATACGAGAGTATAAGCTTGTTGCCATTGATAACACTGTGGAAGCTCTGTAAAATCTGCCATTTTTGGGTCATCAGCTACAATGCTTTATTTTCAGTCAGAAGAAATATGGTGCAAATATAAAGAAAATAGGAAGGTTAAAAAAGGAAAACATACCGGTAAACCAAGGAAGACATCAGACTTCAGATAGGGTTTTCCTCTGTTTGACATCATGGATCATATTGTGGCAGGACCACTATATCTTGACACAACTTTTTTTTATAAATATATGTTTATTGAAGTCTATCCAAACATAGTTATAGCAGACAGTGAGAAAACTGAGATTATAATTATACATTTTCTGTACATAGTGAATGACTACTTAGAATGTGGAGTTAATACATATAGACAAGAGAGTCTGTTAGCACTGTATAGTCACAACAATTGCATCAGTTGTTAGGATGGACGACTTCTTATATTTTCTCAATAAAGTAACTGTAAAAGTAATCACTGTACTGCTTCATTTTTTGTTTCGACTATATATTAAGCTAGGTTTGAGATACGACAAATAAATAGTCCTAAACTTTCCAACAAGCGGAACTCTAAGATCAAACAATAATACGTAGTAAATAAAAACATAAACCAAACAATTACCACCAGATGCGAAACGTAATCGTTATTTTCGTGTGTAAAGGGAACGCTAATCTCTATTTGGGCCTTACACTTTCCTCTCTACACAGAATTGAAAAGAAGGTGTCGGCTACTCTACGTTATCTCTCCGCATATATCCCTAGTGTACCAGTAAGTGCCTTCTCATAGTACCACCTAGTGTGTCTGAATGGGCTTACCAGGATCTCTATTTCTTTAGGTGACATAAAATGTTCTATAAAAGGATGCCATTTCTTAAAAAACCTTTCTGTTTTAATATCTTTAGCTAGCTCTGCATCTACTTTTTCCATATGTAGATATTGTTTCACTAGAGATAAAACTGATCCAATATCCGGTGGTTCTATTTGGAGCCAAGCATTCAGCAAACTTCGCTTTGCTGCTAGTAGCAGAATATGTAGTAAATTTTGATGTTGTGGTATATAGATGTACAGTCTGGGTGGCAGGTTCATCCATTTTTCATTAAACCACCCCCTATTTATGAAACATGGCCGGACCATTGTAAACTTGGCACTTCTTACCGTTTGTTTCACCCATACACCCTAATAGATTGTAAGCTCTCACGAGCAGGGCCCTCACACCTTGTGTCTCATTTGTAAGTACTTTTAATGTGTAATGTCTGTATGTTTACCCTTGAATTTGTAAAGTGCTGCGGAATATGTTGGCGCTATAGAAATAAAGATTATTATTATTATTATACTAGACAGTACTAGATTAGGTTGAAGAGGAAGGTCTATCTCCCATTTGTCTTTTATTTTATCTACGACCGATCTCCAAAAAATCCGGGATTTGTTGCAATTCCACATGCTATGCAACATATCCGTTTTGGGTTGTTGGCACTTAGGGCATGCTAGTTGTCTGCCTGGAGCAGTGTATCTTGACACAACTTGACCCCACCAATGATTTATCTAAGAAGCCCACTCTGACTGTAGTAAATGAATGAATACATTGATAGGTGCACTTCTTGGTATCTATCATATGGACATTTGCTCAGTCCCATCTTCTTCAATATCTACATTGCAGTCTATTATAGCGATCATTGTCCTGTGGCTCCTGTAAATCGATTTTCTTGGAAGGGAGTATTTACAACATAACTGGGATCGTACTGGGGCAGAGATAAGTATTTGTCAGACGCATGAAAGGTATTAAAAGGTTTATCCAGGATTTAAAAAACATGGCTGCTTTCTTTCAAAAACAGCACCACCTCTGTCACAGGATGTGTCTGGTATTGCAGCTCAGCTCCATAGAAGTGATTTGGGTGAGGCTGCAATACCAGACACATCCTCTGACAGAGATCTGCTTTATTTAAAGGGGTTGTCTCACTTCGTTGATTCATCTCACCTCAGTCCTGTTTCCTTGGTTTCATTTTGAATTCAGGGACGTGTTTACTGGCTTCTACTAGGCTGCAGTAGAAGCCAGGTCTGTAGCTATAGCAACCAGTGCTGGCAGCCTATCATGAGAGATAAAACAGATCTGTAACTATAGTGACCAGTACTGGCAGCCTATCAGGAAACATTGAACAGGTCTGTAGCTATAGCAACCAGTACGGGCAGCCTATCAGGAGAGAGTGAACAGGTCTGTAGCTATAGCGACCTGAGGAGCTGATGCAGCCCATACGAGAGGGGATATCTCAGAATAGGTAGGACACTGATAATGGACACATATTACAAAGTGACTTGTTTTTGCAAGATGTTTAACATAAAAAGCAATCCATGTAGTGAGACAACCCCTTTAAAGAAACAGCACCACATGTTTTTAATCCTGGACAACCCCTTTAAATAGAATCCATTATCCTTTATCTATTATGTGATTATTCTTTGAGAGAGTTTTGTTGTGTGAGTAAACTCTATACATGAGAGGATATAAGCTAGTGAGGGTCTGCCATATGAAGATAAGCTCTTCGCTAGCACATAGGAACAAGATAAGTATGGACACCAATATTTAAACCTGAACCCCTGAAAATACAGGTGTGACTGCAGTTACTATACCCTGTGCAGAATAAATAACATGTTAATTTTATAGTACAGGTGTGTATGGCTGAAACTATGTATGTGTCCTGGAAGCTTAAATATGGGAGGAGTGGTGTTTTGTTAGGGTCCTTAGCCTGATGGGACAAGTAGTCACATGTGATCTTTTCATGGTAAGAAAAATTACAGCTGTTTACAGGCTAGAAGGGAAAAAAAAAGTTATTTTATCAAAGATGAAACTGCTCAAAGGGATGTTGATGTCCTGAAAAAATATTATGCTCCAGGGCCATATAAAAAAAAAAAAAAAAAAGTATACTGGCCTACTTCTGGTCTCCGGTCCCAGCAGTGGCTCTTCTCGGTTATCTATTTATAATGTTAATTTGAAATGGGCATGTCACCGTAGCAGCTGCTGATTTGGCTGGAGCGGCCATGTGCGATCAGTGATGTAAATGAGAGGCATGCGACCAATGCAGCGGTGACCTGTCTGTTTCAAAAGTGACAGAATTGTGGACCGGAGTTGGGTAAATATATATATACAGGCAGTCCCCGACTTACATCGTTCTGACTTACATACGTCCCCTAGTTACAAACTGAGACTTATGGGGCGTGGCTGACATTCAACACTGAGTCACGCCCCATGATAACCAAGTGCCAGCATGCCACAGCTGCACATGAGATACAGAACGTTAGGTGAAATCTTCTAAAAAAAGGGCACAGACAGCAAAACAAATGTAAAAACTGTTCCCTGCACTATCCCCCAAATTTTTTTTGCTGGAGTTACATTTAATAAATCTGCCTGTTCCGACTTACATACAAATTCAACTTAAGAACAAACCTACAGTCCCTATCCCGTTTGTAACCGGGGACTATGTGTGTGTGTGATGTGTGTGTGTATATATATATATATATATATATATTTTATATATATATTATATATATATATATCATCACAAATATATATGTGTATATATATATATATATATTGTGCTGGGACATATATATAGTATATATATATATATTTGTTCCGGGGGCCTCTGGAGCATAATTTTTCTCTAGGACATGGACAACCTCTTTTTTGTAATTGTTGGCTGTCATATGTTTTCCAGTTTGAGGGCCCAATGTAATTTCTGTATCTTTTAGTTTTAAACTTGACCTCAGCTACAAGCATTTTAATTGTTTGTGGCTGCATGGTAAATAATCACATGCTTGCAGATGAAGTCAAGTTGAAAACCGTGTGGACATGTATGTCCCCGATTCAGTAGGCTACTGGGTTTGAACAGAGAGCCCCTGTTATTACAGAATGTCAGGGCTGCCATCAGTCATCTATTAAGCATTTCAGGGCCCCATACAGCCAAATCAAAAGGGGCCCCCACCCATTACCACTTCCTATTTTTTAACAGATCAGTGGGCCCCTTTTTGATTAGGGCCTCTGACAAGGTATACTGCCCTATTGGCACCCCTGCAGTATGTGCATACAAAATACATATACCATATACCTGCCCTTAGCAGAAAGGGACTATTCCCTTTCTATGTGACCTATTTGAGCATATGCATGTTATAAGGGGACAATGGAGGACTTTGTGCAACCATGTAATACAATAATGACCCACATACATATTAGTAGTCAGCAGAACGTGTCGATTTTGATAGGACCAACTACCAGTCCAATATGTATGGTGACTCTCTATGACAGATGATGTTGGGAAGAGAAGGCTGTGGCATTGAATTTTTCACATAATCCAGCACTAGTGGTCCCCGGCAGCAGCTTTATCTCCGTGTGCATGTGTAGGTGCGGTGTAGGAGGAATAGATGTTGGATGAAAGATTTCAGCCGACAGCTACTAAAGACGTTTGAGCACCTGGAAACTTGTGTACAAGTAGTTTTTTCTATGGAGGAAAGTTACCATAATAGGTGTAGATCAGAGCACTAGCTTCCTTACAAGTCCTCCAGGTCTGTGTATGGCGACCTGGATTTTTTGGATCTAGAAAGGCACAGGTCACAAATCATTTTGGGAGATGTCTCCTATGAATGTAAAATGTTTATGCATATGAAACTCAGGATGCCTTAGAGGGTGTATAACAAACACGCCCTGGGTTAATGCTCACACGCCTAGGTTACATGATGAAACAGTCTAAGCATTCAAAACCCTTAACCACATAGGACATGTGGTTATCTCCATGGATCCCCACCCAGAGTCAGGCCTCAGATCATGTCGAAGGAAAAGAAAACTCTGAGTTTCTATAGGTCTATGGTCATGTAGTCTTGTGGTCTTGTAGAGCAACATCGTTGACACAGCAAATTCTTCAAGATGCCCCAAGTGCATGAGATTCTGTATTCCTTTATTTTTGTATGGAACTCCTAGATCAGGGATGCCTAATGTGGCCCCCAGCTATCAGGACACAAATGTGCTTTGTCTTGGTCTTTTGACATCTGTATTCAGCTGTTGGCACTGTTATGGTGGGCGCTGTATAGCTGGTGGTGTTATGGAGGGAGCTGTATAGCTGGTGGTGTTATGGAGGGCGCTGTATAGTTGGGGTTATGGGGGGGTGTTATGGGTTGGAGGGCGGGGTGGTGTTGGGGCGCTGTATAGCTGGTGGTGTATGGAGGGTGCTGTATAGCTGGTGGTGTTATGGAGGGCGCTGTATAGCTGGTGGTGTTATGGTGGGCGCTGTATAGCTGGTGGTGTTAGGGTGGGCGCTGTATAGATGGTGTTATTAGGGTGGGCGCTGTATAGCTGGTGGTGTTATGGAGGGCGCTGTATAGCTGGTGGTGTTAGGGTGGGCGCTGTATAGCTGGTGGTGTTATGGAGGGCGCTGTATAGCTGGTGGTGTTATGGTGGGCGCTGTATAGCTGGTGGTGTTATGGAGGGCGCTGTATAGCTGGTGGTGTTATGGAGGGCGCTGTATAGCTGGTGGTGTTATGGAGGGCGCTGTATAGCTGGTGGTGTTATGGAGGGCGCTGTATAGCTGGTGGTGTTATGGAGGGCGCTGTATAGCTGGTGTTATGGAGGGCGCTGTATAGCTGGTGGTTATGGAGGGCACTGTATAGCTGGTGGTGTTAGGGAGGGCACTTTATAGCTGGTGGTGTTATGGAGGGCGCTGTATAGCTGGTGGTGTTATGGTGGGCGCTGTATAGCTGGTGGTGTTATGGAGGGCACTGTATAGCTGGTGGTGTTATGGAGGGCACTGTATAGCTGGTGGTGTTATGGAGGGCACTGTATAGCTGGTGGTGTTATGGTGGGCACTGTATAGCTGGTGGTGTTATGGTGGGCACTGTATAGCTGGTGGTGTTATGGTGGGCGCTGTATAGCTGGTGGTGTTATGGTGGGCGCTGTATAGCTGGTGGTGTTATGGTGGGCTCTGTATAGCTGGTGGTGTTATGGTGGGCGCTGTATAGCTGGTGGTGTTATGGAGGGCGCTGTATAGCTGGTGGTGTTATGGAGGGCGCTGTATAGCTGGTGGTGTTATGGAGGGCGCTGTATAGCTGCTAGTGTCATGGTGGGCGCTGTATAGCTGGTGGTGTTAGGGTGGGCGCTGTATAGATGGTGTTTTTAGGGTGGGTGCTGTATAGATGGTGTTATTAGGGTGGGTGCTGTATAGCTGGTGGTGTTATGGAGGGCGCTGTATAGCTGGTGGTGTTATGGTGGGCGCTGTATAGGTAGTGATGTTATGGTGAGCGCTGTATAGCTGGTGGTGTTAGGGTGGGCGCTGTATAGCTGGTGGTGTTAGGGTGGGCGCTGTATGTGGGTGTTATTAGGGTGGGCACTGTATAGCTGGTGGTGTTATGGTGGGCGCTGTATAGCTGCTGGTGTCATGGTGGGCACTGTATAGCTGGTGGTGTTAGGGTGGGCGCTGTATAGATGGTGTTATTAGGGTGGGCGCTGTATAGCTGCTGGTGTCATGGTGGGTGCTGTATAGCTGGTGGTGTCAGGGTGGGTGCTGTATAGCTGGTGGTGTTAGGGTGGGCGCTGTATAGCTGGTGGTGTTAGGGTGGGCGCTGTATAGCTGGTGGTGTTAGGGTGGGCGCTGTATAGCTGGTGGTGTTAGGGTGGGCGCTGTATAGATGGTGTTATTAGGGTGGGTGCTGTATAGCTGGTGGTGTTAGGGAGGGCGCTGTATAGCTGGTGGTGTTATGGTGGGCGCTGTATAGATGGTGGTTTTAGGGTGGGCGCTGTATAGATGGTGTTATTAGGGTAGGTGCTGTATAGATGCTGTTTCTTGGGTGGGCGCTGTATAGATGTGGTAGTTACGTAGGCACTATATGCTGGTTATGGTGGGGCTGTATAGCTGGTTGTTATGGTGGGTCATATATGGCTGGTACCATTAGGTGGGGCTGCTGTATAGCTGGACATTATGGTGGGTGCTGTATAGCTGGTGGTGTTATGGTGGGTGCTGTATAGCTGGTGGTGTTATGGTGGGTGCTGTATGGCTGGCACTCTTATGTGGGTGTGTATGCTACTTAAATGAGCAATCCAGTAAAAACTGTTTCTGTATTCTCACTGGATTTCTTCCTTGAAGGAAGATATTTTTCAGACACAATCATGGTGGATCCACAAGATATACCTTAAAAATGTCTGATAGGTTTGGAGACTCCAAAGAGAAGGAGATGAGTTGGAGAGGAGGCCATATATACATGGCTGTTCTCACTAGTTATAGTTGTGAAACAGCCACGTCTGTAACCCACAAAAACTATAATGAAATAGGAGCCTCATAGCCATTTTCTGGAGAGCAGGGGACCCCCCCCCCATTCTGACCTCTGGCAGCCCATAAAGTAGAAAAAGATCTCTCAGCCAATTTTGGTATTTATAGTTGAAGTGGCCTAAAGTACTCAGACAGGGAATAATCCTATAAGATTTGCTGCAGCCCCTGGCCAAGGTACAATATGACAATGTGGCCCGTAGACCAGAATATGCTGTGCACTCCTGTCCTAGAGAGAAGTAAAAAAAAAAGTTTCCTATTAGAATTGACTTCAAGGACCGATTACGATAGCACAACTTGCCGGCAATGTGATCAGGAGATCAGCCATAACCAAAAGTTGCAGTTTTTATTATACATTGGTCCACTCTACTCAGTGACACTTGAGACAGGAATTCATGTCAATCTTGCTTCTGATTCACAGAAATTAGGTTGCAAACCTTAAATAAATGGTTTTGCTCACCTGGAAAGGTTGTACTTGAAATGGTACGACTCACATCAGCGCCTCAGAACCTTGTAGGGTTTGGACAGAAGCTGCCGGTCTTTTCCACAATACAGTGAGGGCTCTTGCACCAAAGAAGTCTCCACGGCTTGAAAAGTATACACAACGCAGTAACTGCACAAAGGATATACCAGCACTAATGTAGAAAAAAGCTTAAAATAAACTGAACACTAGGCGTTAGCCCTATAAAATGTGTCACCATTTATTTAAGCAACAAAAGCAAGAAAAAGATAACCTATGCGTTTCGTGAGCGCTCCTGGCTCACTTCTTCAGGTAACAAGCCAGAAATTAGGTTGTACAGGACTAGAAAATAAGGGTTTGATTCTCCCCCCCCCACCCCCAGAAGGAAATCAGACCCTAATTTTTATCCCTTATGATTTAATGACTGAAATATCTTGAATTCACCTGGATGTCCTAAATCTAAATGTAGCATCTGTCTTTCCTTTTTGGTTTCTATTATGCAACATAAATGCCCCAGGGTATGGCTACACAGCTTAGGATGGTCAATATGCTATTTACCTGCACCATTTTACCTGTGTAAAATATTAGCGCACATGTGAGGTGGGTGGCTATAGCACCAAGTCATGCTCTTATATTTGTGATAAATTGCGCACAATTTGCACCTAATTAAAAATTTTTGTAGAGTCTAGCACTGTTGTTGTGCTTGGAGCTTTAGACTATATTCACGCAATGGATTTTTCCATCTGAAATATCTATTGTGGAATCTGCAATACAAATCTGAGGCCTAACCTCCGACAGGACCTGGATGATGTGCAGACAAAGGTAGGCAACTGTGCCACTTCATGCCAGACAGAAAGGGGGCAAATAGAGGGATGCAGCGGAGTTATGAGAACCTTCATTTAGTGGCCGGGACAAGAGATAAATCCATAACTGCCTAAACTTAATTTTAACCATATAACTACTTAGATGCTGCAGTCAATATAACCTCAGCATGTAGGTAGTTATGCAGATGGGGGGGGGCATAACACAGGCTTTTCGCCAATAGAAATTCACCTGATTTGCATATTTACTAAATTCCTTGCTGTAAGTTTCCCAAAGTGGTTTGGAGTCATCCCTTGCACGCTTCAGTTCAGACAACACATCAGAATATGGTGTGCTGCTAGATGCAAGTGAGAACTAAAGAGGTGAGTGGAGCCTCTTAATCATGGCGCTCGCTTAATGTCCAATGGTTGAGGGAGGGTTTGGCAGTGGTTGGCAGGAGGCAATGATGTTCATTGGCCCAAAATGTTTTTTTTTTTATATCTTAGTAGATTAGGCTTAATAGAACAACATAAAGCAGAATTAGCATCACTGTCACAGGCCGGTCTCTATGCAGCCACATGTCACAATGGCGCAAGGCCTCCAACAAGCAGCCCGCTGGGCACCATTGACACTGGCAGGCCTTTTTACCACCACATGTGGAAAACCCTTCTAGATGTCCCCTACACCAAAAGCATGTGGCTGCTAGGATTTTGCAGCTCTGTAGTCGGTTGAATGTGAAATGATGGTTCATTTTTATTTATTTTTTTAGATAATCCAACTTTGCTTTCTTGCTTGCAGCGGCGCTGGTTTACAGACTGTTAAATGTCCTACAGTGGAAACTCCCAAACATTACAAACCCCACTTCATTTATAAATGACCATACGGAATTTGCTTTGTAACTGTTCAGTGCTTTGTAATTCAGCTGTAAAACCCCTTTTCATTTGGTTGCTTATTCACCTATTTAACGTAGCTGTGTACAGGAACATTCATAGCCTTCATACAGTGAGATGCTGAGGGAACCGGGCAATTGGCCAGGGAATTAAAGGGACTGTACCAGATGACAAAAACATGGCTGCTTTCTTCTACAACCCGTGTCACTCTTGTCCATGGATTGTGTCTAATGGTGCAGCTCGGGCCCATCCACTTGAATGGCACCGAAATGCGACTCCACACACATCCCATGAACAGGCAGCCTTCTTTTAAAAGGGTCTTCAAGATTAAATAAAAAAAAAAAAAAAAAAAGAAAAAAGGCTGTGGCTTTGTAATTAAAATAAATAACTTTGCAAATAACACTGTAGCTAGTGGCGGTCTCCCCTGGGTCTCTTCTTTCTTCGGTTGGCAGGTTTTTATACTTTATTGTATTAGGGTATGTTCACACGGTGTATTGCGGTGCGTACAGTACACGTCGCAATACGCCGGGTGTTTTGGGTACTCCCGCGGCGCAGGGGGGTGTTTCAGCCCGCCGGCCCCATGGACATGCATTACTCACGGCGCGTAATCGACGCGAATAATTGACGTCACTTATCTCCCCGCGCGTACAATACGATCATATTGTACGAGCGGGGAGAGGAGGCGTAATCCATAGTTCTCTATGAGAGCTATGGATTACTGTAAGTGTGGGGCGCATCTCGGCGCGTATTAAGCGCAATATGCCGCAAAATACACCTGCAATTACGCCTAAAAATAAGCCGTGTGAACATACCCTTAGTAAGATAAGAAAGCATCACCTGGGCCTTGCTGTTGGTCTGTGATTGGCTTCATCCTTATTTGGGACATACTCCCTTTAGCTCAGGAATGTCCAAACCTTGGGTGTAGTCCCGGAAGGCGACTCCATCTTGGATTATACAGCAGTTATCTCTATAAGCATAATATGTAGCGGCCATTTTAGAAACACATTAGAGAGAAAAGATATACAGGCAGCTTTTACGTGCCATAATATAAAGGCATACGTGATGTTATACTAATACATTAAAATGGAGACACAATGGATCACACGTATATAACCTTTGTTCCCATCCACGACAGTGGAAAGACAATTCTGTATCTAATACAAGTATATATACATTTGTTTTAGTGTAGAGCTACAGACATTTTTTTTAGTGTTAACTTGATAGCGTACTTATGGACCTCATAATGGTCTTAAAGGAGTTACTAACCATACAAAATTAGATTGGTGGGGGCACAACTTATGGCAACTCTGACTAAAGGAGGTGCACTGCAAGTGCAATTGCTGCAGTTTACATGGGTTTCAGCCTGTTCACACTTTGTACTTGGAATCACTCTACGTTTGAAGCTGATTTGGGTGCAGCACGGAACATTTAAAGACCCCATCAAGTGAGGTACAAAATGTATTTAAGACCTTAGGTGTGACACTGGCACATTGAGAGTAATAAATCTGCTACAGTATTCTGGCAGAATAACATGGTGTGCAGTAAGCTCATTAGCTTCCCATAGAGGCAGCTGTAGGGAGAAATAATATTCAGCATGCAGGGTTGGCCTGTGGCTGTCAATGCTGGGACTTGTAGTTTTACAGTAGCTGGAGAGTTCAGACCACTCCAAAATATATAATAAACCGCTACAAATGATACTAAATGCAAGTTACAGCAGCTCATAAACACATTTATTTATAAATCAAATACATTCTTTATAAATATATTTTTTGCCGTTTTATAAATGTATTTTTCAAGTATATGTACAAAACTGGGAACCATAACTCACCCTGAAGTATAATTCCACATCAAAGGGTCTGTTGACCAGCCAGGCATCTGTCAGGATAACATGAAAAAGAGTACCCTGATATATACCGCGGCAGAGCCATAGAAAACAATAGAGCAAACAGTCTCATTTGGACTATTTACTTCCTATTTGTACATGGCATTATGCAGTGGACACAAAAGCGTGGTCTACAGGGTGTGAACAGACCCTTGGATGTATTATCAATATGTAGTGTGCTGTAAAAGAGAAAACAGAGGACAGGCGCACCTTGTGTAACACTGTAAGAGTAAACAGAAGTAATGGGGAAGGTAAGGGTATGTTCACATGGCGTAATTGCGGCACGTACAGTGCGCGCCGCAATACGCCGTGTGTTTCGGGAGTCGTGCTGATCAGCGTGTATTCCCAAAGCACGGGGAGTGACATGCATTGTTCGCGACGCATATTCGCCGGAACAATTGACATGTCAATTCTCTCTCCCCCCCCCCCCCCTCCCCCCACATATATTTCTCCCGATCGTATTGTGCGCACAGGGGGACGCTGCGTAATCCATAATTCTCTAAGAGCTATGGATTACCGTAATTGCGCCACGCATTTTATCACATATAAAGCGCAATACGCGTGAAAATACGCCGTGTGAACAGGATGGTACAACTCACATAGATGGCATCAAAAGACAGATAGCGAGCAGGCTGGTTCCGTAAAAGTCTCTGGGAATCCACCGCACTACAACTGGTTCGCTGGGTATATAGTGACCACCTTTCATCTGAATGAATTGGATGAGGTATATAATACAGACCTATGGCGGCGCTCAAGCAGTAGGTATGCAAACAGGAATAATAAAGTTTATAGCTGAAGCTGACAAAATAGGAACTAGGAAACGTCCCAGTTAGTGCTCCCAGTTTTATACAGGTGCTTTCTGATTTTATAAATTATTCAGTACATATAATGTGTATGAATTGCTATAACTTGCCGTTCAGCTCATTTGTAGATCTCTTTTCCTTTAGGATTTGGGCCTCCTATCCACATACTTAGAGCTCTTGTTTTTGGACACTGCTGTACATAGTCACATCTGCTTGTTGCTTTTTTCTATATAATGAAAAACACCATTTAATTAATGCGGTGCAAATGAAGATCGATTCATGATGAATCTGCCATTTAGGGGACGATGAGGCTTTTAATTTACTATCCTGTAATAAAATAAATCACACTTTCTTGATGGCGGCCATGGCAGCTCTACAATTAATCAAATATATTGCCACGTATTGTACAGAAGTGGCAAATTCAGTGGATGGAAAGCAAAAAAAAAAAAAAGTTGTGTCCATATAATCTGGAATCAGTTATGTAAATGTATGTATTGTTATACCTTGTTTTATTTATTGGACCATAAATAGAGTGACAAGCAATATCCTGGGCTCGCGACATCGCACCAAGGCTGAGTGGAGCCATGGCACAGATAAGGGGAGGGCGAACCCCCAGCTGTAGAAAATGAAAAAGTCTTTGTCCGATGTGAATTCTTTACAGGCGACAGTCACACTGTCTGGTGATACACAGAGCTGTAGTGTTATACATTAAGTGTATAATCCAATATATATTATATTACACATCAGTAAAGTCTTAGGATGAAAAAATTTCCTTCGCTGCTAAAAAAAAAAAAAAACCAATATTCATGCATAAGGTTAAGACTAAGGTGGTGACTTAGTCTGTGAATCAGTGCCGATATAAAATAACAAATCCAAATCTGTGTCTGATATTGCAGCTCCATTCAAGTGAATGGGGCTGAGCTACAATACCGATCAAAGCCAAAGATAGTGATTTGTTTTCTGAGCTCAGGCAGGTTACTAATCACTTCTTTTGTTGATTTTATTTTGGATAGTGGGGACAGTTAGTTTGCAAAAGTTTTAAAAAAATTCAATCTTGGACTGTTCAGGAAGTCAGTTTTTTCAAGTAGGAAGTAGTGTCCTCTACTTTTGTTCCGTGTTTTACGTTTTTATATTCATATACTGTATATATGTGTGTAAATTATATTTTAAAGGACATTATTCACCTCATTTGATTTATTTTTAGGGCAATAATATAAAATCTAATAATATAGGCTGTGCTGCTTATTGGCATGACGTGGCTACTGTTAGTACAGCACCAGTCCTGCTATAAGTGCATTCATCTTAGGTCGATGGGTTGCTATGTAAGCATCAGGCAGGACTTCCCTACTAACTCAGGTTAGCAAAGATTTTAAGTGCAGAAAAGGGGCAAAGAGACTTGGTTGAACTTGAACTAAATGTTATATTTATATCAGATTATACTAATCAGATTTTTTTTAAATACATTTAGCTATACCTTGTATTTGATTTTTGCTTCGTTCATATTGATAACAGCTTGCTTTGATTACTATAATGTGATGCCTTGTTATATATATTTGAAAATCCAATAAACTTTCAAATATTAAATAATGAGGCCAATGCAATGTTATTGATGATCTCATTAAAGAACATCAACACCAATAAAAAAAAAAAAAAAAATACATTGAGCTGCAAAATGTCTGTAGAACCCACAAGGGAGACGACTTAAAGGCTATGTTCACACAATGTACTGCGGCGTGTACAGTACGCGCCGCAGTGTATCGTGTGTCTTGGGAGCTTGCGCTGATCAGTGCGCACACCCCCGCTGCAGGGGGGCGGCAGCCCGCCGGCCCCATAGACATGCATTACTCACAGCGCAAAAGCACCGCGAATAAGTGACATGTCACTTATCTCCCCGCGCGTACAATACGATTGTATTGTACGAGCAGGGAGAGGAGGTGTAATCCATAGTTCTCTATGAGAGCTATGGATTACCGTAATTGTGGCGCGCATCTCGGCCATATTAAAGCGCAAATACGCTGCGAAATGCGCACCACAATTACGTCGTGTGAACACAGCCTAAGGGGAACTCTCACTACATTGTTTAGCTTTAAACATACAGACAAATGTAAATAAAAACTATAACCAAATACATTGCTGTTCTGATTTTGCTTCATTTCAGAACCAGAGCAGTTCTTACTCCCTGCTTTAGTACCCAAGCTTACCAAACACCTTTCTATGCTGTGAGGTCACTCCCTGCTGTTTCTCATCAGCAGTACAGAAGCTGGTTTGTTTCTTACTGAAACTTTAACCATCTAGGGCTCTATAACTTTCTGTCCTGCCTTTTAGATCCCGCCATCATCTATGTCCCTTCAACAGGCTCAGCTAGGAATAGCAGAGCCGATAGGCCAGTCACAGCTGTAGAAGCTAACCAGAGCCTAACCAGGAAGGCTGTGCCTGAAGCTGCCTGTTACAAGAGAGCTGCTATCCTTTTGTCTCCTTAAAGGGTTATTCTCACCCTGCTGTCTCAGATGGTCTACTCTACACAATTAGATTACTAGTTTAATCCAGGTTTGCAACATTTCAGATAACTAAGGGTATGTTCACACGGTGTTTTTCAATCTGACAAAACGCATTAAAAACCGCTGCGTAAAACGCATCCAGCATGCATCCAACACATGGGTGCGTGTTTGCGTTTGCTGCTTAAAACAGATCAAAAATTGCCATGTCAATTCTTTGCATGTATCCAAAAGATGCATCAGAAATACGCATGTAAAACACGTATCGTCTGAACGCCAATGCACGTTTTACATTGAAAGCAATGTAATCACACTGCACATTGTTAGAGGTGTGTTTGGGTCCATAACACAGATCTAAACACGCATCTAAAAAAATATCCAAAAACATACCCTTATGTGTTTGGGTCTGAAACACTGATCCAAACACGCATATAGATAATGCTCTGTGAACATACCCTTTGGCTTCTTAAGCATAACTAAGGCCACATTCACATCTGCTTCGGAGGTTCCGTTTGGAGCCTCAGATAGGTAGAGCGGGTTTCACTAAACAACAGACTCCATTGGAGTCTGTTGGGCTTCTTCTCACGGCGTATCCGTAATTAAATGCAGAAAATATCTCTGCATGCTGCAGTTTTCACTTAATGCAGATATGAACCAGGCCTCACCTAACCAATTTCCATGTCACAGGTTTAAAGTTGTTCATGTTGTAAAGACCACATGATCTAGTACTTGTGCTTGTACCATATGTACCAATGCTTCATAACAGAAGTCAAAGCTCCTTATTAAACTCTCCTAAAGTCAGTCAATTGGGTCAAAATCATTTGCTAAAGGATATATATGCCAAGGCTTCTGTGACCTGTATCTACAAAGCTGTAGAGATGGCATATTCATATGAAGACTGTGCTTGCTCAAAAAAATATATGTAAGGATATTGGGCCAGATGTATAAAACCGGTCCCAGACTAGACAGTCGTACGTCTCGTTAGTTTCGTGTATCATTCATCCATATGTCTGAATGTCTCACAGCACTTTATAAATGTCACATTGTGAAACAAACTGCAGTGCGCTAAAAAAGGGTTCCGAGACTTTTTTTGGCGCACTGAGAATTTTGCCACTTTGAAAATGACATACATTAGTGCACTATTTTTGTGACACGTGCCGGCGAACACCATCATCTGTCTAATCTTATGAATGTGGCACAACACGCCCCCTAGGAATTGGTGCAGACAGAAGTGTTAAGGATGTCGGACGGAGGGATTGTTTTTGTTGGAAATCTTTTATATGGCAAACAGCATTTATTTTTAGCTTAAAATAAGGCAGAAAACTACAGCACATTTTATACATCTGGCCCATCGTCTGAAATATATGTGTAGTCCAGTTAGTTATCAAACAGTAGATGGTGGTGCATTTGCTCCAGTGGTCAGGAGACCAGAGCACATGTTCCATAAGACTTTGCACATGGGCAAAACCTTTACTACCACCAGGTACATGCTAAGGTAAGAGATAGTTACCAGGATTATGATACGAAGATACTATATATAGTATATCTTTGTTATAACTACTTAATGGGGTCTTCCAACATTGGAAAACAGCACCACTCATGGCCAGGGGCTGTAAAGGGAAGGAAGTCTTTAGAGGGGTTGTCTCACTACAAGGATTGCTGCTTTTTATGTTAAAAGATCTTGCAAAAACAAGTCATTCTGCAATATATGTCCATTAACAGTGTCCTACCTATTCCTAGATATCCCCTCTTGTATGGGCTGCATCAGCTCCTCAGGTTGCTATAGCTAGAGCCTGCCTACTCCCTGATGCTGCACGCGGTCGCTATAGCTACAGACCTGTTGCAGCCTAGAAGAAGCCAGTAAACACACCCCTGAATTCAAAGTGAAACCAAGAAAACAGGACTGAGGTGAGATGAATCAATGTAATGAGACAACCCCTCTAAATAGAAATCCTTTGCAATTCCAGACAAAGCCCATGCAGAAGAGTGCAGCAATGTATGCAAAAAACAAACAAACCCTGTAAGACATTCATTTGAAAACTGTAATTCAATAAAAAATAAAACCTGTTCATTTGTTTTAAGAAAACTTTATTGCTAATACTGAGTGACATTTGAGACACATTCATGTATCCTCAGGAATACCAGAGATATTGCATTTCTATGCTGTGTTGTGTTGTGGACACGCCGGTAGCTGGATTCCTGCTATTTTCAGAAGTCCATCTTGTGCACCTCCCTGCCCTGAGACAAAAAGCTGCTGTTCGTAAACATACCAGCCATCGCAGCATAATTTACCTCAATGCACATAGCGATCTGACACACCCATCGTGTTCAGTTGCCACAGATGAAAACACACGCTTCACTTACAAAAATAAAACTGAAGGTTTCACATTATGTATGTTGCCGTCCATTACACACGACACCTTACAACATTGCTATCGAAGAAAGAACCCTCTGCACTAACAACATAAATATAACATAGGAAACAACCAGAAGAGGAAGACCAGGACTGTAAAGAGGAACGGCAGGGCTAGAGCCAAGCGGCTTCACCCCTCCAGCACAGTGCCCATCCCGCATTAAGCTCAGCAGCAGGCACTTGAGACAGACCAGTTGCTAGGAGCTACTCTACAACTACAGTCTGTCTCAAGAATATTTAGGTCTTCAGCTTAAGGCAGAGTGGTCTCTGAACTGGGGGCAGCTGGCGATAGATAAAGGGGTCTTCCAGGATTAGGAGACTGGGTCTATTTTGTTTTCCTGGCACCATCCCATCCCTGCAAGCATCTGGTATTGCAGCATGCACTTGAATATTTTCTCCATATATTTAGATGGCATATGCTATTGATATGCCATGAAATTTTGATCGGTGCATGTCCCACCTGTAGACACAAACCCATCTCTGGAACAGGCCTCTGAAAGTTATCGAGAAGAATAGAGTCTCGCACTTGCACATAACTGTGGATGTAGTCGAAACAGAAGACACACCGCTCACTTGTACTCAGAACTCCCGTAGAAGAGAATGGAGAGTCGCGCTCAAGTTACCTGGCACTCTATTCTGCTCAATAACTTTCGCAGGCCCATTACAAAGATGGGCCTGGGTCCTTGAGGTGGGACCTGCACCTGCCAGACTTTGGTGGCATATCAATAGCGTATGCCTTCAAAGCATATGGTGGAAGCACCCCTTTCAACACTTTTGGAGACCCATTTCCAAGAGAGGTGAAGTCCTAGAGGTGGAACTGGCACCCATCAGACGTGTCAATATGCCACCAAAGTCTACGATGGGGACACCCTTTTAAACCACACCTATCCTTTTATCATAGAGCAGCACTGCCATGTTTTTTTAAAGAGTTAACATTTAGCTGGAGAGCTTGTGCAGGATTAGAATTTAGTTTTAATTTTTTTTTTTATGTAAGGGTATGTTCACACCGCATGTTGGGATAAGTTTTTAGATGTGTGTTTGGATCAGTGTTTCGTGGAAATCCCTAAAGAAGCATTTATACCATCTATCATACATGAAAAAAACTTGATTCTTAGTTCACATGTTTTTGATCAAAAAATGCTTAAGCCACCCACGAACTAACAACGTGATATCAGATCGGGTGGTCCTACGCTATCTTTAACTCTCAATAGAGCCAAATTCAGGCCTCTCATTGGGTCAACCGACCTCCATTATCCAGAGAGAAAGAAATAAAAAAAAAACACCAACCTTGCAAGCTGCACTCATATAACAGCCTGTGAAAATGGGTGGGGTGCAGGAAACCAAAATGGAGGCATCTCTTCCTCCCTATATAGATTAAAAGCAATATATGCCAAATACAACGTATAGTTTCAGGAAGAATGCATCCATTTGGTTTCCTGCACCCCACCATTCACAGCGTAAATGTGCAGCTTGCAAGTTGGTGTTTTTTATTCTTCCTCTGGTTAATGGAGGTCGGTTACCCAATGAGAGGCCTGAATTTGGCTCTATTGAGAGGTAAAGATAGCGTAGGACCACCCGACCTGAGGTCACGTTGTAAGTTCGTGGGTGGCTTAAGCATTTTTTGATCAAAAACATGTGAACTAAGAATCTCAATGGATCAGTGTTTCGGACCCTAAATGAACCCAAACACGCATTTAATAATGTGCAGTGTGATTTGCATTGCTTTTTATGTAAAACATGCATTGGGGTTCAGACGATACGTGTTTTAACTGCGTCTTTCTGATCCGTTCAAAGAATTGATGTCAATTCTTGATCTGTTTGGTGCAGCAGACGCCCTATTTAAAACTATAGGGTGCGATCCTGCTGCAGCCAAAACGCATCCAAACATGCACCTGCGTGTTGGATACATTTTATGCAGCACTTTTAAATGCATTTTTCAGATCGACAACGTATCCAAGAATGTTTTGAACATGCCGTGTGAACATACCTTAACACTGAAACAGTACCACATTGAAACGTAGGCTGTGTCTAGTACTGCAGCCCACATACATTCTAATGCTGCAATACCATTGACAGGAGTGGAGCAGTTTTTCCAATCCTGGACAACTCCTTTACAGCAGGCTCTGGCTGTGATCTAAACGCAGACTTCACCTGATGCCAGAAACAAGTAACTGGGAAAAATAAGGATTTTGGGGAAAAATTGTGTGTTTGAACCTAGTTTTGAGTAAAGTGATATGTGATGACACTACAGGCACCTATGAGTTATAGAACTTGTGCTTTAGAATAACTATACAATCCGCCATTAAAGTGTCTGATGCAGGACGTCTTCAGCTACTCAGGTAGTTATCTTTATCACTCGAGCTGCCATTGAGGAAAACCTGAAATGGTAAAAAGTGATAAACGTTAGTAAGTGGATGAGCAACTTTCCCAAATTAAAAAATATACATATACTAGTGCATCTAAAAAAATTAGAATATCACTGAAAAGATAACTGATATAAATAATTAAAGCCTAATAGATAAACCCATATATTGTATGGACTCATTACAGTCTGAATTACAAGGTTTTATATAATACATTTGTGAGCCCTATACCAAATAAAAATAGAGCCCCTTTAATTTTCAATGATATTGTAATTTTTTAAGATGCACTAGTATATTCAATGCATCAATAGGGGGAAACCAAGCTTAAAAATTCCCTCTACCCCTCCTTTCTTCCACATCTTTTCCCACGCTTGGTTGAACTTGATGGACATTTGTCTTTTTTCAACGGTATTAACTACATGTGTACGCAGGGATGGCATTATGTAAGTGATATTCATAAACCTTACACAAGTCAAATTGCAGGTGGCAGGACAGCTCAAAGTGACCAGTGCGTCCTGTGTCTCCCATAACAAAATACAATGTAGCTCAGCTCTAATGGCAGGTTCACACAGACGGGGTGGTGGGATTGTTAGGGTATGTTCACATGGCGTTTTTGGATCCGAAAATCGCGTCAATCGGATCCGAGTCGCATCCAACACACAGGTGCATGTTTGGATGCATTTGGGCTGCAGCAGGATCGCACCATGTAGTTTATTATAGGGCGCCCGCTGCATCTTTCAGATCAAGAACTGACATGACAATTCTTAGACCAGATCCTAAAGACACAAGTAAACACACAACGGCGATCACTCATCTGAACGCCAGTGCGTGTTTTACATTGCGAGCAGTATAAAGCACACTGCTGATTGCTAGATGCGTGTTTTGTCTACACGGACCCAAACACACATCTAATAACGTATGTTCACCTGGACTGAACACGCCGTGTAAGCATACCCTTACAGAATTTGCTTCATTGTTGGAGTAAATAGACTTTATTAGAGAGTGGCAGGAGCCCCTAAGTTAAACTGATTGCCAAGTCTTTTTGCATTGATAGCGACTCTTTATAAGTATACTGCTCTTTTCTTTTTTTTCTTTCTTTCTAAACACAGGAACCATTAGGTCAATGCCATTGTATAGCCAAAGCAGACGCTATGGAGCCCAATCAAGTGCAAGAAAACGGTCTTTTTTTGTTGGTGGCTTTCTGCTATCTATCAGTACTATGTAGGTTCTCTGATGTTTGGAGCTCTTATGTCCATCTTTTAATTATTGCTATTTATGCTGCTGTTTCAGTTTCCTGTCATTAGGTGGTGGGGGCTCATCTCATTTTGCTATAGCTCCCAATCAATTCATTCTAGTGTTCCCCTGTGTTGCACTGTATTCTCAACAGATATAACCCCAATGAACACTGCAAATACAGTACACCCTAAGATGCCAGTTTTGGTGGACCCAGCCAACTCAATATGGGGGTGCCTTAATTGTGCCCCAGTGGTAGATGGGAAAGAAGGGTTGAAGTTTTTGGATTTCAACATTGCTGAGTCTTTCTAGGAGACATGAGGAGATGCAAGCAAGGTCTAGCAGCGACTTATTTGCCTCTTCACATTGTGCCAAGCTAAGCATGCAAGTATGAAACATTAGTCCAAATAGCTATCGGCTAAACAAATTCAGCTTAAAGCTGTCTAAGGTGTGTGAATATCTTAAGGGTAAGGGGCAGATTTTTCCACCTTGCAAATCTGTATGGAAAGTGCACAGCATTTTTTCTTTACCAAGTCTGCTCTCCTTTCCCCATTGTACATTAGAGAGATGCTAGAGATGCAGCGTCACATGTACGAACACTGCAAGACGTATAAAAGAATAAAAAAAAAAGCCCCAAAGGCACTTGGTGTAGGCCACTGATAAGCCCTCTGGATAGACACTTGATTGTGATGTAGAATTAACATCTATGGGAGAAAAGATTGAGCTGAACCTGTCTTTGGTGAGGACATATCTGGACAGAGCAGGGGGTGAGAGACGGGATAATGTAATAATAATTGATGTATCGAAAAAAGGAAGCGGGCAACAGAAAACCGAATAATAAATGGGGTGCTAGCAGTATGTAAGTAGCATAGTAAAGATAAAGGAAAAAAGAAAAGAAACATACAAAATAGCTGCACACCCAGGAACAAGGGGCTTAGAAACCAAACACTTAGAATTACTTAAAAACATACAAAAGTATACATAAGTTACAAGTCCTGAGCATACATGTAACACTCGCTGTGAACACAGTCCTATTGCTAGAACCCCGAGCAAAAAATAATATATAAGGGGAAAGCAGATATAAATCCAATTCCCTAACAATAGTAACAAAGTGTCTGTGTAAAAAGCACCGAATGGACCAAAACAGCCCAAAATGACAAAGCAGGATTGTGCAGGTAGCAAGTCAGATGACAAAACCATAACCTCATGTTACATGTACGCTCAACAGGACTTGTAACGTATGTATACTTTTGTATGTTTTTAAGTAATTTTGAGTGTTGGGTTTCTAAGTCCCTTGTTTCTAAAGATGATTTGGGTGTGCAACTATTTTGTATGTTTCTTTTCTTTCTTCATTTATCTGTAATAATAACGGAGGATGCAGACAACAGTTTCACCTTTTAAAATAAGGCGATACCTAATCACATAACAAGGCGGCTCTACTCAGACACAGAAAGCTTCCATTAACATCTCTAACAGATATCAGTAAATCTATTACAATGTGATGTCAAAACCTGATTATTACACCAAGATTATTGGCGCCCCATAGGCACTGCTTTTGGAAGCCATTTCTTCTCCTACATTAATCACTGGTTGACTGACATGTAGATCTTCCTCAGTGTTTTAAGAGGTTCTGCAGCAGCTGCCCGGCATATTATATAGTACCGTCTACCAGAAAGTCAGAATTAAGCCACTGCAAATTTTCTTTTTGAAAAGGATGAGGGTGAGGCTTGTCAATCAACCACGGATCGGAAACTTCCTTTGTTTTCCTTAAAAACAGGTTCAACAGCAGTGACGAGAAAGCTGGCCTTAAGCACAGCAGCCAATCACAATGCATTATATCTATTGATGAGCTTTCTATATTTAAACTGCCTATGGGAAAAATGGGCACAACATAGGCTATCCCCCTTACCTGTCCTCTTTTTTGATGAAAAAATTCCAAGACCTCTTCATTCCCCACAGCTTCTGCCTGTAAGTAAATGCACACATGAGCGCACTGATCACACCACATGGACACAACATTGTCAAGCACTTCATCAGAAGATAAGAATTTACACATCCTTAAGCTGCTTTCACACAGAGCAGTTCTGGTGCAGTTCTAACTGCGGTCCTATTATACTGCCTTTATTACCAGCAAGATTATCTAAACTGTTTGGAAAGTGAGTAATCAATCAGTGTGTCTGTAATCCACTAGACTTCAAACACAGTAATTGATTACTTACTGGAAACACCTTTCTGAACAATTTAGACAACTGAAAGAAGCTTGCTGATAAATACAGTTTAATTTGAGTGCAGTTAAAACTACAACAAAACTCCGCTGTGTGAAAGCAATCTTAGAGTGCTTTCACACATTGTGTTTTTTTGTGCAATAATGTACACCTTTAATTGCTGTGCCATTCTACACAAAAAACTGCATCAAAAATGCACCTGCGTGTGAAAGCACCCTAAGGGTATATTCACACGGGGTAATTTCGGCACGCTCTAATACGGGCGAGATGCGCACCGAAATTACAGTAATCCATAGTTCTCACTGAGAACTATGGATTACGCCTCCTCTCCCCACTCGTACAATATGATCGTATTGTAATTCATGTCTTAAGTTTTTGCAAAACTGTGTAAAAAACCATGGCATGTGAATAGACCTTAGAATTCTTGTTCTCACTAGACTACATCTAGGGGGTATAGTGGTGACCTGGCCCTCTAGGATCCAGCCTACATGGACCACCAACACATCCCCTACTTGTAATTATTAAGCCCTGACACCAATTACTGTGCACTGGGCCCTTGTCCGACTAAATTCACGATCGGCTGTTTGAATTTTATTCTCATTAAAAATTCTGCACTGAAAATCTCCAACAAATCAGATAAACTGTATGTGGGTTTTACAATACGATTTTCTTAGGTAACGGAAACAAAACGTGTGCGGTTATGATGATGTAGATTTTTAAAATCAGCAGTTCCCCCAATACATGTAGATTTTTCACAGGTTTCTGTGGATTTGCCACATCTGATGACTTTCTACAAACTGAAAGCAACTAAAGTACACGAAGAACAGGTATCAAATTGGTGCAAAAGAAAATCGTAGCTGTCTATTGCAACCAGTCAGATTCAACATCTCTTTGGAGATTAATAGTAGTGACAAGGCTGATTGCTATGGACAACTACAACACTTCATTTTTTTATCAACAGTTTTGATTGCCTTTTGCCTGCCTGGTTTTGTTGGGCTTTGTCTGACATTGCAGTATTATATGGTGCGGAGCTACAATACCAGACATAGTCCACGGTTCAGAATTTTGCTCTTTCTGTGGAAAAAAAACCCAGACCCCTTGATGCTTTAATTTCCGACGACCCTTTTAAACAAAGTAAAGCCAGATAACGAGTTTATATGTGTTGCTAGTTAGTGACTTACAACTTGATATGGCGTCTGCAAATCATAACCAGCTTGGTCCATGTCTACTCCGGCCAGCTCCCAAGCAGTCAGTCCTTCAACATCTCCACTGGCAGCAAGGCTGTAAGACCAATAACAACCAATCAATGTACAACAAAACAACACCAAGCTAATCTGTGTCACTTCTGCATCTATAGACAAAACGGGTATTTAGGTGTAAGGAACATGTAACTGACGCGCGTTCTATGTTTTACCATATAGATGTCACTTTTCCACACACTCAATAGCTGTACCATTCTGATAGAACGTGTACAGCTATGAGGTGTCATACACTGTACTCTATTAAAGATCTTCTTTATGGGTTAAATGTTGTAAAATGCTTTGGAAATCCACCCGGAAAATCTGCAGCAAATCACCTGTTGTCATGTGGACAAAAGCATAAAATCTTTTCAGAGGTTATACAGGACTAGAAAACCTCCTTCTTAAGACAGGGCCACACCTGTGCACAGGTTGTGTGTGGTATAGCAGCTCAGTCCATGGATAGATGTCACACTATTTCTGGAAATAATTTCAGCTATGGTTTTCCAATCCTGGACCAAGGCATATCCACTGCAATGAAGGCACTTTGTTTCAAATCATTACATCTTACCAGTATATAGAGATGGCAGAGAGAACTCTTGGAATTGGCAGCTACTAAAGCTGTTTATGGCATAAATAGTGGAAGTGGCAGAAAAGTTTTAGGGAAAAATCTTTAGAAGTTTTGTTATCAAGAAAAACTCAATTTTAAGCAAAGAAACTATACGAACAGAAATCACTTCTCCGAAATCCTGAACCTGAAAAGGGAATTACTAAGCTCGGGCTACATCTGATAAGTATATTGACCAGCCAGGTAAATAGTGCTCAGCCTACTGCGAGGGGACGGTGTAAGGAACATGTTATTTTAAGACTGAGCGATAGGACTGTGATAACACACAGGGTGTCAGCCAATCGCTGCAAGAAACAACGCAGAGGAAATTACAGGGTTTCACTGTAAAGGCGACTTATCAGCAGGAAGCAGAAGGACCTGATCGATTTCACGAGATCGCCCAAGGACATGAGACCTGACCCAAGGGCCGCTAGTTTAATGCCCACTAAATGTTGTATTTAAAAAAAAAAAAAATCAATATTAAACCGCTTTTCTACCTAAGACTGAAGATAAGATGACATTTGATACTGTATTTTGCAAATTTTCTGGTATTATTAGAAGCTGGGTGACAACCGGTAATATATATATTTCAGAAGCACAGAACCCCCACTTGACTAGTAAGGCCCAGTTCACACGGCTTATTCAAGCCGTAATTGCGGGACGGATTTCGCCCACAATTGCGGCTTGAGTAAGGGGCAGGGCGGGGGCGCTGCCCGGCGGCCCCATAGACATTGCATTATTCATGGCGCGTATCCCGCCGGGATAATGATTGTCACTTTCGCCGAGCGGGGAGGAGAGACGGAATCCATAGTTCTCTATGAGAACTGTGGATTACCGCAATAGCTGGGACGGATTTCAGCCGTACTGCAGCGCAGTACGGCGCTCA
The DNA here is from genome assembly GCA_025379985.1 of Phyllomedusa bahiana. Taxonomy (NCBI): domain Eukaryota; kingdom Metazoa; phylum Chordata; class Amphibia; order Anura; family Hylidae; genus Phyllomedusa; species Phyllomedusa bahiana. The sequence goes on from JAODAL010000063.1 coordinate 51,923, forward strand.
ATACGTCTGAAATCCGTCCCTGCAATAAGCCGTGTGAACGGCCCTTAAGAAGGAAGGTATCACTGTTGTGAAAGGCAAGTTTCCCTTTCGTTGCAGGCTAGAAAAAGCTGCAATAGGGTTCATATTGGTGGTCACCCAGCTTCCCCACAGGTGAAATGACTATCACTGCCCTGCTATTTGCTTTTAATCCAGAAGTTGGCAGATGAAAGCAGGAACCATTGCCCCAAAAGCTATTTTTGCTATTTTTAAAATAAAAACTGAAACTACTTTGCAAACCACCTTTTGATAAAAAAAATATTTTATGTATAAAGCTCCTATGTAGACATGGTGATAGCCAAAACCTCTATAATTTGATCCCGCAGTCAAATGTCCCCCATCTGTCCTCTACTACTTTCTTATATGCATTTGGTAAGTGAGATAAAGCACAGAGTGTGACTACAGAATCCTGTTTTAGCTGTGCCGCCATGAATAGAGATAATCGTAAGCCTCTGGTCTGGAAGTGTTTACAATACTCTTAAGGAATTTTAAAATTTCTTCAGTACTTGCCGCCTCAAAAGAGAATACCCATCATTTTTTCTCCTCTATTCAGACAGTTTAAGATTATTTTTTAAAGATTTTTTTCACCAAAAAAACCCACCAGTGTGATAAAATTTGCACAGAACAGACTCATTGTCAATTAGCACAGGTATAATCTATACCGGATTACGGTACCGTCCACCTGGATTTTTAAATTTCCAATGTAAATTCTGTTAAGCAGATTACTTGTGGATTTCTACATTTGCTTTAAATGGGGAAGTAAAAAGTCACAAAATGTATTGCTGCAGATTAAGTTGCGGATCCACAGAAAAGGCCACAACTCTGGATTTCAAACTTTGTGTCAAATCCACATGATTTTGGTGCAGATTTCTCTAGGGGATTTGCTGTGAAATTTTTGGGCAGTACATCCAACCCATGTGAACTTAACCGCAAGGTAATCAAAATGAACTCTAGTTTCCCCTGGTGCCTGATACTGACAGTAAAAAGGGCAATACACTACGTGGAAATCCCTAAAGAAGCATTTATGCTATCTATCATACATGAAAAAACTTTGAGACTCTTGGTTCACATATTTTGATCAAAAGATGTTTAAGCTGCCCACGACTTTCAACGTGATCTCAAAATCGGGCAGTCCTACACTATCCTTACCTCTCAATAGAGCCAATTCACGGCCTCTCACTGGGTCAACCGACCTCCATTATACAGAGAGAAAAAAATATAAGAAAACACACCAGACTTGCAAGCTGCACTTCTTATGACAGCCTGTGAGAGTGGGCGGGTACAGAAACCCAAAATGGAGGACCCCTTCCTCCCCATATAGGTTAAAATCAATGTACACCAAGTATAACGTATGTTTCTGCACACAATAAATGCTTCTTTAGGGATTTCCACGTAGTGTATTGCCCTTTTTGCAGTAGTGTGCCGCTGGCGGCGGTCTGTGTGTGTACATGTATAATTACATGTGTGCCGCAGCCCTGCCAGTGGCACCCAGGTTTGCATACGTTTTTTCAGAAATGTTTTTGTGTGCAGAAACATACGTTATACTTGGTGTACATTGATTTTAACCTATATGGGGAGGAAGGGGTCCTCCATTTTGGGTTTCTGTACCCGCCCACTCTCACAGGCTGTCATAAGAAGTGCAGCTTGCAAGTCTGGTGTGTTTTCTTATATTTTTTTCTCTCTGTATAATGGAGGTCGGTTGACCCAGTGAGAGGCCGTGAATTGGCTCTATTGAGAGGTAAGGATAGTGTAGGACTGCCCGATTTTGAGATCACGTTGAAAGTCGTGGGCAGCTTAAACATCTTTTGATCAAAATATGTGAACCAAGAGTCTCAAAGTTTTTTCATGTATGATACTGACAGTATACACTGATCTGTGCAAAGGGAGTGAGAACAGACTTGCTTTATTTGCAAGAATGCCTTCCCTTAATTTGCCTGCGCAAACCAAGAAGCAATTCTGCTAATTAAGACCTAACAGATGATAGAAAAGTTGCTCCAAAGCTTTAGTCTAAAACAATTTCTCAATGTGTTTTTCCGTCATAGAGAATCCTTTGAGGACATTCATGCTATAGGCCAGATATCCTACCAATATAGAATTTAAACCAGTTTGGTGGGTGATGTGTGACTTGCAGGTCTCTGTATCCGGCTGGACTCCGTACTACACATACCGCTCTCACTTCTGTGAATAAATTCCTTCCTCGCCAGGACATTAGACTGAGTAAACCAGTTCCACAGGCTGAGCAGAACAAAAAGGCGGGGATTTAGCGTGTGTAAAGGAATGCCAATTGTGAGCCTCTCCCTGCATACACTGCAGGGAATGCAGCACATTACACGATCTCAGCAGATGAATATTATGATTAGCACTTCCTGAAGTGACCTGGCCTGGAATGCCCTGTAACCTCTAATCCTCCGCATTGTCAGCCCTTTAATGGAACAATACTCGCCAAATATAACAATCCAGGGTATTGACTGCAATTAAAAGACCCAGAGTGTGAAACGCGTCAGGTCAACTTCATTATCTTTTATCTAAATAGCCAAAGTTAGGAAATGGGAATACCTGTACAGCAGCAATGCAAACCTGACTGATGGGCCTTCTACATGGGACGATTAACTGGCAAAGGAGCATTTGTAGAAACACTTATTTCCGATAATTGTACTGCAATTAGCTAGCATGCAAGCACATTTGCCAGCTGATTAAACAGGGGGTCATCGTTTTTCTGCAGCATGTCTCCCCAAATTAGCGAATGTGCTGCCAACAATAATGCAAGTGTATGGCGGAACAAACGCTGTGATCATTTGTTTGTGCAGTCGTTCACACCCTCCCTCCCCCCGATAATTGGGCAATGTTAAAGCATCTTTTTAAAGAGTTTCGAAGGACTTGAAATAAGTTGATCAGCACACCAATGAGGCAGTTATGGCCTGGTGTATATGGATCCGTACACAATCCAAACTATATCCAGCTTTACAATCATTAATCTGGAATAAGTAACGGGTCAACTTGCCATTTAGCCTTCATTAAAAAAGTGTATTGTTCTGTGTCTGTTACAGTGAAGATATAGGTCTGCATTAGAGCTACTGCATAGGGTTTGATCCTGCTGTCAATTTGCAATCCATTGGTCCTTGCTAACTTACTAAACTGAATTTAGGGAACTAGTAGAAATAAGTGTGACTGCAGCATCAGACTACAGGGATTGTTTGTGGTCTGTTACTATGGAGACACAGGTTTGCATAGGAGCTGTAAACAAAACAGAATTCATTGGGTGTTTTTCAATTTGTCATTCTCCGCATCCTACTACGTAAACTATAGTGGAATCTGTCTTCTGTAATCTAACCAGATTGGGGGGGATCTCGCTGTTGAGGCCACTGCACAGTTTTATAGACACAACTTTACAGTAAATGAAGGTGGCACAGGCAGTAGTGACTGCAACGGCTCTAGGCACCAAAATGCCATCGCAGCAACCACATGGTGTTGATAATGCTGGGACGCACAGTCACTTACACAACCCGCAGCCTGACAAAGGTCCTGAGGATTTTTTGTGGATATATTTTCAGGGTTATTTTGCAAATAACTTCTTTGTCCATACTAAAATTAAGTATGTGCGAAAAATTTACAGTGTAACTTAAACGTTTTTTGGAGGGGAAGTGGATCAGTACTACCCTTTAATGGTCCATTCCCAATTAAAGGAGTGTTCCCACAAAGCCACGTCGGCTCAAGCCCAGCTATGAGACTACAGTATTACTGAATGAGGAGATTGCGGCCATCTTTCCCTTTCACATTTTATGGGAATTCCAAATACAGGCAGTCCCCAGGTTTACGGATGGGATAGGGACCGTAGGTTTGTTCTTAAGTTGAATTTGCATCTAAGTCTGAACTGGTATATTTATTAAATGTAAACCCAGCAAAAAATGTTTTTTTTTATACTTTTGGATAGTGCAGGAAAGGGTTTTTACATTTATTTTATGTTAAGAAGATTTCATGGAATTTTAAACTCGTGTGCTGGTGGGGTATATTGGAACTTGTCGTTCTACAGCTATTATGTGCTGTGGAAGAAGGAACTACAAGTGCCAGCATGCCTCCGTTTGTAACTAGGGGACAGATGTAAGTCGGGGACTGCCTGTATAGCTGATTGAGTATGCTCGGCTACATTTGAAACTCCCATAGAAATGAATTGGGAGGATGGCCGCAAGCTCTGTCCTCCTAATTCTGTAATACGGTCTATTTATAACTAGCTATGAGCTGACTTCCACGCGGTAGTGAATTCATGGAACCCCCCTTTAAGTAGGTTATGACATATCGCCACTGATGATAGCACTTAGATGTGTACCATGTCTAATAGAGGGATAACCCCTGTAAACCTATATCACTTCTTTTTACCTGCACAGTTCGGTACCGCTGTGCTCCAGCTCTTCCCAGGAAAGGTGGGCTCCTGTCTGTCGTAGCAGCTTGATCACTTCTATTTGCCTAAAAAAAATGGACAGGGGAAATAAAGGTTCATTACAGTGCAGCTCAATCACAAGCTTCAAATGGGACTCTCCTATTAAAAGAAAGTTCATTGCAAGGATTATTACTCTTTAGGGCTTAGCAATAAGATTTACAAGTGAAGCAGAAATGTGGATATTTGTTTAGATCACAGCGCTGTGAGTCCATTGTCCACCTGAAACAAATCTCATTTCCTTCTCTGAAATCTCTGGGATGTGGAGGAGTTTATTTCCTTTATTTTTGGCTGCTTCACACGAGTGTATTTTTCATCAGTATTCCATCTGTCAGCATTAGACCTTATACACTATACAGGACTACTCTCTAGGGCAGGGGTCTGCAACTTTGGCTCTCCAGCTGTTGGGAAACAACAACTTCCATCATGCATTTATATAATCTATATCAGTGGGCATGATGGGAGAGGTAGTTTCCCAACAGCTGGAGAGCCAAAGTTGCAGACTCCTGCTCTAGGGCATATACAACACAGCATGCACTACATCCATTTGGTGCATCGTACTACATCCATTTTTCCCAGTAGCTATCTTATGTAAATCTGTTTCCCCTCTAGACAGCAGCATCGCTATCAACCCTCATTCGCACAGTACATTTTCTCACTGAGAAGCAACAAAGCCCTTTTGCTTCCACACAGGTGGTGACATGAGCTCTCCAGCTTCATCAATGAGATGTTCTAATAGGTCTATGACATAACAGAAGTTCTTTATCATTTATATGTCTACTTCCATTCCCCTAAAAAGATACTGACTGGTTTTATAAGATTTCTCAAAATGGACAGGTGTGGTGCTATTTTTGGAAGAGATACAATAAAAAAAAGCTATGAACGGTAGGATACGGCTCATAAAATAGGGATCTTTATACTAGAGCGCTAGCAAAAAGTAAAGAATAAGTAGTAAGAATTCTTCTTTTAAAATATTTATTGAATAAACATTACGCGTGTCGCCGGTATAATATTTATTGGAAGACACGTATCCATGGGCAGATTAGGTTTCTCTGTCCGTCTCTCGCTTGGCTCAGCCATAAACACATATGCCAGAAACGTCCTTTTGGCACGCAGTTGTTGCTAAGCATTACCATACGGTTTTATTTTCTACTGTATGAAGTACATTAGTACTATGAAGTACATTAGCAGATACTAATGTACTGTACGCTATTCTATGCAGAGGTATACAAACCTACAGCAGAAGGGGCCTTCTTTGGCTTTCTGTCAAGCTCCATAATGTACCTTTCTCCGGTATACTATATGTTATGGATGGTGCCATGTATTGTTTTGCATGGCTCTGTCTATAAGCGTGCTCGGTAGCTCTGTATTGGCATTAGCAGCGCTTGTACTTATTAGTTTGTTTATCACAGTTAAAGATGCAATACCAATCCAGCAACGATTTCTCAGTTCAATGGTCTGCGCTGTAAAACCGAGTTAAGAACCAATTACACTTGTTTAAAAGACAATTAATGCTCAGCTGCTTCATTGTAACAGGACTCTTAATTGTGTTATATCATTTACTATTCACACACAATCCAGAGCCTGCACACGTCCTCAGCAGAACATCATAGTGATGAGGCTGGGCTGGAGGACGGCATACACACAAGTACACTGCTTTAAGGACTTACAGTTGTATAGGAAAATAAAGATTGCAATTTGTTTTAATTTTTTAATCTTTTTCTCTGATCATTGCACCCCCTACCTGCTTTCTTTTCCCTCTTCCCCTGGTTTAGCCCCATCCCCTCTCTCTTTTATCCCTCTCTATCCTGCTCAGTTTTACCTCTTTTCCCCCAGGTTTTCTCTCTCCCCCCACACTCTTCCCTCCTCTCGCTTTCTCTTTCCCCCAATCTAGTTTCCTTTTTTCCCTCTCCCCCTTCACCACTTTCGCTCTCTGTTGGCTCTTTTCCCTCTCTGCACCCCTCCTTCACCGCGCTTTCTCCACTCTTTTACCTCTTCTCCCCCAAGCTCTCCACGCTGTTTTCACCAATCTTTCTACTCTCTCTTTTTTACACGTTCTCTCTCTCTACCTCCACTCTTTTACGTCTTCTGCCCCCAGGTATACACACTCTACTAACTCTGCTCTCTCTTCTCCCTCTTTTGCCAATTTTCCGGCGAGCGAAGGGCAAGCAAAGGGAGCGAGCGCGCTCTGCTTGCTCTCCGCTCACTCTTCACTCTCTGCTTGCTCTCGCTTTCTTCTCACTCCTTGCTCGCTCTCTACTCGATGCTCGCTCTGGCTTTCTTCTCGCTCTCTTCTCGCTCTTTGCTCGCTCTCACTTTCTTCTCGCTCTTTTCTCACTCTGCTCGATCTCGCTTTCTTCTCGCTCTTTGCTCACTCTCTGCTCGCTCTTTGCTCTCTTGCTCGCTCTCTTTCTTCTCACTCCTTGCTCACTCTCACCCTTTTGCTCGCTCTCTTCTCGCTGCTTGCTCTGTGATCGCTCTCTTCTCGCTGCTTGCTCTTTTGCTCACTCTCGCTTTCTTCTCGCTCTGTTTGATCTCGTCTCACTCTTTGCTCGCTCTCTTCTCACTCTTGGCTCGCTCTCTTCTCACTCTTTGCTCGCTCTCGCTTTCTTCTCACTCTGCTCGCTCTTTTGTTCGCTCTCGCTTTCTTCTCACTCTTTTGCTTGCTCTCACTTTTCTCGCTCATCCTCTTCTCGCTCTTTGCTTGCTCTTGCTTTCTTCTCAGTCCTTGCTCGCTCTTGCGATTTTGCTCGCTCACGCTTTCTTCTCGCTCTATGCTCGCTCTCTCCGCTCGCTTTCTGCTCATTTTCTGCTTGTTCTCTGCTTGTTCTCGCTCTTTGCTCACTCTCTCCGCTTGCATTTTGCTCGCTCTCGCTTTCTTTTCACTCTTCGCTCTCTCCACACTTGCTCTGCTTTATCTGCTCGTTCTCGCTCGCTCTCACTTTCTTCTCGCTCCCTCTCGCTTTCTTCTCTCTTCTCACTTTGCTTGCTCTTTCTTTCTTCACTTTTTGCTCGCTCTCTGCTTGCTCTGTGCTCGCTCTCTTCGCTATCGCTCTTGCTTTCTTCTCGCTCTTTGCTTGCTCTCACTTTCTGCTCGCTCTTTGCTCTCTGCTTGCTCTGCTCATTTTCGCTCTCTCCTCGCTCTCTGCTTGCTCTGTGATCGCTCTCTTCGCTCTCTGATTGATCTGCTAGTTATCACTTTTTGCTTGTTCCCAGCTCGATCTCTTCTCACTTTGCTCTCTGCTCGCTCGCTTCTCGCTCTTTGCTCTCAGCTCGCTTTCTGCTCGCTCTTTGCTGACTCTGCTCGTTCCCGCTTTCTTCTCGCTCTTTGTTTGCTCTCGCTTTCTTCTCGCTCTTCCCTCTGCTTGCTCTGTGCTCGCTCGCTCCGCTTTCCCTCGCTTTCTGCTCGCTCTTTGCTCTCTGCTTGCTCTGCTCTCGCTCTTTGCTTGCTCTCCGCTCGCTCTCTTCTCTTTGCTCGCTCTCGCCTTGCTTCCTTCTCGCTCTTTGCTCGCTTTCTTCTTGCTCTGTGCTCTGCTTGCTCTTGCTTTCTTCTCGCTCCTTGCTCGCTCTCGCTCTGCTTCCTTTTTGCTCGCTCTCGCTTTCTTCCCGCTCTTTGCTCGCTCTCACTTTCTTCCTGCGCTTTGCTCGCTTTCTTCCCTCTCTGATCGCTCTCTTCGCTCGCTCTTTTGCTGGCTCTCTGTGCTTGTTCTCCGCTCACTCTTTGCTCGCTCTCGTTTTGCTCGTTTTCGCTCTTTGCTCGCTCTCGCTTACTTCTCGCTCCTCGCTCTCTGCTTGCTCTGTGCTCTCTCTCTCTGCTCTCCCTCACTTTCTGCTCACTCTTTGCTTGCTCTTACTTTCTTCTCACTCTTTTGCTTGCTCTCTCGCTTTCTTCTCTCTTTAATCTCTGCTTGCTCTGCTCGCCTTCTTCCCGCTCTTTGCTCACTCTCGCTCTTTTGCTCGCTCTCGCTGTCTTGCTCTTTGCTCTCCGCTCGCTCTTTTGCTTGCTCTCTGTTCTTCTGCCCTCTCTGTTCTCTCCCGCTCTTGCTTTCTGCTTGCTTTGCTCTCTCGCCCTTTGCTCGCTCTCATCTCGCTTTTTGCTCTCTGCTTGCTCTGCGCTCTCTCTCTCTGCTCTCCCTCACTTTCTGCTCACTCTTTGCTCTGAGTGCTCTGCTCTCGCGCTTTGCTTGCCCTCCGCTCGCACTCTGCTTTCTCTTTTGCTCACTCTCTGCTCGTTCTCGATCTTTGCTCGCTTTCTTCTTGCTCTGTGCGCTCTCTACTTGCTCTCGCTTTCTTCTTGTTCCTTGCTTGCTATTTTGCTCTTGCTCTGCTTCCTCTCTGCTCGCTCCCTTCTCGATCCTCACTCTGATCGCTCTTTCCCTCGCTCTTTCTTCTCGCTCTTTGCTCGCTCTGCTTCCTGCTCGCTGTCTTCTGATTGCTTGCTCTTTTGCTCGCTCTGCTCTCTCTCGCTCTTTGCTATCTGCTTGCTCTATGGTCGCTCTCTCCGCTCTCCCTTGCTTTCTAATCGCTCTTTGCTCGCTTTCTTCTTGCTCTTTGCTTGCTCTCCGCTCGCTCTTTGCTCTCTGCTTGCTCTTTTGTTCGCTGCTCGCTCTTGCTTTCTTCTCGCTCTTTTGCTCACTCTCTGCTCTTTGCTCGCTCTCGCTTTCTGCTCGCTCTTTACTCATTTCTTCTCGCTCTTCGCTTGCTCTCGATTTCTTCTCGCTCTTCGCTTGCTCTCGCTTTCGTCTCGCTCCTTGCTCGCTCTCACTTCTCGCTCTTTGCTCTTTCTGCTCACTCTGTGCTTGCTCTTTGCTCGCTCTCATTTTCTTCTCACTCGCTCTCGCTTTCTACTCACTCGCTCTCGCTTTCTTCTCGCTCATTGCTTGCTCTCCGCTCGCTCTTTTGGTCGCTCTCTTCTCGCTGCTTGCTCTTTTGGTCGCTGCTCGCTCTTGCTTTCTGCTCTCTCTCGCTCTTTACTCACTTTCTTCTCGGTCTTCGCTTTCTCTTCGCTCCTTGGTCGCTCTCGCTTTCTTCTCGCTCATTGCTCTCTTCTTGCTCTGTGCTCGTCTATTTTCTCGCTCCATTTCTCGCTCGCCTCTGCTTGCTTTCATCTCGCTCTTCGCTCTCGCTCGCTCTCTTCTCGCTCTTTGCTCTCCCTCGCTTTCTGCTCACTTTTCTCTTTTACTCGCTCTTTGCTCATTCTTTGCTCGCTTTCTGCTTGCTCTTTCTTCTCGCTCTTTGCTTACTCTGTGCTCTTGCTTGCTATGTGATCACTCTCCGCTTTCCCTCGCTTTGTGCTCGCTCTTGCTCTCTGCTTTCTCTCACTTTCTTCTTGCTCTTTGCTCGCTTTCTTCTCACTCCTTGCTCGCACTTGCGATTTTGCTCGCTCACGCTTTCTTCTCGCTCTATGCTCGCTCTCTCCACTCGCTTTCTGCTCGCTCTTTGCTCTCTGGTTGTTCTCGCTCTTTGCTTGCTCTCTCCACTCGCATTTTGCTCGCTCTCGCTTTCTTCTCACTCTTCGCTCTCTCCGCACTTGCTCTGCTCTATCTGCTCATTCTCGCTCCTTGCTCGCTTTCTTTTCGCTCCTTGCTCGCTCTCGCTTTCTTCTCGCTCTTTGCTCGCTTTCTGCTTGCTCTGTGATCGCTCTGCTTGCTCTCGCTCTCACTTTTTGCTTGTTGCCTGCTCGCTCTCTTCTCACACTTTGCTCTCAGCTCGCTCTCGCTTTCTGCTCGCTCTTTGCTTACTCTACTCGTTCTCGCTTTGTTTGCTCTCGCTTTTTTCTCGCTCTTCCCTCTGCTTGCTCTGTGCTCGCTCCCTCCGCTTTCCCTCGCTTTCTGCTTGCTCTCCGCTCGCTCTCTTCTCTTTGCTCACTCTCGCCTTGCTTTCTTCTCGCTCCTGCTCTGCGTCCTCTTTGCTCGCTCGCTCTCGCTTTCTTCCCGCTCTTTTGCTGGCTCTCTGTGCTTGCTCTCCGCTCACTCTTTGCTCGCTCTCGCTCTGCTCGTTTTCGCTCTTTGCTCGCTTTCTTCTCGCTCCTCGCTCTCTGCTCGCCCTCTTCCTGCTCTTTGCTCACTCTCGCTCTTTGCTCTCCACTCGCTCTTCTGCTTGCTCTGTTCTCTCAGCTCTTTGCATCTGCACTCGCTTTGCTGCTCGTCTCCGCCCTTTGCTCGTTCTAGCATTCTCATCTTGCTTTCTTCTCGCTTTTCGCTCTCTGCTTGCTCTGTGCTCGCTCCCTCCGCTCTCCCTCACTTTCTGCTCACGCTTTGCTTGCCCTCCGCTCGCTGCTTGCTCTTTTGCTCACTCTGCTCGCTTTCTTCTTGTTCCTTGCTTGCTGTTTTGCTCTGCTCTGCTTGCTCTTTTGTTCGCTGCTCGCTCTTTTGCTCACTCTCTGCTCGCTCTCTCTTTCTGCTCGCTCTTTACTCGCTTTCTTCTCGCTCTTCGCTTACTCTCGCTTTCTTCTCGCTCTGTGCTCTTTCTGCTCACTCTGTGCTTGCTCTTTGCTCGCTCTCATTTTCTTCTCGCTCATTGCTTGCTCTTTGCTCGCTCTTTTGGTCGCTCTCTTCTTGCTGCTTGCTCTTTTGGTCGCTCTCTTCTTGCTGCTTGCTCTTTTGGTCGCTGCTCGCTCTTGCTTCTCTCTTTTGCTCGCTCCTTGCTCATTCACTGCTCGCGCTTTACTCGCTGTCTTCTCGGTCTTCGCTTTCTCCTCGCTCCTTGGTCACTCTCGCTATCTGCTTGCTCTTTGCTCTCTACCTGCTCGCACTCATTTTCTTCTCGCTCTCTTCTCGCTCTTTGCCCGCTCTTCGCTTGCTCGCCCGCTTTCATCTCGCTCTTGGCTCTATGCTTCTTCGCTCTCCTTGCTCTTTACTCTGCTCGCTCTTTGCTCGCTTTCTTCTCGCTCTGTGCTCGCTCTCTCCCTTGCTTTCTGCTCGCTTTGTTCTCTACTCGCTCTGTGCTCTCTGCTTGCTCTGTGCTCATTCTTTGCTCGCTTTCGGCTTGCTCTCGCTTTCTTCTCGCTCTTTGCTTGCTCTCTGCTTGTTTTTGCTCTTTGTTCGCTCTCGTTCCTCGCTCTCTGCTTGCTATGTGATCACTCTCTCCGTTTTTCCTCGCTTTGTGCTCGCTCTTGCTCTCTGCTTTCTCTCACCTTCTTCTCGCTCTTTGCTTGCTCTCGCCATCTTCTCACTCCTTCCTGGCTCTCGCTCTCTTCTTGCTCTTTGCTTGCTCTTTGCTTCCTCCTGCTCACTATGTTCTCACTATTTGCTCTTTTGCTGGCTCTGCTCTCTCGCTCGCCCTCGCTTTCTGCCCGCTCTTTGCTCTCTGCTTGCTTTGCTCTAGCTCTTTGTTCTCTCTGGCTTTCTTCTCACTCTTTACTTGCTCTCCACTGGCTCTTTGCTCTTTTGCTCGCTCTTTGCTCTCACTTTCTTCTCGCTCTCTGCTTGCTCTGTGATCGCTCGCCCTGGCTTAATGCTCACTCTGCTTGTTCTCGCTCTTTGCTCGCTCTTGCTTTTAGCTTGCTCCCCGCTCGCTTCTCGCTCTTGCGTTCTGCACACTCGCCATCTACTCTTTACTCTCTGCTCGCTCTCACATTCTTCGCTCTCTTCTCGCTCATTGCTCGAACAAAGAGTGAGTAGAAAGCGAGAGCGAGCGAAAAAGCGAGAGCTAACAAGCAGAAAGCGATCAGAGCAAGGAGAAAACGATCAGAACAAGAAGAGAGCAAAGACCAAGGAAAGAACGAGAAGAGTGAGCAAAGCACGAGAAGGGAGCAAGTAGAAAGCGAGAAGAGCGTGGAAAGAGTAAGAAGAGAGCGAGTAGAAAGTGAGCGAATAGAGCGAGCAAGGAGAGCGAAGAGAGTGAACAAAGAACGGGAAGAGAGCAAGGAAAGCGAGCAAAAAACGAGAAGAGCAAGCAGAAAACGAGAGCGAGCAGAGCGCGAAGAAAGAGCGAGTAAATAGCGAGCAGAGCGCGGAAAGAGTAAGAAGAGAGCAAGTAGAAAGAGCGAGGAAAGAGCGAGAAGAAAGTGATAGCGAGGAATGAGCGAGTAGAAAGCAAAGAGTGAGAAGAGAGCGAGCAGGAAGCAAGAGCGAGAAGAAAGCGATATCAAGCAGAGAGCGAGCAAAGAGCGTGAATAAAGCGAGAGCGAGCAAAGCGCGAGAAGAGAGCAAAGAGCGAGAAGAGCAAGAAGAGAACGAGCAAAGAGCAAGAAGGGAGCGAGCAGAGCGAGAAGAGGGCGGGCAAAGGGCGAGCAGAGCGAGAAGAGGGCGGGCAAAGGGCGAGAAGAAAGCGAGGGCGGGCAAAGGGCGAGAAGAAAGCGAGGGCGGGCAAAGGGCGAGAAGAAGAGAGCGAGCAAAGGCAGAAGAGAGCGAGCAAAGGGCGAGAAGAGAAAATAAAAAAAACCCCCGAGCAAAGAGCGAGAGACAAAGCGAAAGAAAGCGAAGAGCGAGAAGAAAGCGAGCAGCGAGAAGAAAGCGAAGCGGAGAAGAAGCGAGAAGAAAGCGAGAGCGAGAAGAAAGCGAGAGCGAGAAGAAAGCGAGAGCGAGCAGAAAGCGAGAGCGAGCAGAAAGCGAGAGCGAGCAGAAAGCGAGAGCGAGCAAAGGGCGAGAAGAAAGCGAGAGGAGCAGAAAGCGAGAGCGAGCAAAGGTCGAGAAGAAAGCGAGAGCAAGAAGAGAGCGAGAAGAAAACGAGCAAAGAGCGAGAAGAAAACGAGCAAAGAGCGAGAAGAAAGCGAGAGCAAGAAGAGAGCGAGAAGAAAACGAGCAAAGAGCGAGAAGAAAGCGAGAGCAAGAAGAGAGCGAGAAGAAAACAAGCAAAGAGCGAGAAGAAAGAGAGAGCAAGAAGAGATCGAGAAGAGAGCGAGCAAAGGGCGAGAAGAGAGCGAGCAAAGGGCGAGAAGAGAGCGAGCAAAGGGCGAGAAGAGAGCGAGCAAAGGGCGAGAAGAGAGCGAGCAAAGGGCGAGCAGAAAGCGAGAGCGAGCAAAGAGTAGAGAAGAGAACGCGAGAGCGAGCAAAGGGCGAGAAGAGAGCGAGCAGAAAGCGAGAGCGAACAAAGTGCGAGAAGACAGCGGACAAAGAGCAAGAACGAGAAGAGAGCAAGGAAAGAACGAGAAGAGAGCAAGGAAAGAACAAGAAGAGAGCAAGGAAAGAACGAGAAGAGCGAGCAGAAAGCGAGAAGAGCGAGCAGAAAGCGAGAGCGAGCAAAGAGCGAGAAGAAAGCGATCAGAGCGAGCAAAGAGCGGACAAAGAGCAAGAACGAGAAGAGAGCAAGGAAAGAATGAGAAAAGCGAGCAGAAAGCGAGAGCAAGAAAAGAGCGAGAAGAAAGCGATCAGAGCGAGAAGAGAGCGAACAAAGAGCAAGAACAAGAAGAGAGCAAGGAAAGAACGAGAAGAGTGAGCAGAAAGCGAGAGCGCGCAAAGAGCGAAAAGAAAGCGAGAGCGAGCAAATAGCGAGTAGAGTGCGGAAAGAGTAAGAAGAGAGCAAGTAGAAAGAGAGCAAGCAGAAAGCGAGCAAAGAGTGAAAAGAGCGAGGAAAGAGCGAGAAGAAAGCGATAGCGAGTAATGAGCGAGTAGACAGCAACTAGTGAGATGAGAGCGAGCTGGAAGAAAGAGCGAGCAAAGAGCGAGAAGAAAGAGAGAAGAGAGCGAGTAGAAAGCGATATCAAGCAGAGAGCGAGCAAAGAGCGTGAATAAAGCGAGAGCGAACGAGAAGAAAGCAGAGTGAGAAGAAAGCGAGAGCGAGCAAAGAGCGAGAAGAGAGCAAGCAGATAGCAAGATGAGCGCGAGCAGTGCGAGAAGAGAGCGAGGGCGGGAAAAGAGCGAGAAGAAAGCGAGGGCGGGCAAAGAGCGAGAAGAAAGCGAGGGCGGGCAAAGAGCGAGAAGAAAGCGAGGGCGGGCAAAGAGCGAGAAACGAGTGAGCAAAGAGCGAGAAGCGAGTGAGCAAAGAGCGAGCAAAGAGCGAAAAGAGTGAGAAGAGAGCGAGCGAAGTGCGAGCAAAAAGCGAAAAGAGCAAGAAGCGAGCTAGCCAAGAGTGAGAAGGTGTGAGCATCAGAGAGTGAGCAAAGAGTGAGAAGAGAGTGAGCAAAGAGCGAGCAAGAAGAACGATATCGAGCATAGAGCGAACAGAGCGAGAAGAAAGCAAGAGCGAGAACAGAGCGAACAGAGCGAGAAGAGAGCGAGAAAAAAGCAAGAGCGAGAACAGAGCGAACAGAGCGAGAAGAGAGCGAGAAGAGAGCGAGAGTGAGAAGAAAGTGAGCGAGCAAAGAGCAAGCAGGGAGCGAGAAGAAAGCAAGAGCGAGCAGAGCGAGCAAAGAGCATGAAGAAAGCGAGAGCGAACAAAAAGCGAGAAAAGAGCATGAAGAAAGCGAGAAGAGAGCATTAATAAAGCGAGAGCGAGTGAGAGAAGAGAGCCTAACAGTGTGAGAAAAGGGAGCGACTGCTGGGGAAGAGAGAACAGGGGGAGTGAGAGAGGAAAATTAGACAGGAGAGAAAGGAGCGAGAGAGCTAAACAGTGCGAGAGAGTGAGACAGTCTTTGAGAAGCAACTGGGAAGAGGGAAAGAGTGGGGAGAAAAGAAGGGGGGAGTAAGGGAAGATAAAAGAGCATGCCAGGGGAGAGCAAGAGCGAGCAAAGAGCGAACAGAGCGAGAAGAGAGCGAGCAGAAAGCGAGAATGAAGTGAGCGAGCAAAGAGCATGAAGAAAGCGAGAGCGAACAAAGAGCGAGAAGAGAGCATGAAGAAAGCAGGAGCGAGCAAAGAGCGAGAAGAGAGCATGAAGAAAGCGAGAGCAAGCAGAAAGCGAGAAGAGAGCATGAATAAAGCGAGAGCATGAAGACAGCGAGAGCGAGCATACCAAGAAGAGAGCGAGCAAAGAGTGAAAGCGAGAAGAGAATAAAGAACGAGAAGAGAACGAGAGCAGAGTGTGAGCTCAAGTGAAGAGCGAGGAAAGCGAGCGCAGGCAAAGAGCGGGAAGGAACGTGCAGCGAGCGCAAGTAAAGAGCATGCACAGAGAGCAGGGAAGGAGCGAGCAGAGAGGAAGCAAGAGCAGAGCTTAAGCGCACGCAAACAGCGAGCAAAGAGAGCACAAAGAGCGGAAAGGACTGAGCAAAGAGTGGGGAAAGAGCGGGGAAGGAGCGAGCAAAGAACGAGCGCGAGAGAGCAATCAGAGGACAAGCGTGAGAGAGCGAGCGCAGAGCCAGCAGACAGTGAGCAGAGAGCAGGGAAGGAGCCAGCAGAGCGCAAAGAGCGGGGAAATAAATTGGGGAAACAAGAGTGCATCAGGGAAAATAGAAGTAAAAGATCAGTGGAAGAGAGTGAGAACGTGGGGAAAGAGCAAGTGAGCTGGAGAAGGGAGAGACAGCGTCTGTGAGAGTGCGCGAGATCAATAGATAATGAGATTGCGCAAGACAGAGAGAGCAAGGAAAAAGAGCTGCAGAGGAAAGCGAGAAAAGGGAGAGACTGCTGGGGAACAGAGAACAGGGGGAGTGGGAGAGGAAAATTTGACAGCAGGAGAGAAAGGAGCGAAAGAGCTAAACAGTGCGAGAGAGTGAGACAGTCTTTGAGAAGCAACTGGGGAGGGGAAAAGAAGGGGGGAGAGTAAGGGAAGATAAAAGAGCATGGCAGGGGAGAGAGAGTCGGGGAAAGGAGAGGGTAGATAAAAGAGCAAGGAAAAGAAGTGTGGAGAAGAGATACTATGGCCAAGGAGAAGCAGGAGATAGCCGAAAAAGTTTGAAGAGAAGAGGTAAAAGAGTGGAAAAAAGAGAAAGTAGAGGTGGGGTTGGGGAGAGAAGGACAATATAGCGGGAGGTGGAATGTGAGAAAGACGGAAAAGAGATGGACAGCTGAGGAAGAGAGGGAGAAAAGAAAAAGCAGGGGGAAAGAGCGTGAAGAGAACAGAGGAGAAGGGGGAGAGTAAAGAGTATGGGGAAAGAAAGAGGTGGGAGAGAGAAGAGAGACAGGAGTGGGAGTTAGAGTGGAAAACCAAGCAAAAGAATGCAGGGTAAGAAAGGGGAAAGAGAGCGAGAAAGGGAAAATTGGGGAAGGAAAGAAAAATAAGAGAAAGAGCAAAGGGAATTAGCAGTAAAAGAGAATCAAGGAAGAAAGTCAGGTGGAAAAGAGGGGAAAGGGGGAGAAGAGAGCGGGGGAAGCAGGGAAAGAGAAGAGAGACGGGTGGAGGGGAGGAGTGGGAAAAGAATGCAGGGGAAGAGAGAGAAAATAGGAGGTTGTGAAAGAGAAAAAAAAAAAAGAGCAGGGGTAACCGAAGTAAAAGAAAGAAAGGAAAAAAGAGCCAGAGGGAAAAGAGAGCAGGAGTAGAAAGCAGAAAGGGTAAGAAGAGAGTGAGGTGGTGAGAAAGAGTGACAGAGGGAAAAGAGGTAATCAAAGCAGAGGAAGAGAGAGAGCTGAGGAAAGGAGAGTGAGAAAGAAGGAAAAGAGCTGGGGGGGTAAGGAGGTAAAAGAGCGAAGGGGGAGAGAGTGCAAAAGTGGGGCGAGAGCAAAAGCAGGATAAAAGAGTGAAAGCAGGGACAGAGTACGTGACATCGGTCTTGAGGGGGAAAGTGAGCAGGGAATGAGAAAGCATAGTGGGGAAAGGAGGAAGAGAGGCCACGAAAGAGCAAACAGAGATCATGGAAATTGCAGAAAACAGGTGGAAAGATGGTAAAAAAAAAGTGAGGGTTGGAAGAACATGCAAGAGCAGAGGAAGAGAAGAAGATAGAAAAGAGGGGTGTAAGAGAAAAGAGGGGGGAGTAGGGGAAGAAAGAAAGGAAAAAGACAGTGGAGGAAAGAAACAGGGAGGGGGGCAAAATAGAGGGAACTGAGAGAAAATTGTGGAAAGGAAAGAGAAAGCAGGAGGAGGGAAAATAAGAGAAGAGAGTTGGGGAGGGAGAGAGAGTTGGGGGAAGAATGAGCACAGAGGAAAAGAGGTAAAACTGAGCAGCGAAAGAGAGAGAATGAGGGGTGGTAATAAGTCAAGGGAAGAGGGGAAAAAGACAAAAGGTGGGGGAGCAATGATCAGAGATAACTCTGGGGGGAAGAAACCATAGCAGAAAAATGGTGTGGAGGATAGAAAATGCTGATAGATGGAGGGAAAGCCTTGGGGACAGAGATAAAAAAAGTGTGTGGTGGGTGGAGAGACAGGGATAAAAGCAAAAATGGGGAGTGAGAGAGTAGGAAAAGAGGGACAGCAAAGGTATAGCGAGAGCCAGGTTAAGAAGGAAAAGAAAGCGCAGGGACACCAAAGGAAAAACAAGAAAGCTGGGGGAAGAAAGCACAGCAGAAGAGTGGGGAAAGAAAGAAAGCAGACTGAAGTGGAGCAAAAAGGAAAAAAACAAATCTGAAGGGAAAGAGAAAAAAAAGAGCAGGACAAAAAGCACAATGGAAAAATATTAGGGGAAAAAGCAGGGAAGAGAGGAACAATAGTGGTGTAATCGGGGAGAAGCAAGAGGCTGAAAGAGTACAAAGAGCATGGGTATCAGAGGGTGGATAAAAAAAAAGATTGCAGGGAAAGATAGGGAGAAAAAGGGAAAAGAGCGTCGGCGAAGAGAGCGCAGGAGGAAAGGAAGTGAAATAGTGAGAGAGTGGAGGAAAAGGGAAGAGAGAAGAGAGCTTTGGAGTAATGAGGTAAAAGAGCAGGGCAAGAGAAAGGAGAGAGGAAACAGGCAAAGTGGCAAAAAGTGGAGAAAAAGACAGAAAGCCAGGAGGGAAGAGAGAAAAAATGTGTGCAATAGGAAAGAGCGGGGACAAGGGGAGGGGGACAGGATAAAAGAGGTGAAAATAAAGGATGACAGTATGGAGGAAAAAAAAGAGCAAGCACGGAGGAAAAGAGCGGAATGAAAAAGAACACAGGAAGAAAAGAGTGTAATGGGAGAGGGGAGAAGAGAGTGCAGGGGGAGTAGAGATCAAGGAGAGAAAGTAGTGAGCAAGACCAAATGTTTGCTTACCAATGGCGAGGACACTGTGATTCTTCACCACTGCAGCACCACCTACCTGACTACTGGAACGCAGTGGTTTCTATAACAAAACATATACCATACAGTGCAAGCCTATGGCAGACATATCCCATTGTATCCTTCTGTTGGAGGGATACACTGGGAGTCCTCATTGCTTACACCTCCAATTTAGACTCAAAACACCATACCAGAGAAGAACCCTTTATAATCCCCAACATAAAACCATGGGGCACAACGTTTTAAAAAAATGCAAATCTTCTTGTTGCGGTGGGGGAAGAGCTCTATGCGTTCTTTGCGGGGTTGGGGGGGGTTCTTCTTCTTGCGCCTATTATATTTTTGTATGAGTTTTATGGCCTAATCCTAATTAAAACGGCACCTTGGCAAGTATTAATATTTTGTTTTTTTATCCTCCTTTTATATATACAACCTTTATTTTATACCTAAACTTTTGTTTGTTGATTTCCCAACCCTTTCCATACTCCTAAAACAATGTGATGTACATGTAGTCATTTCATATGTTCACTTGTTGCTGAGGACGCTGGATTAGAGTACCACCACCTTCACCGGGGCTGTCGTACATCCAGCGTTCTTGGAATGGTAAATGGTGTCACTATTGTCAATGGACTGTGTCCTTCAGCTCCATGCACATGTAAAACATGAGAACTGCACTACCCGGCACAGCCAATTGACAAAAGTGGCGCTGGTCCTTGTCTCACTGTATGCTATTATGGATAAATATACAAATTGACAAATCAGAATAAATTTCAGCCTTTATCAGTTGTCGCCCATCTTTTCCAGAAGTGCAGGTAACCAAGAAATGGCTGCATGACATGTTTTTTGTTTTGTTTTTTTAAAGGTGGAAATGCTCCCTCCATGCTGGTGTACATAGACCTCCATGTACAGATGATGGAATTCAGGGTACTGTGTGGGAAGAAAATCCTGAGAAGAAAAACAACCAGTGTGTGTTTTATATAATCCTAAACCAACAAGCCCATGCAGGAGCTCGCAGGGCTACAATCCTGTCCCAACATCTCATTTTGGAATACGTAATGACAGCAGCGTTGTATGGTGTCCTTCCTCAGAGCGGGAGTGGTACTGATAACTTTCATGTAGAAATCTTCCAGAAGGACCTGAGGCGCTGGCAGGGTGTGGCACCAGAGGCCTACTTTCTCACATTAGGACAGTTCAACTCTTAAAGAAAATCAAATTTAACCTTTCTCCTGCGTAAATGACTACTTGAGACAGAAACCAAAGGGAACCAGTCATGTCCGGATACAGTACAGGCTCATCGAAATCATACAGACTCCAAAAAGTGCAGAGTGGGTGGTCTACCTGGAGAATTCTTTTTTTTTGGCTAACTGTATCCCATAAAAATGAGTTGTTCAGAGTGGATCCCTGCTGATAGGACCACAGAATTCAGGTGTTATCTGTCGGAGAACCCTCCAGCAAGTATTCGCTTTCCCTGCAGCGCCACACCAGGAAAATAGGGCACTACATGGTGCCTATTAATATCAATGGGATATCCAAATAAACTTATAGTGTAATGAATGGATGGCCTGGTTTAGAAAACTAATTTTCAAGTCCCCTGTTAGGGCACAGGCTCACCTAATCACAATCTTCACCCATTACTCAGAGCAACAAACAACAACAAAGTGTCTGTCGCTCTGGAGGACCCAGCACATCCATGTATTACACAGATATCACATTGATTTCAATAAACACGGTGTAATAATTATTTTTTCCTGTGGAGGCGCTGTAAGGAAATAAAGAACTGAAGTGCTAAAGTCACCTACAGCTCAGAGTCTGCGTCCAATCTGTATGGTCCCCTTTAGGCTATGTTCACACGGCATAATTGCGGGGCGTAATTACACCCCGCAATTACGGCAGGACTTTGGGAGCTTGCTCCGAATCCCACGGGGCGGGAAGGGGGGGGGGGGGGGTTTGCGACCCGCCGGCCCCATAGACATTCAATAGTAGCAGCGCGTATTCACCATTAGTAATCGACATGTCACTTATCTCCCCGCTCGGCGTATTGTTCGAGTGGGGGAGAGGAGGCTTAATCCATAGTTCTCTGAGAACTGTGGATTACCGTAATGACTGGGACGTATTTCGCCCTGTATTGAGCGCAGTACGGCGTGAAATATGGACCGAAATATGTCCTAAATTCACCCATGTGAACATAGCCTTACTGCTAACGTTTGTTGAACCTACAAACGTAGGCGGCAGTGGACAACCATCTACTGTGTATGGGGTTGTCCCAAAAAAGAATTAGGCAACTTTGATTTCAACATGCCCAACTCTTTGTATTTTGAAGGAGAAAGAGAAGTCGCTGTCAAGTAGCAGCAGCTTATTCCACTCTCCACATAAGAACATGTGCACACTCAGCCAAGCAAATGAGCATGTGTCATAACAAATGGCATCTAACCAACAGCTAGGGTATAGACAGATTAGGACATCCTGTAATCCCCTTCTCTTTATGGAATCCTTCACAAAAAAATGGATTCAGGTTTACAATTTACATAACTATAAGAAGCGTAAATAGGAATAATTTTCTGCCCAAAAGAAAAAGTGGCGCTGCAAAATGTAGTTCTACATTAGAAGAGCAAACATAGCAACTATGTGGTGCAAGCTGATGATTACTACAGAAGGCATCAAGTGTTTCTTCACTATGTCGACAGCAGGTATATTAGTAAGGTGGTTCCACCTTGAAACCTCTTTTGTCTGTACATGCCCACATGATAATCTTACAGAATAAACTTTAATACTTAAGAAAAAAAGGAAACCAGACGTTTGAATCTCTTTTTGTCCAATTATGAAGTAGTTCTGAATCAGATGTATAAATAATGAATGTAATATGGCATTGCACTTAATAATACCCTCAGGAATATTACTGTATAACCGCATTTGCAGGACAGCAGGGTCAATATTTAGCGGTTCTATACTTTTAAGGAAATTTGAGCACTTTAGCTGGTACAGCACTCTCAGGCTATGTTCACACGGCATAATTACGCTGTTTTTTTTGGGGAGCTCGCACCTCATAGACATTCATTACTAGCGGCGCTAGTAATTGACATGTCACTTATCTCCCCCCTCGGTGTATTCGCCGAGCAGGGAGAAGGAGGCAAAAAACCCCAATAAAAAGTTTCTATGAGAGCTGTGGATTACCGTAATGACAGGGACGTATCTCGCCCCGTATTTAGCGTATTACAGCATGAAATACAGGGCGATATACGTCCCAATTTAAGCCGTGTGAACACAGCCTAAGAGGCAGCACTCTGGCAAATATAATGCTCACCTCTGTGCTTTCCCCCAACTCAAATGTGATGGGGCAATGCTCAGTTTCACATTCTGTCTTGGTGCTTCCACTCCATTTGGTTACCTAAGGGAATGACAACATACTTAAAGAGGTGTTCCCGCCATAGACTTTGATGGCAAAGATATTGGCTCAGAATAGAGAGCCGATCACGCTTATGAGCACAGCCAAACACACCATTTAGCTGAACTCTTATAGAATAGGCTCGTGTGTAAGGCTAGGTTCACACGGTGTATTTGCAGGGCGTAATTACGCCCCGCAATTACACCATGTGGCCGGGGGAGGGAACGGGGGGGCCATCACCTCGCCGGCCCATAGACTTGCATTACCAGCGGGCGTATACGCCGCTGGTAGTTCATGTCAATTATCTCCCCGCCCGGTGGATTCGCCGAGCAGGGAGACGAGACGTAATCCATAGTTCTCTAAAGAACTGTAGATTAACCGAAATGACTAGCACGCATTCCAGCCGTAATTTGCGCACTCCGGCGCGTAATTATGGACTGAAATATGTCCTATTTTAAGCCGTGTGAACATGGCCTAAGCGTGACCAGCTTTCTAATCTGAGCCAACTGGAGTGAGTCTCATAGGTGGGACCCTATCCTATCAGGCTTTGATGGCATAGCCTATCGATATGCCATCAAAGTCAGTGTTCAAGTATGATGGAGGTTCCATTACATTTTTCATAGGAAAGATAGCGCAGCATATACCACTTCCTCCATTCACAACAATGGACACCCTGACAAACCCCATTATAAGTCAATAGGATTCTTTGGTTCATAGGGCTCTGTCACAGCTTGAATTCCATTTTCAGCTCTGATGGTGGAATATAAAAAAGGTTTTCACAACGCAGGTGTGAACTTCACCTAATCGAAATGACCAAGGTCAGTGGTCTTTAATCTGTGCAGTAGTTTTGCACAGTGGAAGAGCCAGTGAATGCAAACCCCTGACTTATTGACAATACAGTAATTACAGAGTTTGACACACTTACCTGGCCAAAGCTATGATAAAAAACAAGTCAGTAGTAAGACATCTTGTATGAATTCCAAGCACACAAATTACCTGAATTTTACTGCATTCATCAACGGAGTGTCCCCATAACGGTCCTTGGCATAAACCGTAGCTCCATTACTCAGTAAATATTGAACCACCTGGAAATGTCCCTCACAGGAGGCAACATGTAATGGTGTTCGACCATCATAGTCCTCACTGCTCAGGTTACCTCCCTTGAAGGAAAGAAAGGGGGAAAAAGTTACAACTGCAAAAAAAGAAAAAAAAAAAAATCCAACACATTCTTTAGGCAACCCATTTTATAATTTCTCATTTCAATGAATAAAAAAGTGAAAATGAATGGTCCTCGTTGCATCCAGAACTGCTGCTGTACAGATTCAAAAGGGTCAAAACCCTATTTGAGAGATATTAGCTCTTACATCAACAAAAAGAATCACTGCCTATGCAAGTAGGGCCCCCTTTTCTAAGACCATGATTTCTATATTCTCAATAATACACACACACACAAATGGGTACATAAGCTGCAATATAGCAGTGCACCCAACGACAAACCGCGTTATTGGTACCTCTGCAGCACAGAAAGTGTTCTGAAAAGCCCCCTGGATGGTTTGATAAATTACAGGCAACCCCTTGACAACCCCTGATATAGAGATCCTTAGAAAAAAGTCGGCTTGCAGGAGCTGCTACCAGTGAATGTAGTGTTACATGGAACAGAATCCAACAGAGCCAATGCAGGTTAGCAGCACCCCACTCCAGTTTGCATAGTTGGGACCTTCCTCTTTGGCATTCATATGCCCCGATAGTTCAAGTGGTTGTGCCTTTCTGTTGCATCACAATATGGCATAACGCACTGCCTAAAGCAGGGGTCTGCAACGTTGGCTCTCAAGCTGTTGGGAAACTATATATCCCATCATGCCCACTGATATAGATAATATAAATGCATGATGGGAGTTGTAGTTTCCTAACAGCTGGAGAGCCCATGTTGCAGACCCCTGGCCTAGAGGAACATTGGCACCACATGGGTACGAAGGTGGTGTCAGACCCAAACCAGATTCAATGCTGTTTCCAACCAGCTCAAACATTCCTGAATGTAGGCAAGATAGAAGCAATTATTACCATGTCCCTTATTGCTTCCAGGGCATTGATGTCTCCAGTTTTAGCTGCGGCGCACGCCAGGGCAGGGGTGAGCGCATCTCTAACTGCCTCCAATTCCTGCAACAGAGAAAAGATAATGGAGTCCAAGTACAATGACCACACAGGACATTAGTATGTACATAAAAAGAGGTTTGCGCAGCATAAAACAAATCCCAAAAAATCAGACCTTAGGGCCGGTTCACACAAATTTTATTGCCAACATCAAATGTACACATTGTGGTGCCCAAAAAACATATTTTTTAGTACCCTTTTGAAACGTATCCATAGATAAAGGGGAAAAAATTGAATCAAAAACACCTTTTGAAACTTGACCCACTTTACTTCTTTTAACAATTTTTTTTTTTTTGGGGAAAAAAAAGATTTTTTTTTTGTCCCCAAAAAATGTGTGGCTACTCCTTTTTTTTTGGGGTCCCGCAAAAAGGGAAAATTTAGGAAAAAATTTTTTTTCCACAAAACTTCATTGACTAGAACAGACTTGACTAAAAACAACTTTTTTTTTTTTTTTTTTTTAAAAAAGGATACAAACATATCCTTATATGGCAGACAGATACATTTAAAAAAAATAAAATGACACCCAAAAAGGTATGTTTTGATATTTTATTTAGACATATGTTAGGAAAAAAAAGGAAACCTATACTGTATGGTAAAAACATTGTGTGAACCCACCTTTACTCTTTCCTAAACTTAAAACTAGTTGACACTGTATTATCGATGGGAAAAAAACTCAAACACCTTACTTAAATTCCCCCCAAAACATTTCCAGTTGTTGAGTGATGGCTCCCATTAAACTAGAACAGTGGCCCCTCCCACGGCAGTTCTCAAAATCAGTAAAAAAACAGCTGCCACAAATCAAACAAGAATGCTGGGATTGATTTCCAGCGACTGAAGAACAATGAAATGGAAGATACATAGGCAGGCGATGTTGCTCTAGTGATATGCAGTAAGAATACAGCCCCACGTGGTTCAGTCTCTTCTGCAGGTTTTGCACACAATGTGTACATCAGTCCAGACATAAGACATCAGATTCCCAGCTGGGGCCACACAGACAAAGAAAGGAAACCTACTTACATATGTAGAATTATAAAAATGTAACTTGAGTTTCCGATGAGACTGTACCTCCTTGCAGCTCACACCAACAGACTTGGCGACGACTTGAATGAACTTGCTGTCTCTCAGGGAGATCTTTGCTCCTGTTGCACTGACAGTCATCTCACCCCTGAGGTTCTCAAACAGCATCTACAAAAAATGCTCTATATTAAAATACCAGTATATGACAATGTATAATAGCTTCCTATTGTTTGGGGGGCCCCAAATTTGGAAACCCCATCAACGGGGAAAAGAGATTCACAGGCTCTTAAAAAGGGGGTGTTCCCACCATACACTTTGATCAATTATTGAAAACAAAGCCCATGCAATCCTTTCACTAAATCCTCCTGTAACTGCGCTCTCAGGCGCTCACTGTGCATGGAGCTATAAACCATGTCCACTTCAATACAGCTGTGCTATTCCCTGCATAGTGGAGGCACCATTGGCCTTTTTGTAAGTTACTAAAGGGTTGTCTCCAAAATGGGTTCCTCTTACCTCCCCTTTTTCCCTTGGGGTTTTTTTGAATTTGGGGGGGGTGTTTTCGGGGTTTTTAAATAGACTGCATAAAGCCGGTCTGAGCTTAAAAACCCCCTAAAATCAAACCAGTTGGTCTGGCAGCCTATCAAGGAGAAACAAACAAAGTCTGCACCTTTTTAAAAAAAGGGGGGTAAAAACCCGAGAGCTATGCAGCCCATACAAGAGGGGGTATCTCAGAATGGTAGACACTGTTTAAGGGGCATATATTGCAAAACGACTTTTTTTTTTGCAAATCTTTAACAAAAAACAAATCCTTGTAGTGAGACAACCCCTTTTTAAAGAGGGCCCGTACTCTGCAACCCTCCATTTCGAAGGTTACACATTTCTCTTCTAATGGCCCCATATTAAAGCACAACACCCACCCCAACACCACCTTCATCCAATTGCAGATCATTCCTTTGGCACGGCACCATGTTCCTTTAATTACATAATGCTGGTTTATTGAACATGGCTTATTTTCTATACATAATTTGGTAATAAAGACATAAGGAGTTTTGGTTTTTCCTTTCTTTTTTAAATATTTGGGTTTTTGCAGCAGCAGCACTAGTTAATAGATGGTTCTGATCCTAGCAGGTGTTTACCTGTTTTATGCATTTCCTGCACATGTTCATCTCTGACCTCTTTCCATACCCTATGCTTTGCTTCCCCAAATGCCACACTCAATTGTTTTTTTCTCCTGATTTCCAACAGGTTTGCCCAATTCTTATATAGAATCTAGGACCTTTAAAAGCACAGCACTTTACAGTAATAAGACATTTTCACATATTTGCTATAGATTTATTTTTACAAAATTCCACTTTTTTAAGTGTTAAAGATATTCTGCTTTGGGACTTAAAGGGAACCTGTCACAAGGTTAGCCCCCCTTGCTGAGGGGCAGCACAAGCAAGGACAACCTGCTTGGGCTCGCGCTGTGCCCCTTTGGGGTAGTCACACGCATTTGGGCAAAAAACACCCAAAATGAATACAAAAACTTTTTATAAGTGAGTTTTCTGGCCACTGCCTGTCCCAAAACACTGAAAAAAAGGCCTTTTTTTTTGGGGCGTTTTTTTGAAGCGTTTTTTGGAACGTCTTTCTCTGCTTTTTTTAAAGATGGGACAAATTAGGCCATTGGATGTAACTACTCCCTACAGGTGGAGTTAACATTTAATTTGTCACTTCCTTTAGAAACACTGTACCATTTTTAGCCATTGTCCCCTTTTTTTTTGCTGCGCTGCTACTCTTTATTAAATTTTTGACCAGATTCTTGCACCAAAATCCACAAAACCCACATTATCTTTTTCCCTACCCCAAAGATAACTGTATTTGCTCAAAATCTGAAAGAAAAGATTTAGCGGGAAAATCCCCAAAAAAAAAAGCAATTTTGGCGCCAAATTCCGTAAAAAAAAAACTATTTTTTAGTGTCAGAACGAGATCATTTATTACGCCAAAAACTGTAAAATAAAAGGGTCTTAAACCCCAAAATCCATCAAAAAAACGGATTCTGGCGCCAAAATCCATAAAAAACGTATTTTTGGCGTCGGAAGCGAGATAACTTTATTAGCGCCAAAATATGTTAAGAAAAGGATTTTAGCACCAAAATCCGTAAAAAAAACGGATTCTGGCGCCAAAATCCGTAAAAAACGTATTTTTTCCGTCGGAAGCGAGATAACTTTATTAGCGCCAAAATATGTTAAGAAAAGGATTTTAAAACTCTCGGCTTTTGCAGATGACATCCTACTTTATATTACTAACCCAGAATGCACATTGCCAAGGATCCTGGAGGATCTGCGGGTTTTTGGCTCCCTGTCGGGCTTCAGAGTCCATGAGGACAAGTCGGAAGGACTACTTTTGAGAGGATCGCCCAACCCCCGCTGGTCTGTACATTACCCATTTAGGTGGCAATGCCACACACTATCATACCTCGGGGTTCTAATACCCAAGAAATGCAACCAAATTTATAAGTACAATGTAATACCCCTTTTGAAGGAATTAGAGAGGCTTTTTGCAACCTGGAGCAAGCTGCCTTTGTCCCAGTTGGGGAGGGCAAGACGATCGCATTCCCAAAATTGTTATACTTACTGCAATCATTGCCACTTTATTTAAAACCAAAGGAAGTAAGAGAAATCACAGGCTTGTTTCGGTCCTTTATCTGGAACAACCGTAGACCTCGCACAAGTATGATAGTCTTGAACCAACGCCGCTCCAATGGGGGAATAAATTTTCCACAGATTCAGCTTTACAGTATTGCATCGCAACTTAGAATAGTAGGAGATTGGATAACCAACTCCAGAACCTTTACGGATGTTAATTTGGATCAACAATTTTCCCCTAACATCTCATTGACAAGCCTCCTACATCTCGCCTATCAAAATCTTCCTAGAGAGATAATGCAAAACCCCTTACTAATGACAACTTGGCGTGCATGGACAAAAACGAGGCAGATTTTTAGGATTAAACCCAAATTACTCCCTTCTGTTACCTTTCGTAAAACAATCCAAATTTCCTCTCAGATTTAAAAAATGGCAGATGTACGGGATACGTAGAATAGCAGATCTGATAGACTTAAAAACCAGACGCCCTTACATGTTCAACGAGGCCAAACTTAAATTTTCGGACCTAGGTCCGCACCCCTTTCATTATATGCAGGCATGCAGTTATATGCTGGCAGTCACAAAACATCTGACGGACTCAGATTGGAATGACCCATTCCTCAAAATTACGGCAACATCTCAACACACAAAACGTTTACTCGCTAGATTCTACGCCTTATTACATAAGCCGTTAGATTATTCCAAAATACAAGGTGGTCTCTCCTATTGGCCAAGAATGATTTCTTCCTTGTCCCCCAACCTCCTCCTAACCTCTCTTGAACAAGCGGCCAAATATCTACCGACTATGTCATACTGGGAAATGGCCTTTCGAATTACCCATAGGTCATATATCTCACCTCACAGAGGCTTCCTGATGGGTCACTCAGACACTCACACATGCCCAAAATGCCAGTCGCCTCATGCGGATCTACTACACTGCCTTTGGTCTTGCCCCGTGATACAGACCTTCTGGTCCACAATTCACTCTTTCACCACCAGGTACTTTCTTCCAAATTGCCCCAATTCAAACACGTGGGAATTGTTTGGGATCTTTCCCGAGGATTACACCTCGCTCCCAACCTTCCAAAAACGACTCTTGTATTATGTGGCAGCAGTGGCCAGAAAGTCTGTCTTGCAGTGCTGGATTCAAACGAGTCCATCCACTCTAAAACTATTTTTGGACAAATTGTCACACATATTCAGAATGGACTGGATAGATACAGCACAACAAAAGGAAGGACGAGCACAAAATTTCTTTCGCACATGGTCGCCGTTCATCACTCTCTTACCTACACACATTAGAAAAAAAATAAAAGAATGCTTTGAATTTACCACCTGGTACCTGGTTAACCAGCCAATACAGCCTGCTTCACTGGCATAGAACACCTAGTCTGAAAGTGGAGGTGTGCACTGCAACTCTGAGCTTCAGAACGGATGTGTTGGATGCGCGGGTCGCAGGTAGGTTCCCTTATGTTTGTCTTCCCCCCTCTCCCTTTCTTTCCCTGTTTTGTGTTCCTTTCAAGATAAAATTTGAAAAAAGCTAACACATTATAATGTATGGGAAGAAAAAGCCATATGAGTCCGGATGCACAGGATGAACCTACCGTGGGCTAGTGCCCCTGAGACCATCGATGTAACATAGTGCACCCGGAATCGAATCGTTCAAATCGGACTGAGTTACCCGTTAAGCCTCCTATGTTATGGTAGAAATGTACATTCTCTTGTCCCATATATATGTTACTCTTGGCCAATGCTGCCACAAGTTTTGATATATGTCAAAAGTGTTTGCAATAAAAACAAGTTTATAAAAAAAAAAAAAGGATTTTAGCACCAAAATCCGCAAAAAATGAATTCTGACGCCAAAATCCATAAACGTATTTTTAGCTAAAAATATATGAATTGCGCAAAAATAGTTAGCGGCCAAAGCATGATCATTTTATTACAAAAGGTACAAAAAAGGACACATCAGACACTTGTATGCAAATTTGATAAGATATAACCTTTATTAACACCCACTATAGGTGGGACTTGGGTCTCTGGGAGGGTTTCCATTGAAAAATCGCGCCAAAAGACGCCCACCGCTTTCCATAGACTCCTGTAGTAAATTTTCTGCCCTGCTCTGGCGTTTTTTAGAGCATGTTGCAAAATACGACCAGTAAAAAAAAACGAGCAGAAAAAAGAAGCTCAGTG
Source organism: Phyllomedusa bahiana (assembly GCA_025379985.1). Classification (NCBI taxonomy): domain Eukaryota; kingdom Metazoa; phylum Chordata; class Amphibia; order Anura; family Hylidae; genus Phyllomedusa; species Phyllomedusa bahiana. The sequence goes on from JAODAL010000063.1 coordinate 81,674, forward strand.
TAGACGGCAGGAGGGTTTTACAATAGAAGTTTATGGGAGATGATTGCAGTCGTTTTTCCAGCGTTTTTAGAAAACGAAAAACGCTGAAAAAACGGACGTTTCTCTGTGCAGTGTAGACATAGCCTTAGGCAAGGTTCACACGGTGTATTTGCAGGGCGTAATTACGCAGTGTGGCCGGGGGCGGGAGGCCGGCACCTCGCCGGCCCATAGACTTGCATTACCAGCGGCGCGTATACGCCGCCGGGAATTCACATGTCACTTATCTCCCCCCACGGCGGATTAGGGAGAGGAGACGTAATCAATAGTTCTCTATGAGAACTGTGGATTACCGTAATGACTGGGACATATTCCAGCCGTAATTTGCGCACTCCGGCGCGTAATTACGGACCGAACTACGTCCAATTTTAAGCCGTGTGAACATGGCCTTATTCTATAAGAGGCTGTAGTTTTAGAGCATTTACCCCTCAAATCTTATTCATGAGCAGGTGTTAGCCCCGCCCACCAAAGGCTAGCCCTGCCCACTGGCAGTTATTCACATGTTTCTACCTATTCAAAGTAATAGAGTTATCAGTTGAGGTGGGCGGGGTTAGTGTCAGGTGGGCGGGGTTTGAAAAAAACTGACTCTCTGAAGGACTCTTCTGGCTGAAAACTGCAGATTTGAGCATTAAATACACGAAGACTCCAGCATGTTACAGAATAAGGGACACCGCGCTGGAAACAGCAAGTCTGACACTAGCTTGTTCTGTCCTCAGTCAGGGGGGCAAAAACTATGTGACAGGTTCTCTTTAATGGCCTGTATTTGTACTTAATGTACATTCAGGATCTTATACATAAACCAATGACTGGGCCAAAAAGTTCAATCAACCAATCATCGGTCAGTGACTATATAACCCTAAGGGTGTGTCCCCACGGCAAGGGACATATACCGGTTGGTTTATCCGACCGGTATTTGTCCGGTTTGTGTGCAGTGCAATCGTCACAAGCACAGATTCCGTCCGAAAACCGGACGAAAGAATGTGAAAGTACAAAGTTTTTCGGGCGGCCTGCGGTTTTCCATACAGCACCATTGTACTCCTTTTCGGCCGGGTTTTCAGACGGTCTGCAAAACCGCAAACCGTCTGAAAAACCGGCCGAAAACCCGTACCATGGGGACATGCCCTAATGGGTCGACAAAAAAGCAATTGCTTGTTCTTTGGCTGATCAGATCGCTTATGCAGACATAAAATGCTCAGTGGTCGGCAGCACATCTCCCTCTGTAAATACAAGATGTGATTCTGACATTATACAAACTGTTTGGGGGACTAGTGATCACATTAAAGAGGTATTCTCATTTCATTGATTAGCTTTAATTAAACATGTAGGCAAAGGTAAATAAAGACTACAGGCAGTCCCCAATTTACACCGTTCCGACTTACATCTGTCCCCTAGTTACATGCTTGCACTTGTAGTTCCATATCAGGTAGTAGCTGTGGAATGACAAGTTTCAGCATGCCACAGCAGCTAAGGAGGTGAAAATGAGGTGAAATCTCAACAGGGGCACAGACAACAACAACAACAAAAAAAAAATGTAAAAACCCTTCCCTGCACTATCCAAAACTAAAAAAAACCTTTTGTGCTGGAGTTAAATTGAATAAATGTATCTGTTCTGACTTACATACAAATTCAACTTAAGAACAATGTCTTACAGTCCCTATCCCGTTCGTAACACGGGGACTGTCTGTATTACCAAATACATTGCTGTTCTGATCTTACTTCTCTTAAGATCTGCTCCTGACTCTAATCTCCTGCTTTTGCACACAAGCTTCCCTAATTACCGGCCACCTCTCTGCCCTTACAGGCTTTAGCAGTGTCAGGATGGTAATGTCACTCCCTGCTGTGTTATCTTAAAGACAGAGCTTGTTTACATTACTTATTGACAAGCTTTAACTCTTTAGAGCTCTGTAGCCTTTTGAAGTACAGTTTACAAACCACCAGCAGTCATGTTATTGTTACTAGAAATAGCAGAGCTGATATGCCAATCACTGCTGCAGAACCACCCAGAGCTTGACCAGGAAGTGGGAACCTGAAGTTCATTGTGGCTCTGTAAGACAACCCTTTAAACAATTGTTCTTCCCTATGCAGAACGTATGGGAACATGTAAAGACATTCCAAATAAGTACGTCTTGTTATACCATCATTTGGTGCTCTTTTATAATGAGCCAAGTGTGCATGTGTATAGAGGAATTAGGAAAGGACACACTGGCAAATTTCTCACTAACGTGTATATAGTAAGCCACAGACCTATTGTTCTAGTGGTATGTTTTATGTAAATTCTTTTTTGGGCCTTTTTTCTAGCTTCTGGGGGTGTTCTCACCATGGAGCTTCAAAGAGCCTACTCTTCACAGCCAGCTTCAGGCTCCCACTTCCTGTTCAGGCTGTGGGTAGTTATACAGCTTCAGGCTTCCACTTCCTGTTCAGGATGTGGGTAGTTTTACAGCTTCAGGTTCCCACTTCCTGTTCAGGCTATGGGCTGTTCTACAGCTTCAGGCTCCCACTTCCTGTTCAGGCTGTGGGTAGTTATACAGTTTCAGGCTTCCACTTCCTGTTCAGGATGTGGGTAGTTTTACAGCTTCAGGTTCCCACTTCCTGTTCAGGCTGCGGGCGTTGCTACAGCAGTGACTAGCATTTCAGCTCTGCTATTTTCAGCTGAGCCTGTTGGAGGGGGTCTATACAGCGGGACACAAGCCTAAAGAGCTCCAACATGTTAAAGTTGGTCAGTAAACATAAACAAGTGGTGCTGATAAAAAAAACAGCAGGGACTGAGCTCACCTTCCCACCAGAGCTTTAGAACCTGTTAAGAGCACAGAGAAGTGATTGGTAACCAAAGATGCTTGTGTTCACGAGCAATAGATAAGAACTGCTCTCTCTATTTCTGAAGGAAATCAAAATCAGAGCAGCAATGTATTTGGTAATTATCTTTCTTTACCTCTGGCCACATGTCTAAAGCTAATCAATGAAATCTGAATAAATCTTTAAGAATTCTGACCTTTAAATCATGAGCTGTCCTCAATGGAAATATGTGTCAACATAAAATTATTCTAAAAGCAAACCTGTTATGGAGTGCGGTTTGCTGTTCTATTCTTTACTGCATTTTAACATGGCTTTATTAATCAGATTTTTCTAAAAGTGAATGTTCATGAAGACCCTGCACTCACAATAACACGTATGTCTAGACAAGCTGTACATAGTAAATTGTCAGTCATAACATTGTCAAAGAGAAAACGTCTCTTTTAGTAACTACTTATATTACGGCCACCTCTGAGATCCCCACTGATTGTCACAATGATGGCTCATGGCATTCAACTCTAGGTTCCCTGCACAACAGTAATGCGTTTTTTCTTAGAGCTCTATGTTACATTTTGGAAATGTATAACTTCACAACTAGGAGCTATCGATCTCATTGCCTATTGAGCGTGACTCTACATACTTTGGGCAATGCACATATTTACTGAAACAGGAGAACTGACAGGTCCTCTTTAAGAATATCGGATAATAAAGTGCCACAAGCCATACTTACCCTAAAGCTAAATCTAGGGCAAAGTTACAGGCTGCCCATTGTACCAGTGTCAGACGCCACCAACATTGTTCCCAACTCTACAACATCTAGAAGTGTCCGCAGCATTGACCAAATCTTGTGTATTTGAGAAGCTACATTTACATAAAGTGGGCGGAACAGCAACATTTTAAAACATTTCAATATATACATGGAGTATTAGACCACTGCATGTATTGGATCATGCTGTTTATCCTTCATTAACTGCGTGTGTGGCCATATGTGAGTTGTATGTTGACAGGAAGAGTTTTGCCATTAACATACGATGTCAGACACTTTACCTAAGGGTGCTTTCACACAGTGTGTTTTTGGTGCAGTACTGCACAGCAGTTAATGCTGCACATTTCTGCACAAAAATGCATAAAAAACACACTAATAAATGCTCCGTGTGAAAGCACCCTAAGGGCAGGATCACACAGCTTCTTTTTTTTTTTTGGACTGATTTTTAGCGCGTTTTACGCACTGGAAAACGTCCCAAAATCAGCCTCTGGCAAGTTTCAAATCTTTCCTCATTGAATATAATGTAAAATACGCCTTGTAATCACATGGAGCCTATTTCACAAGCGTAATTGCGAGCCGATTTTTGGATGCAATTACAACCGTAAAAATAAGTGACATGTCGATTCTTGAGCTGTTTTTCACTTGTAAAATCCTTATTGGAAACAATGGGGATAGGATTTTTCAAAATAAACTTAAAAAACGCCTCTAATCAGGCGTTTTTTGAAGCGGATTTGGAAGCATAAAATTTACACTCAAAAGACGCAGTGTGAACATACCCTAGGGTGCTTTCACACAGTGCATTTTTGATGCGTTTTTTTGTGCAGGAAGGCACAGCAATTAATGCTGTACAATGCTGCACAAAAAAAGGCAAAAATTGCAGCAAAAATTGTGATTTTACCGCGATTTTTTTTTCGCGATTTTTGCTGCGTTTTTGTGCAGCAATGTACAGCATTAATTGCTGTCCCTTTCTGCCCAAAAAAGTGTCAAAAGCGCACTGCGTGAAAGCACCCTAAGGCTATATCCTATTCATTGCAATTTGTCCAAAAAGGTAGCACCGGAGAAATGACATAATTATCCCTGTCTAATTGGACAGGTATGAGTGATATTAAAAGTCTATTTATGTAAGGGGACTTATATTAACGCCAGGTGGATAGCTAATAGAGCATTCACATATGATGAAGAAAGCCAGTGAGGAGTAACAGTATAACGATGTGAGATCTGGCTGGGCACAGAACAGAGCAGCCAATACGTCTGGAAATGTATTGACTTTTGGGGAGTTCTGATGGTTGCTTCAAAAATAAAGAATACAAAAAAATCAAACCTGTTCCTGTTCTGGTAAGATTGACTTGACCAATAATTTGTCCACCCCGACACAGCAGGCGAGATTTACTAACTAAACTGCAGCAGAATAATGAATGCACGCCAGGCACCACAATTGTAGTGTGTTTTAGACAATTTTTATGCCTGTATAGCAAGTTTGGAGGACCAATGTGCATGTTCATTACATACATAACTATACAGTGCTTCATTTTCCCAGTACAGTGTAACTCAACACTTATTGCAGAGTTCCCCCATGTTAAGTCTAATGGTTGAGCAGTGCGTTTAGCTTATTATCAGGGGACCCTTCTAATAAATAGGTATAGTCCTGAACAAGCAACCCCTTTAAAAGGAGAGATATTGTCCTCTCAAATTCCTCTGAATAGACTCTTACTATCTATTGTACCAAATGTTCTCTGCAGGCCCTAAGCAAATAAAAAATCCATTTAATTTCAAACACAAAATAGTAATAAAGTCCGGGAACCAATGTCCGGCCATTTTTTAATAAAGAAATATTGCATGGAATGAAAAACACTATAAAATATGTATAAGCTTTTATTAAGGAGGATGAGTTTTCAAGAAGAAAAGGTTATTGAAAAGGGATATAGGTTTTCTTTTGAGACTGCTGTCATTTAATATCATCCATGGGGTGATTTTTTTTTTTACACTGTAAACTCCCTCCATTTCTCTGCTATTCTCGCTCAGACAAGTGTAGTATGCTACGGTGCTACAGATGAGGAATAGGCAGGATTGGACAACTGGGGTGGTGTTACTGATCGTGGCAAACATGGCCCTAGCAATAGGCCTGTCAGCACTAGATCTATTCCTTAAATACGGAAACTTATCGTCTACCTATCCAGCGGCTACAAAAACCTGCTCGATTTACTGGAGCCAATCCAGAATTGCCGATGATTTGGAATCTCACATTGGTCCTGATGCTGGATTATTGGAAATATAAACTATCTATAAAGCTACAATCTTAAATGGTTATCCCACCAAGCACACTGACGGCATAAATGATAGGATGTCATCAATGTGTTATAAGTGCAGGTCTCACCTCTGGAACCCACAGTAGGCCCCTGAAATTCTCTGTTCAATAGGGAGAGGTGGTTGGGACTGTCCCATTGATTTCAATAGGAGTTCCGAGTACATATAGTAATAGGTCATCAATTTGTTTGGTGTGACAATAAATTCAACTATTGATTGCAAATAAAAGATATGCCAAAGTATGATTGGTGTGGGTCTCATCTATTGGCGTCCACCAATCAGTAAGAATCTTATATTAAGCACTGTAGCTCTTTCGCTGCAGTACCTTGCACAGTGACAACTATAGGCATGTGGCTGTGCTTGCTAATGCAGCTCAGTCAAATCAGCCGGTATATAATAAAGGCTACACTGCAATACCTGCTGTACGATACACAATCCCAGGATTTAATAGTTAAGCCAGGTTAATATGGAATATAGCAGCGCATACCTGTGCGCACCGCTATATGCCTGCTGTTGAAAGTACGCCCTGTTCAGAAAGACATTTCAACAGGGCTCCCTTTCACTCTCCCCGGCGTGACAGGTCACTTCTTTTAACAGGCGCACAGTATGCAACGGGTAATACACTGGAAAATCATAGCAATGAGCGTTATGATTTTACCATATTCGTGGAGCGTACATTAGGAGCAATTACACTTCGAAACATGCCGTCTGAACATACCCTCAGTCACACGGTAAATAGAAATGAATCAACCCCACATAATGGCCATATTGCTTGATTTGAGTTTGTGTCATTATAGTGCATTAAACACAGCAGAGATGGGGGAATCTTACAAGAGGCACATACCTGTTTCTTCTGTTCCAGTGTGAGATGAGTTTTGCCGAGCACATAGGACAACTTTGCCAGTGCGGCTTCTGGAGTCAAATCACATCCTGGAATTACTCCAATCACCGTAAGAGCCTGTGAGGTAAAAACAGGGCAAAGTCAAAACCAAACTTTACTTAGGGTCTATGCCAGTGTTTCTCAGTCCAAGTCAGCAAGACCCATCAACAGGTCATGTTTTTAGGATCTCATACACAATGCACGGACAAGAATTAATATCACCTGTGTTATACGGAGTACACCCTGAAAACGTGACCTGTTGGTGGGTCTTTAGGCTGATTTCACACGGTGCGTTTTTGATGAGTTTTTGATGCGTTTTTGGTGCAGCAATGTACAGCATTAATAGCTGTGCCTTACTGCACATAAAAACGCATCAAAAACGCACCCTTATGACTGGAGTTGAGAAACACTGGTCTATGCCATTCTAATAATCTGAAAGGTCACTTGCTACCTATAGAAACATCGGGTAGTTGAGGGGCAAATAGTTACTTCCTGGTTTTCTGGCCCATTTGGGGAGGGACGGCACTTATCCATATTTGCAAAACTAGTTTGGTAGGTCGTCCCAGCTCTCCTCACACTTAGGGCCACGTGTATGAAAACTGTCTAGGTCTAAAACTCACTTTGTTGACCCTAGCCACCAATAAGAGCGCCCCTCTCATTTCTCCAGAGCACTATATGAAATGAAAAGGGAGCGCCGATTGGTTACTATGGGCAACAAAGTGAGTTTTAGACCTAGACCGTTTTCATACATGTGGTCCTTAGTTCCTACTGATAACACACTTCTATCTCTCTGGTCTAAGTAGGTGAAAGGAGAAGGTCAAGCATTCCTTTGTCCTGCCATCAGTGCACACAGAGAAGGCGGCAGAGATATAAGTCACTAAGAAATGTAAGTGGAGAAACTTTAAAATATATTTCTGTATATATGAGGAGTCTTAAAGCTTTATTGTTTCCTTTGCAACTTTCTCACATAGTTTTTTTCAATTCCTTATAATTATAAGACCTCTACTTACTGTCAGTGAATAGGAGCATTGGGCCAGGTATAGCGATAACGGAGTACAGTCGAATTTTTAAGCAGATTCAGTATTTACAATCCACAAAAATCCGACTGTAACCAGCGCCCATAGACTGCAATAGAAAATCCGACTGTAACCAGCGCCCATAGACTGCAATAGAAAATCCGACTGTAACCAGTGCCCATAGACCGCAATAGAAAATCCGAGCTGTAACCAGCGCCCCGGAAACCGCAATAGAAAATCCGACTGTAACCAGTGCCCCGTAGACCGCAATAGAAAATCCGAGCTGTAACCAGCGCCCCATAGACCGCAATAGAAAATCCGAGCTGTAACCAGCGCCCATAGACCACAAGAGAAAATCCGAGCTGTAACCAGCGCCCATAGACCACAATAGAAAATCTGTGTTATAGTCTACACAGCATGGATTTTCTACTGTGGAATTTCTAAACCACCAGCCCTCCCATGGAAGATAGAACATTTTCAATCTTCTGACGGGTTCCCGTACAGTCAATGTACTGGGCTGAGGGGAAATCCGAACGTGTTATTTTTTTTTTGCGCAATCCCACACCAAAAACCGCGGTACAGCGATGTTCAAATGCTGTTGGATAATGGACGGCATTTTAACATTTGCTGTCTAGACATAGGCTTAACATCTACATCCAGTAACTGAAAACCTGTGCCAAAGTAGTAGTACTTAACGTATGTTTACACAGCTTTTTTTGGACACTTACACTCACCGGCCACTTTATTAGGTACACCTGTCCAACTGCTCGTTAACACTTAATTTCTAATCAGCGAAATCACATGGCGGCAACTCAGTGCATTTAGGCATGTAGACATGGTCAAGACAATCTCCTGCAGTTCAAACCGAGCATCAGTATGGGGAAGAAAGGTGATTTGAGTGCCTTTGAACGTGGCATGGTTGTTGGTGCCAGCAGGGCTGGTCTGAGTATTTCAGAAACTGCTGATCTCCTGGGATTTTCACGCACAACCATCTCTAGGGTTTACAGAGAATGGTCCGAAAAAGAAAAAACATCCAGTGAGCGCAGTCCGTGGGCGGAAATGCCTTGTTGATGCCAGAGGTCAAAGGAGAATGGGCAGACTGGTTCGAGCTGATAGAAAGGCAACAGTGACTCAAATAGCCACCCGTTACAACCAGGTAGGCAGAAGAGCATCTCTGAACGCACAGTACGGCCAACTTTGAGGCAGATGGGCTACAGCAGCAGAAGACCACACCGGGTGCCACTCCTTTCAGCTAAGAACAGGAAACTGAGGCTCCAATTTGCCCAAGCTCATCGAAATTGGACAGTAGAAGATTGGAAAAACGTTGCCTGGTCTGATGAGTCTCGATTTCTGCTGCGACATTCGGATGGTAGGGTCAGAATTTGGCGTCAACAAAATGAAAGCATGGATCCATCCTGCCTTGTATCAACGGTTCAGGCTGGTGGTGGTGGTGTCATGGTGTGGGGAATATTTTCTTGGCACTCTTTGGGCCCCTTGGTACCAATTGAGCATCGTTGCAACACCTTGTTGAATCTATGCCACAAAGAATTGAGGCAGTTCTGAAGGCAAAAGGGGGTCCAACCCGTTACTAGCATGGTGTACCTAATAAAGTGGCCGGTGAGTGTATTTTGGGGCATATTGTGTGCCCAAAACGCCCCTAAATAAGCTGCCAAACTGCCATGTAAAATCAGCTTCTTTGTTTTAAGCGAGTATTTTTTGCTGCGTACTGCCTGTTCCTGGAAAGAACTGACACGTGAATTTGCTGACAAATACTAAAGTATAGGAGGCAGAAGCAATACGCATTGCTTCCTTGTTGAAATTCCACGCTTACTAGTGTGGAATTTTAAAAGCGGCGAAAACGCATTTTCCGCGTGGAACATTCTTTCAGGTGAATGTCCCCTTAGGGTATGTTCACACGGCATAATTGTGGGGTGCATTTTGGCATGTATTTGCACTTCAATACACCCGAAATGCGCCCTGCAATTATGGTAATTCATAGCTATGAATTATATCCACCTCCCCTGCCGTACAATACACGCATATTGTATGGCAGGAGAGAGAAGTGACATGTCACTTCTCCACAGTGCTTGGATAATGCCAGTGAATGGGGCCACCCTCCTCCCCCGTGCTTTAGAAGTATGTGCTTAATATGGATGGAACCTCAAACGGGCTCTACATCCTAGTGGGGTCTCCATATTATCCTAGGATATAAAGGTGCAGCACCGAGAAAGGGATCACACCAAACACCCAAGTTGGTCTGAATACACTTTCTCGGTGCTGCACCCTTATATCCTAAGATAATTTGGAGACCTAACGAGGATGTAGAGCACCTTTGGGGTTACATCCATATTAATTGGTGCCCCATGTTGGGTGCCAATTAATATGGATGGACCCTCAAAAGGGCTCTACAGTCATGGCCAAAAGTTTTGAGAATGACACAAATATTATATTTTCACATGATCTGTTGCCCTCTGGTTTTTATGTGTGTTTTTTCAGATGTTTTTAAACACATACAGAAATACAAGTGCAATGATATTATGATTAACAAAAAGCTTTTATTGACAGAATGAGTTAATGCAGCAAGTCATATTTCACTGTTGACCCTTCTTCTTCAGGACCTCTGCATTCCCCGGCATGCTCTCAATCAACTTCTGGAGCAAATCCTGACTGATAGCAGTTCCATCTTTCACAATCAATGCTTGCATTTTGGTCACAATTTGTTGGTTTTTGTTTTGTCCCCCCCTCCTCTTGATATTGACCACAAGTTTCTCAATGGGATTAAGATCTGGGGAGTTTCCAGGCCATTGACCCAAAATCTCTATGTTTTGTTCCCTAAGCAATTTAGTTATCACCTTTGCTTTATGGCAAGGTGCTCCATCATGCTGGAAAAGGCATTGTTGATCACCAAACTGCTCTTGGACGGTTGGGAAAGTTGCTCTCGGAGGACATTCTGGTACCAATTCTTTATTCATGGATGTGTTTTTTTAGGGAAGACTGTTAGAGAGCCGATTCCCTTGGCTAAGAAGCAACCCCACACATGAATGGTTTCGGGATGCTTTACAGTTGGCATGAGACAAGACGGTGGTATCGCTCACCTTGTCTTCTCCGAACAAGTTTTTTTTCCCCAGATGTTCCAACATTCGGAAAGGGGAATTCTCAGAGAAAATGACTTTACCCCAGCCCCTCAGAAATCCACTCCCTGTACCTTTGCAGAAAATCAGTCTGTCCCTGATTTTTTTCTGGAGAAGTGGCTTCTTTGCTGCCCCCCTTGACACCAGGCCTTGCTCCATGAGTCTCCGCCTCACCCGTGCGTGCAGATGCACTCACACCTGCCTGCTGCCATTCCTGAGCAAGCCTGCACTGCTGGTACCCGATTCCGAAGCTAACACACTTTTAAGAGACGGTCCCCGGCGCTTGCTGTTTTTTCTTGGCGCCCTGGAGCATTTTTGGCCACAATGGAACCTCTCTCCTTGAATTCCTTGATGATGCGATAGATTGTTGACTGAGGTGCAATCTTTCTAGCTGCGTTATTTTTTCCCTGTTAGGCCAGTTTTGTGCAGGGGCAAGGGAAACTGAAGGTTTTTTTAGAGATAATTTTATGGTAAAACAGAAGAAAAACAATGATCCCCAAGCCCAAGCCCCCTTTTTAAAGTGTCCAGTGGTGTAAATTTTTACTTAATCTGCAGATTGATCTCCAGCCCTGTCCTCATCAAAACCCACACCTGTTTTAAATTTTGGAGCAACAATGAAACATGTTGGGCGGGTCCTTTTAAGGCGGGGCCCTGCAATGAAGTTAAAATTGTTTTTGGGGGAAAAAAAGTTCATTTTCAAAGGCAACAATGACTTCAATTAATTGCTTTTAAAGGGCTGTTTCACTTTTTAAAATAAACTTTCTGGAGTATATCAAATTTGCCATTAAAAACCCAAAATGCAGTAGCTTTTTTAAAAATTAACATTTTTTATTCTTTCTAAAAACTTTTAGGGGGCTGTAAAAAAAAAAAGCGGGCCACTTTGGGGCAGATTTATCAAGGCGTTGGGGCCAAATTCCGTCTTAATTTGCGCCAAAACATTACTTTGTGTTTTAGACAGTTTTCAGGCCTTTTTGCCCCGGGGGTACCGAACCAAAAGGGGGTGGGGCCCTTTGAAAAAAAAAAAAAAGGGTGTGGTTTCATGGGAAGGGGGTGGTTTAAATTTAAAAAAAAAAAAAAATGTCCCGGGAGTGCGCCCTAAATTCTGGCAAAAAAAGTAACCAACTTAAAGATGGTAAAAAATTAACTAACAGTTCTAACCGCCCCAGATTTATCAACAAATGAAAAAATTTGGTAAAATTTTTAAAAACTGTCTTTTTTAAAATTTACACTGTCTAAAATAAAAGAAAATTTTTTTTAAATTGCCCCTTTGATTTCCCTTATAGGAGAGTTTTTCTAGGCTTTTGGGGACCTGGGTTTAAAAAGGTCAGTTTTGCGGGAAAGGGGAGAGGGGGGAGCGGGCACATCCCCTTTTGTGATGGGGATCCTGTTTTTTCTACCCACATTGGTGTCACCTTTCAGTGTAACCCTGCCTGTGCTGTTTAATGAGGGAAACTGCTGAAAAGGTTTCTCTACAGAACAGGAAGCGTGAAAGAATTTTTTATTAGGCCTAGTGGCCAAAAAAGGGAAAAATACGATTTAGAAACTATTAAAAAAAAAATTGGTGTGGGTATGGAAAACTTTAAAAAAATTGTTATAAAATTTTTTTTAACATAAAACAATAGCTCATTTTCTAATTACATTTCTTTTTAAAAGGGGGGGTTTTTTTTTTGTTTTAAATAAAGGAGGGTTTTGGTGAACTTTAAAGGGAAAAAAAAAAAAAACACATACTCGCCTCTCCCCTCCCCTTCGTTCCCACGCTGCTGTGGGGTTTACCCTCTTCTACAGGGTTTTTTCCATTTACTTTTTGGGTTTCTGAGCTCACCGCTCGAAGCCATTTACTTTCAAAATGGTGACGGCCGGCAATGGCATGTGAAGTGGTACCCAACAAGGGGTGCATTGTCCTTTAGGGTGGGCAAAAGCAGCCAGAAGTAAACAGAAGAACCAAAAAAGACAGCAGCAGTGAAGGCGTCAAGGAGAGTATTTTTTTTTTTTACATTTTTTTTTTAAATTTTTTTTTAAATTTTTTGCATCAGGAGTGTCTTTATATTTAATAAAAAAAATATATCCGACAACCCCTTAAAGTCTGGGGTTATGTGATGACTTTTTGCCACTAATAAAGCATTTCCACCCACCAGATACACCAATTTTAAAAAAAGACTGAAGTTTTAAAGGGGCCTGGGGAAAATTGAAATTTTTTTTATAGTTTATACACCCCCCGGGCAAAAGGGTTTTTCCTGGGACCCCCATTGATAGATTTTTATCCATAGTTAAGTGAACTGCAACATGGTACCATTAAAGTGAATAAAGCTGCCCTGTAACGCAAGGGATTTGCAGGTCATTTAAAGTGAGATCCCAACCAATAAGAGAGTGTGATGGGATACCCTAGCAAATTACAATCACATTTGTCTTTTAAAACCCAAAAAAACCCTAAAATTCTTTGCAAAACAAACCTTTCCCTTTTCTTTAAAACTCAAACAGGGGCCCGTAAACACGCGTGCAGTTAAAATTGCCCCCCGGGGCTCGGCTCGCCTGCCTTCAGCTCCCTTTCAATAAAATTTAATTCGGCAAACAGGGGATTTTCCGGGGCCGTAGGTTTCCCGAACAATTTCCCTCCTTTGGGGTTTTAAGAAAAAGCTTTGACCTGTACATCAAATGACAGCATGTTATGAAAGTGTGCTCCCATCTCAAAGTTACATAATGTGTAAGGCCGAAAAAAACAGACAGTCCAGTCAGTTCCGCCTGTTGTTCTATAGCATTGGTCCAGAGGAAGGCAAAAACTCCCATGAGGTAAAAGCCACTCGTCCACATTTTAGGGTGAAAATTCCTTTCCCCACTACAATTGGCCCCACAATAAATTTTCTGGTCTGTGGCCCCCTTCCTTTCCAAAGGAATTCCTTTTTCCAACCCCAAAATAAACCCGTTTTTTTTTTTATTACATCTAGAAAAGTAACCAGACCCTTTCCTCCCCGAAAAACCCCTTTTTGGTTCCCAAACTATAACTTGTTTTTAAAAAATTAGTTACCAATTTTGAAAGGAAAATTTTTATTTTTCCAAGACCCTTCTCCCGAAATCCCGGAAAAATTTTTTAAATTGTTTATTATTACATCAGAAAAAAAAAAAAAAAAAAAAAAAAAAAAGTATTCCCCGGGCCCTTTCCTCCAATAATTCCCGGTTTTCAAAAATAAATTTTTCCCCCGTTCCTTAAATTTTTTTTTACATTTTAGGGAAATTTTTTCCGGGCCCCTTCTTTTCCAAAAATTCCAAAATTCCAAACCCCCCAGAACCTTTTTATAAATTTTTTTTTTTACATCTAGAAATGTTTCCCTTTCCCGATTTTCCCTTTCCTTTTTTTTTCCCGAAAAACCTGGTCACTATAACTTTTCTAAATTTTTAATCTAAAAAATGTTCCAGACTCCCTTTTCCAAATCCCGAAAAACACTTTTTAAACCCTTTGTTCCCAAAATTTTTTTACATCTAGAAATGACCAGACCCCTTTTCCGAATCCTGGTTTATATAACTTTTTTTATTAAATAAAATTTTCAATTTTAAAAGAAATTTTTTTTCATCCATCCCTTTTTTTTAAATCTGTTAGTGAAATCCCCCATGAGAATTTTCCCTTTTGGCCCCAGAGTTAAAAGTCTTACGCTCTAAAAAGTAAAGAAATTTTCCCCTTTTAAAAAGGTTTTTGAAAAAACTTTCTGTCCCCCGGGAAAAAGGATGCCCCCCTTTTTTAAGATTTCAAAACTTGGGTATAATTTTGAAACCTTGGAGAGATCTTTTTATCGACCTTTGATAAATTACAGCAAGGGCATCACAGGAACTTAAAAATTTTCTGGATTTTAAATTCTATTTACATTCACCCCGGGGTCCCTAAAAGGGGGCAGCAGTGATTCCGGGAAATATTCGGAGCAGGCCCACATTTCTGTTCATGTCTGTGTGCACGTGGAACTTCTTTGTGGTAAATTTTCTTCCAAAAAGTCCCCCCAATTTTAAAAGAAAAAAAAAAGTAACACTCTTTGGGATTGGGCACAAAAAAAGTCAACCCATGGGTTGGGGTATTAACCCCATTTTTTTTTTGAATCCTGTTTTAAAAGGTTGTCTGGCCATAACAAAACAATTATTAATAAAAAAAATATATATTATTTAATATATAATATATATATATTATATTATATATAAAAATAATAATATTTATATTTATTTATATTTGATAAAACATTTTGTTTTTGAAAACGTTGGTTAAATTTTTTTTACATAAAAAATGTAATTGACAACGCTGTACCTAAGAGAAATCAACTATGAAAGCTCAATGTCCTTAAATAACCACAAAACTAGACTGCTTAAGTGAAGGTGAATGCCAGAGAGGTTGAATATGATGAATGCATTCTTTGTGTTACATACACCAGCCTATTTACCTACACCAAGTATACGGTGGACGTTATACATAGCACAAAGCACTTGGAGATATGGAAACAGTATACCAGTCAGAAAACAAGTAGATATTGTACTTCAGATTGATAAAAATGATTGCCAGAACATGCATGTTATACAGCAGAGAAGTCAGGTTATTTTTTGGCCTCATGTACTTGGCAAATCTGTGCAAAGAGCCTGTGTTACAACGTCCCTACAGGCCCACACACCGCAGCGGCCAGTGTCCTTATAGGCCAAAAAATTTTACGTAATCAATTCCCCAAACCTTTCCCTATGCATATTTAATTTTTGGCTCTAAATGTGTTCTGAGTTGTATGAAGCTGTAAGCAAGCCTGAATTAGTGTATGGACCGTTGCAGTACCTATACATGCTTTAGATTTTATACAGAAGAATATATTGTTTTGTCTGATTTCCTTTTGCATCAGTTAGGCCATGTTCCCCACGGTTTTAAAATTGGACGTATTTCATCCGTATTACCCCCGGGGTGGGAAATTTTACGGCTGAATACGTCCAATCATTACGGTAACCCACTTCTAAGAGAACTAGGGATTCGTCTCCTTCCCCTCCGGCGAATCCGCCGCGGGGGAATAATTGACAGTGAATTTACCAGGGGCGTATATGCGCTGCTGGTAATCCAAGCTATGGGCGGCGACGCGCCGGCCCCCCGCCCCCCCCCACGGCGTAATTCGGGGCGTAATTACCCCTGAAAAATACACCGTGTAACCTACCCTTGGACCCAAACAAAACAAAAAAAAAATGGTGCTGAATAAAACGACCCTTTTAGTCTTTACACTTTTTCCCGGCATGAGGCTAAAAGGGTCATAACGCTAGAGAGAAAATGTAAAAGTGGGTCACAAAACAAAAATGATAAAATAAAAACCCCTTACGAAGGGGAAAAAGATGAATCTTTAAAAAAGCTTTTTTTGTTGGTTAACCCTAGCTTCATTTAAAAACCCCAGACCAAACCCAATATTTTTTTTGAATGCAAATGGGAACTTACAAATCTTTTTTAAATCCCTATTAAACCTACTTCAAACCCCCCTTTAAAAATGAAACCTTTTAAAAAAAAAAAAATACCACCACCCCACTTTAAACAAAATTTAAACCCGCCTCCCCCAAAATCAGCAACACCCGGAAATATCCTCAAAACTTATAAAAAAATTATTAAAAATTATGACAAGTTTTTAAATAATTTTTATCAATCATTTTTTTCTCTCTTTAATTATAAAAATCTAAAACCAAAAAAAATTATATTAATTCTAATAATCTTTTAACAAAAACTTAAAATAACAATTAAATGTATATATTTAAATAAAACTAAGGGGTTTTTTTGACGAAAAAACCCCAGGCCACCGAGCGGAAGACAGGAGATCTGGTGAAGGTACTAAGAAACAGGAACGATAAAGCTCAAACTCAAAATGTAAGGAGGAGTGAAGACTTCCAAAATCAAAAAGTGTTCATTTAGAATTTTCAGAATTGCACGAATTAGGAATTCTGAGTCTAATGTACATAACATGAGCCAACAAAGACTGGGCTGTTTAATTGAATCAGAGAAAAGGTGGTCCGAAAAAAAAAAATCGGCTGGTACCTAACCTAGCTGTCCCCTGCCGCTCCAGATCTCATGGCACTCCGCTCTTCTTGAATTCCAGTTTCGCGTCATGACATACACTAAAGACTCATACTCTACTGTAAGTCAATGAAGCACCGCCTTCTCCTCTGCGCCATGAAAAGAAGCCAATCGCCAGGAGCTGTGAAGCACTGGTGGGGAACAGCTAGGTATATGATAGAGGAGAGGAGCTGAGCTCTGTGATAAAGGGTTATATGATAGGGGAAGCTGAGCTCTGTGATATATAGGGTTATTGATAGAGGGAGGAGCGGGAGCTCTGTGATATATAGGTTTATATGAAAAGGGGAGAGGAGCTGAGCTCTGTGATATATAGGGTTATATGATAGAGGAGGGGAGCTGAGCTCTGTGATATAAAAGGTTAAAATATAGGGAGAGAAGCTGAGCTCTTTTGATATAAAGGGTTTATGAAGGGGGAGAGGAGCTGAGCTCTGTGATATATAGGGTTATATGATAGAGGGAAGGAGCTGAGCTCTGTGATATATGGGGGTTATATGATAGAGGGAGGGAGCTGAGCTCTGTGATATATAGGGTTATATGATTAGAGGGAGAGGAGCTAAGCTCTGTGATATATAGGGTTATATGATAGAGGGGGAAAAGCTGAGCTCTGTGATATATAGGGTTATATGATAGAGAGAGAGGAGCTGAGCGTTGTGATATAGGGTTTATATGATAGAGAGGGGGAAGCTGGGGCTCTGGATATATAGGGTTTATGATAAAAATGGGAGGTGAGGGTAGAAGTGAGCTCTGTGTATATATTAGGGATAATAGGGATAAGGGAAAGAGGAGCGAGCTCTGGATATTGGGGTTATATGAAAGGGGAAGAAGCCGAGCTCTGTCATATATAGGGTTATATGATTGGGGAGGAGGCGAGCTCTGTATATATAGGGTTATTTTGATAAGGGAGAGGAGCTGAGCTCTGTGATATATAGGGTTATATGATAGAGGAGCCGAGCTCTGTGATATACAGTAATTGCCAGCTTTACCTGTATCAGTGTGTGTACAGAGAAAATTGTCAAAGATCAGCAGGACTTTTCCTTTTCGGTTTTATGAATTTCTCTGCCTTTAACTCAGAAATCCTATTTCAGATTATATAAACCTACATAACATAGGGCTCTGCTTCTTTCCGTTTTAAACCTCCTACTCTCAGATAAGGTAGCATAAACCACGTGACAGGTTACCCTTAAGGAGCTGTCACATTTCGAACTTTCAGAAACTTCTGACCACAAGTCCAAAGCAGGCTCGGACTGGGACGCAGGGGGATCGGTGAATCCCCCGGTTGGCCCGAGCCCTGTGGGCCCCGGAGGCAGTGCCGTCACTCTCCAAGGCCTGGCCGCCGCATCCGGTCACTGAACCTCCGGGACATGCGTCCCGAGCGCTCAAAGACCGGCCTGGGAGTCGGGGACTTATGTCCCCGACTCCCGGGGCTGCGCGGTGTCAACGGAGCACAGCGCCGTGCTCCGCTGATCTCCCTGGCAGGCTGAAGGTGTTGGGCCTTCAGCCTGCCGGGCGCCGGCCCCAACTGCTGACGTAGACAATAGAGGCCGGCGGGAGCGTCCGGGAGCGGCAGGAGCGGGAGAAAGGTAAGTGGATGTTTTTGTTTTCTATTAACTACCTAATGAGGTCCCTGACTACCCAAGAGGGCCCTGGCTACCTAAAAACTAAAGGGGGGCCCTGACTACCTGCACACTACCTAAAGGGGGCCCCTAACTGCCTGTATACTACTTAAAGGGGACCCCTAACTGCCTGTATACTACCTAAAGGGGGCTCCTAACTGCCTGTATACTACTAAAGAGGCAACTGCTCAACTACCAAGGGAGGCCCTAACTGCCTGCATCTACCAAATGGAGGCCTAACTGCTGCATATACCTAAGGGAGGCTAACTGCCTGTATACTACCTAAAGGAATGCCCTAACTGCCCGTATACTACCTAAAGGAAGGCCCTAACTGCCCGTATACTACCTAAAGGAAGGCCTTAACTGCCTGCATACTACCTAAAGGGCAGCCCTAACTGCCTGCATACTACCTAAAGGAAGGCCTACTGCCTGTATACTACTAAAGGAGCCCAATCCTGCTATACTACCTAAAGGGAGGCCCTAACTGCCTGATACTACCTAAAGGGAGGCCCTAACTGTGTCTATTACAAAGGGGGACCTAACTGCTTAATTACCTAAAGGGGGACCATAACTGCTTGCATCATATATAAAGTGGGTCCTAGCTACCTACAGCTTACTTAACTGGGGGCAACCACCTATCTACAGTCTAACTAACTGGGACTCACCAACACCAACCTACCTAACTGGGGTCCACTAACCTACCTGTAGCCAACTTGCCTAACTAGGGCCGGCTTATCTACATTTGCCTTGCACATTTGCCAACCTACCTAGGGTCTTGTCTACCTACCTGGTAATATAATGAGCAGGGCAGCACCCATAGTTGTAGCATATCTAGGACTTAGGCTCATCCCACCTCCAACCTAGATACCAGGTCTCTACTATTCCCACCTTGTGGCCAAACTTACAGAGATGCTGGAAAATTGAGATCTAGATTATGTGATAATTTCCGCAGGATAGTGGTGGTCGGGACAAGAGTATAGCGTGTGACGGATTGCAAAAGACAAGGGAAGACGCTCATGAGAGAAGACGACTCCATCAGAAGGAATCTCCTGAGTCCCTGATTTCAGGTTAATTTGCTCTATATGGATCATGCTGAATCACTGTAATGTGATGTGACCTGAGGCTGTGCTGACCACTATTGCTCATATGGCGGTGTTGTAGGTTATCAATCAAAATGATCCAACACCCGTTCGATGTTGCTGAGAAATCATCAATTATTTTTATAAATGACAAATCTCCAGATGTTTTAACAGTAGGGTTAGAATATCAATCAGACGTAGTTTAACGTTTTCGCCTGCTGGGCCTTCCTCAGCAATGTCTGGATAAAAGAGACGGGGCTCATGGAGTGTTTATGCATGTTGTGTTTATACTGAGCTGGTGTCGACCTCATGTGGTCTCTATATGGCGTGTGTATGTTATACCTAGTGGTGTCTGATCTGTCTCGCTATATGGGTTGTAGGTTACCTGAGTGCGTTCATGGACTCTCTTCTGGCTACCTTGGCGTGTGTAGTATACCTGAGCTGTGTCTGATCTATGTGTACTCCATAGGCGTGTTGTAGGTTAACCTGACTGTGTCTGACCTCTATGTGGCTCTATATGCCGATGTTGTAGTTTGCCTGAGCTGTGTCCTGACCTCATGTGCTCTAAAGCGTTTGTAGTTATCGGCTTAGTTAGTGGCAGCGTACGTGTCCCTGATGTAAGAGTGAAGAACCCTCACCCTGTGAAGGAGTTACATTTACTTACTTGGTATTATTTTAGAAGTAGGGAAGTGCAGCCAAGAAATGGAGGGGATATTGTATGTGGTGTGTGGGGATATGAAGGACACTTAGCCCTGATGTCTATGATTTTGACTGACATATAGTGAGATAGCAGTATGACTCTCTTGCTATTGACTACACAATACAGTTCTTTTTTGAACACTGTATTATGTGGTAAAATGGGCGCATTTATGTCAGAGAGGCCGGTAATATTTTTACATACAGTAGGGTGGGCCCCCCAAGATCAATTCCCCTGTGGGCCCCAGGCCCCCCAGTCCGACACTGGTCCAAAGGGTGAGCAACCTGGATTATGTAGAATATCTCCTATACCAGTACATTAGGACCAGCATAAGGACATATACCATATATTGCCTTTACCTGTGTCATTATTGAAACCACTGCTTGTCTTGATTTATACACTCCAACCCAGTAACACTACCATCTTCTGCCCCTAGGATTCATACTGATAATTGCAGGGATGTGTGACCACCTCACGCAATGTAGAGAAATTCCCTACCTGTGGCCGATCCACTACACAAAACAAGCATTTCCACTTTTAACAGAATTCTTTTTACATTTTAAGCTTAGGCACGCAGCATAATCTCGAGTATTTCAGTGTTTGCTGTAGATTTATTTACTTTTTTTGTTGAAGTATGCTTTCCCTTGCAATATGCCCTATGACAAACCCGTGCTCTTATGGTTCATAATAGCTTTAGAAAATACTTTGCTGTATGCTGTGTAAAATAGTTAATAGGGACTAATAAACCATCAGAAATTACATGATAAATTTGGAACTTCATTTTTTTTTGTTTAATGGTCTGATTAAAGTGTTTTGAAGAAATACATAAGGAAAAGACCGTAGTCCAGACCAGCCTGTTGGTCATTCTGAGGCTATTAGGGGAATGCGAGCCATGACGGGGGGGCACTCCGGCCGGCTGGGCCACACGAGCCATGACGGGGGGGCACTCCGGCCGGCTGGGCCACCCGAGCCATGACGGGGGGGGGCACACTCGGCCCGGGCTGGGCCACCGAGCCATGACGGGGGGCACTCCGGCCGGCTGGGCCACGACGAGCCATGACGGTGGGGGCACTCCGGCCGGCTGGGCCCACGAGCCATGACGGGGGGCACTCCGGCCGGCTGGGCCACACGAGCCATGACGGGGGGGCACTCCGGCCGGCTGGGCCACACGAGCCATGACGGGGGGGGGGGGGCACTCCGGCCGGCTGGGCCACACGAGCCATGACGGGGGGGGGGGCACTCCGGCCGGCTGGGCCACACGAGCCATGACCGGGGGGGGCACTCCGGCCGGCTGGGCCACACGAGCCATGACGGGGGGCACACCGGCCGGCGGGGCCACACGAGCCATGACGGGGGGCACTCCGGCCGGCTGGGCCACACGAGCCATGACGGGGGGCACTCCGGCCGGCTGGGCCACCCGAGCCATGACGGGGGGGCACTCCGGCCGGCTGGGCCACACGAGCCATGACGGGGGGGCACTCCGGCCGGCTGGGCCACACGAGCCATGCCGGGGGGGCACACCGGCCGGGTGGGCCACGCGAGCCATGACCGGGGGCCCTCCGGCCGGCTGGGCCACACGAGCCATGACGGGGGGGCACTCCGGCCGGCTGGGCCACGCGAGCCATGACCGGGGGCACTCCGGCCGGCTGGGCCACACGAGCCATGACCGGGGGCACTCCGGCCGGCTGGGCCACACGAGCCATGACTGGGGAACACCTGCTGGGGCGCACAAGCCATGACAGGGGCACTGTGGCTATATATATTTATAAAAAGATCAAAAAAAGGTTATTGCTATTCAGAAAAAAAAACTATTAAAAACACAGAATGAGATTGGCAACATGCAAGATATGCCATTTCCCGAACTCATTTCTCCACTTTTCAGCTGGCAGCACTTTGTCTCAAGCTAGAGTGGCAACATGGTTGATGTGTATGCCCTGCCTCTTATGTAAGGCTGACCGACTAACCGCAAGATCTGCATTGTCTGTGTCAGGTCATTCATGTCCAAAGGGAACTATGGTGATTGGCAGAAAAAGGAGAAGAAACTCCAGGTTGTACCTAAAGCATGCTTTCCTCATGGCCAAAAACCATATTCATTCAGATCTTTACCCCCCAAAAAAAGATCATTTAGAACCTTTTGCTCCAGAGCATGGAGAAAAACTATTGATGTGGATTCTGGAGCACAGAGAGGTGATAGAGGTTAAGCCCCACTCTACCAATAAAACCAATCATTAAAGAGGGCTTGTGTTTGTTCTAGAAGATCGGTTTCATGACTTCACTCAACTTCAATTCACAAAGCGACTCTTACATGTGGGATAAATTACAGGGATTAGATGGCTGGGCAGCTTACTTGTAATATCAACTTCAGCATTGGCAAGTGGAGGCAGGTTGGGAGATGTGAAGGCATTGAAACTTCCAGCATCCACCTTAGTCACCCGGTTTCCCCTGTAGAGCTTGTGATGAAAATACAGACACACCTGAGAAAACGAGCAAAGAGACAAGTCAGGAAGAACATTGCAAGTGTTACAACATGACGGACCTGCCCTATAATGCGCGATTGCTACACCGGATAATCAAAAGGAGAGCATGGTTACACACATAGCCCAGGAGGCCCCATAGATTATAGTCACAGAAGCTAGCAAGAACAAGCTAACCTCTATTAGATCAACAGACAATTACTGTATCTACGTACAATATCTGAGGCAATCAAGTTGCTTTTCCAGGATTGTCTCCAAATCTCAAGCTCATTCTGCAACTTTTGAGGTGTAGAATGAACTGTCAATAGTATGAAAGCACCATCATCTTATCTGGACTATGCTACTGGGCTGGCATGACACATAACTGCACAGCTAAGACATCTTGTAGGACCCATACCAAGCCCTGTTATGTTGGTGCGACCCCCTTTACTAACCGGTACCATATACATATCTATCTATCTACACATATATACATACACATATAATCAATATACACTGTATATATGTATGTGTGTGTATATATATATATATATATATTTTACACACACACATATATATATGCACACACACACATATACAATGTATATTGATAATATACACTCACCGGCCACT
Source organism: Phyllomedusa bahiana (assembly GCA_025379985.1). Classification (NCBI taxonomy): domain Eukaryota; kingdom Metazoa; phylum Chordata; class Amphibia; order Anura; family Hylidae; genus Phyllomedusa; species Phyllomedusa bahiana. Next base: position 105,130 of record JAODAL010000063.1, read on the forward strand.
TTATTAGATACACCTGTCCAACTGCTCGTTAACACTTAATTTCTAATCAGCCAATCACATGGCGGCAACTCAGTGCATTTAGGCATGTAGACATGGTCAAGACAATCTCCTGCAGTTCAAACCCGAGCATCAGTATGGGGAAGAAAGGTGATTTGAGTGCCTTTGAACGTGGCATGGTTGTTGGTGCTGGTCTGAGTATTTCAGAAACTGCTGATCTCCTGGGATTTTCACGCACAACCATCTCTAGGGTTTACAGAGAATGGTCCGAAAAAGAAAAAACATCCAGTGAGCGGCAGTCCTGTGGGCGGAAATGCCTTGTTGATGCAGAGGTCAAAGGAGAATGGGCAGACTGGTTCGAGCTGATAGAAAGGCAACAGTGACTCAAATAGCCACCCGTTACAACCAAGGTAGGCAGAAGAGCATCTCTGAACGCACAGTACGGCGAACTTTGAGGCAGATGGGCTACTAGCAGCAGAAGACCACACCGGGTGCCACTCCTTTCAGCTAAGAACAGGAACTGAGGCTCCAATTTGCCCAAGCTCATCGAAAAGGGACACTAGAAGATTGGCAAAACGTTGCACTGGTCTGATGAGTCTGATTTCTGCTGCCACATTCGGATGGTAGGGTCAGAATTTGGCGTCAACAACATGAAAGCATGGATCCATCCTGCCTTGTATCAACGGTTCAGGCTGGTGGTGGTGGTGTCATGGTGTGGGGAATATTTTCTTGGCACTCTTTGGGCCCCTTGGTACCAATTGAGCATCGTTGCAACACCTTGTGGAATCTATGCCACGAAGAATTGAGGCAGTTCTGAAGGCAAAAGGGGGGTCCAACCCGTTACTAGCATGGTGTACCTAATAAAGTGGCCGGTGAGTGTATGTGTGTATATATATCACATATAGACATACATATTATATATAGATGAACATCTATATATACACATATCAATATACATTGTACATATATGTGTATACATACTTGTACACATATTATATATATATATATATATACACACACACATATATTTATATATATATATATATTATATATATTTATATATTTACACACACTACACACATTATATATTATATATATATTATATATTAAATATATACACACACACATATACACATTCATACAAACATCTCATTGTTCTGGCATCAGATTAATTTCTGCAAGAAAATACAGGAAAAAAAATGGGGTAACTAATTTAAGGGGGCTGTCTAGTTAGCCCCTCGTTACCCTATAAGATAGGAGAGTCCTCTGTTCTCCGGTCAAGAGATGAGGATCCTGAACGGTTACAAAGAGTGTCTTTAGCTGTGGGGGAGCTGTCCTGTCCTGCATTACCCCACTGATATGAATTGGTGGGGTGTAATGTTCAATTTCTCTTGCTGTGGCACTGAAGCAAAACTAAACACCTACTGCCCAATCTCCCCAGTGATTATAGCTGATCACTTAAGGTCTCAGAAGAAAGAGAATTTCCGATCTACTTTTTATCAAGGGATCCTCTTAACAAATCGGAAGACTCCTTTAATTCATGAACTGGTCACTTCAGGGCAGTACATATCAGACATCTCTTTCTTTACGGTTGTAATAAATTGCCTTTGTGCAAACAATGATTTGGTTCTCCTCGAGCGCTACTCATTCTTAAACCCTTTCTATCAATATCTTCAGATAATCCAGCATTTGTGCTGTACTGACTGAATTTCACTTTGCAGCTCCACTAGCTAACCCTGTATACTAGATAGTACACTATCTTACTTACAGAATACTTGTCATAGCAATAATTTTGCATGTAATACCTACAGGAGTTGTCCAGTTTAAAGAAGTCATTTTAACAGCATTGAATAGTGAATTCTGAATTCATACAGGCTGGTCCTGTTTTCAGGATCCTCGTCTCTTAGGGCTAGTCCCCACGGCACCAGTTATTTGACCGTTTTTCATATGGTTGTCGGTTTTCAGACCGTTTGTTAAACCGCAAATCAACGCTCCCCCATGGACTTCAATGGAAAATCCATGCAGCAGTCCCCACTGCACGGATTTTCTGCAGGACGTATTTTTTACACCGCTGGCGGTCCTAAAAACTTAGAGCATGTTCATTCTTCTGCCCGATTTTCGGGTGGAACATGAACATGTGGGTACGAAGGGGGATGGCTTGAATCCACAAACTGTGGAGAGAAGCCGTCCCACTGTGTGCCAAAAAAAAGACCAATTTCCGACCGGTATTTGGTCTTTACCGTGTAAACGGGGCCTTAGACAAAACAGATAGCGGTTACAAAGAGTGTCTCTTTCCCTGGAGGACCTGTCCTACCTCCATGGCGCAGACTGTGGAAAACTTAGTTTACCCTCCGGTGGCGCTGAAGGGAAAGTGAATTCATACTGCCAGGTATCCCAAAAGATTACAGCACATCTCTAGGGGTCTCGGCAGGGGAATACTTGTTGATCAGCTTTTTTTTTAAAGGAACTGTTCTAACAAGTAGGGATTGTACAAAGTGACGAACCACTTTATTAACCTCATTTTGCCTGCATTCTCTCATGGCTAATGTGCATCCACCACTTTTGCATTTCTCTAACAGAAGCCATCATAGCAGTATAAACCGTACAGAACCAGACTAGACTCATCGCTCAATAAAAACGGGGAAAGTGAACCAGTCAGTTTTTGGCCCGTGTACAAAGAGCACAATTAGCACGGGCCGTGTGTTGTGAAGCAGAGTTGACATTTACATACGAAGCTCAGCGGCAGACGTGTTTACTGTGTATAGGTGTGTACAGCGTTTAATGACGCTTACGACTTTAATCCATTTAAATACTGTACACACATTAACAGGGAGCATAAGCACAATGTGCAACATTTAACTACATTATATTCCAGCCAAGGAAACTAAACTCTGTAGCAGCAAATCTACAATACAGATCGCTGTAATTAAATGTGAATATTTTATTCCAATATTTTCAGCACAGTTCTTCCCAATGGGACTCATTTAATGATTGTGGGCAAGATACCAGGCAGCTCCAAGAATACGATCCAAAGGGAGACGGTGCCAACAAGCTACATACCCTATGGAAAAAGTTCTTAATATATTTATGTCATGGTTTTATCCCAAGTATTTTTTTGTCCCTGTTAGGACATAAATGAGCTGGAGCGATGAAGAGGAGTGTGACCATGGTAATTAAGAGAATGGGACTGTAGAATTAAGACAAGTTATCAAACTCAGGGCTTGTCCGATGGCAAAGGTCTTCAGTCGGTTTTACAGACGGTTTTTGGATTTGAAAACAGTCTGTAAAGTGACTGTCAACCTTTTACCTTGATCTTAATAGAAAATCCGTGCAGAAGTTCCCAACTGCACGGATTTTCCACTGGACGATTTTTGACACCGCCGGCGTTCCTAAAAACTTAGAACATGTTTATTCTTCCGCCCGGTTGGGTGTGAAGGGGGATGGCTTGAATCCGCAAACCGTGGACAAAAACCGTCACGCCGTGTGCCAAAAAACACCAAATAACAGTCAGAAAATCCGACCAGTGCCGTGTGAACGCACGCTTAGGGCATGATTCTGGAAGAGGTTTTTTTCTCTAGGATGGGACAGCTGACAACCCCTCATAGGTGGCTCCCTCCAGAGCAACATGGTAGGATTATGGGTTAAACTTGATGGACCTGTGCATTTTCTCAACCTTTATAGCATAACAAAACAGGTTTTATATAAGTAAAGCTTACTCACTGCAACTTTCTAAGGAGCCATTCACATCTTGTTTCTGACTCTGTCCATGGTATCCATTTGCCACTGCGTCCCCACGGCAGTGAGCAAATACCGGTCGGATTATCCGACTGGTATTTGCTCTATTTTGTGTCCGTGCATATGGCCGCATGGGGGTGGCTTTTATCCGCTGTTTGGGGAGAAAAGCCCAACACCTTCTCAATGAAGTATTCATAGACCGCATGAAAACCGCGCAGAAGAATGAATATGTTCTATGTTTTTTCGGTGTAAAGAACCGTCCGGCGGAAAATCCGTGCAGTCCCCATAGAGGTCCGTGTAAAAGTTTGTCAGCCGGTTTGCAGACGGCTTTCAAAACCGAAAACCGGCTGCAAAACCGGCTGAAAAACCACGCAGTGGGGACAAGCCCTAACACTTCCCAAGCTAGACACAATAGCTTTTGTGTCTAGCATGGGAAGCATGGATGTTCGTCAAACAGCGCAAAGCCAAAATAAGACTACTTTTGCATTCTCCTTTGCAGCTCCACCGCGGTATACATCAGGAAACCCCTTTACACAGTATTCTCTGCCAGATACTACAGACAAAGTGACAAAAGAGATGTCAGGAGCCCCTAACAGACTTTGCGCCTCAATTCCTCAGCTTTTTTAAGATATTACCTTGCTGTCAGAGAATAAAATCATTCTTTGCTTATGCTGACAAGCTACAAATCTGAACAGAGCTAGCCCTGATGTCTGCAGAAAAGTGAACACCACTGTATCCAGCCTACACAATGCTCTGTGAGCTAAACAGCCTGAACTCCAGAATGATAGGGTGCTTTCACACAGTGCATTTTTGGTGCATTTTTGAGGCGTTTTTTTTTATTCATTTTTTGTGCAGAAAGGCACAGCAATTAATGCTGTACATTGCTGCACAAAAATAGCAGTTACAATCACAATTTTACCGCGATTTTTGTGCAGCAATGTACAGCATTAATTGATGAGCCTTCCTGCACAAAAAACGCATTAAAAAAAAAAACGCATAAAAAAAACAAAAAAACTGTGTAGCAAACAAACAGAGAAATCTGTGCAGCTGTGGTGATTTATTTAGCTCTCAGAGCATTGCCTAGACAGGATACAATTCTTGGCCAACAGCAGGACTATCTTAGGCTTGGTACACACAGCATTTGACCATACGTCAAAATGTGTACGTTATAACGCATACCAAACGTGCATGGTTTTGAGCAGACGTTTGACATCCATTTTTTTTTTCTTTTTTAAACTAGCTCTTCTATTGGCTGTCACCTGTTTTTCCATGCAATTTGATTAGGCAACTTTCTATTTTTTTATGACGATACAAACGTATACCTTTACAACATTTGCACAAACACTAGGATACGTTTTTCATTGACATACGCTGTAAAAAATGTATACTGAAACTTTTTTTTTTACTTGAAAAAGCGCAGCGTTCTGTAGTGTAGTGGATATTTGACGGAAAGTGTAAAAATGGACACTACGTGAATGTACATTGCACATCCGTCCACCTATATGAGTCAATGAACATATTAACACATCAGTTTTTTCCTTGCATCAGAACGGATCCGCCATCCGTTCAAAATAACACAGTGTGCACTTAGCCTAACCTACAAATGTGCAGACTGTGGATGTAAACAAAGAATAGTCTCATTCACTGACCGGAAGCTAATATATTGAAAATAGCAATAAAAAAAAAAGTATATTTAAAAAGGTGCAGAACTCATTTATTTTTTAAGAGGTGCCACAAGGGCGCTGAATAAAATGAGCAGTGAAGGTGGCGCCCACTACATCTATGTAATCTCTAATGCATTTCTATTGCGCAGCTTTATTCATTTTTTTTTCTTCGTAGCATCAAGGATATTCCCCTGCAAAAAAAGAAAGATTGCTTGTTTCTCCCAAGGATCTGTATTTTCTGAGAATGGACCTGGTTACAGAAGCTGTGAACCGCCCTCCAGTGTCCAGGTACGGCATTTCACTTCTTCACTCCTCTCAAGAGGAGCAACAAAAATCTACTTAATGAATGTGAATATCCCCAGGAGCAGACAAGAACACCAGGGGGTCCCTGAGCTCTCCAATTGTTATTTTAATGAGAGTGAGGGAACATCCCTTAAAGCTCAGGTTTATATCCCTAGGCACTTCATCAGTAATTGTGAGCCATGGGAGCCATTAGCGTAGTGTTGTTCATACAGTCTAATAGGAAGTAGAAAGTTTGCCTAATTTTTTTTTTAGGTGGGAATTAGCCATCATGCCTAGAAGGCCCCTACGCAGCTACACGGGTAACACATACAGGCAGTCCACAGATTACGAACGGGATAGGGACTGTAGGTTTGTTCTTAAATTGCATTTGTATGTAAGTCTGAACAGGTATATTTATTAAATGTAACTCCAGCACAAAAGGTTTTTATTTTCTTAGTTTTGGATAGTGCAGGGAAGGGTTTTTACATTTGTTTTGCCATCTGTGCCCCTGTTAAGAAGATTTCACCTCATGTGCTGCTGTGGCATGCTGGAACTTGTAGTTCTACAGCTTCCATCTGCTGTGGAACATGGAACTACGAGTGCCAGCATGCCCCATAAGTCTCCGTTTGTAACTAGGGAACAGATATAAGTCGGGAACTGCCTGTATTAGGCTTCAAATACATAGCATAGGACAAAAACAGTCGGAAAGCCGACGACTTTTTTGTCCGATGCACGACCGTGGTGTTTGTCACTATTTCTGCAAAAACCGCGAGGAAACGGGTAACAGATGGTAAGACGAAAACGGCAGCGAATTTAGCAACATGTTTCTAAATCTGCCGGCGACAGGAAACGAGCTAAAAAGAAATAAATAACTTGTGTAGACTACAGTTCATTTTTTGTATTAAAGTCTATGGGCTGGATAAACGGTCAGATTTTCAGTGGTTTCAAAATACTAAAAATCTGACAGTTTCTGTGTGCTGTGTGGACATAACCTTACACGTCTGCCCCCGACAATCCTTTGGCTGTCGCTGCTACAACTAATCCAATACATAGTCTCTTACCCCTGTGGCAGCTGCGCTGCGCATGCATAAGTGACCAATGTGTATTGTTAGCGTATGGGACATGGCCTGATTGGCCGTTATCAATCTGAAGCATTTGTGGTAACCAAGCAGTTTCCTAAGAACTTATTATTGCTCCACATGTACAGGACTAGTTACAGATTACAAAAAATCCCCATACCAGCCATTTGAACCGCAGATCCACAGATTTGCTTTTCTTTTTCCGCCATACATTTGATATGCAAGGTTTGAAATCAATTAAAAAAAAAAAAAAAAAAAAAAAAAATCAACTAACCTCTGGGATGACAAAAAGGCCAGCAATCAACAGCGCCCCCAGCAGGTTATCACGACCATCGTTTCGCATTTCATAGATAGGAACCTAATAGAATTCAAGAGAACATTGATAATTTAAAAAAAATGTCTTAATATTTCCAGTTCTGTAATTTTTTTAAAATTATTTTATTCTATTCCTTTATTTCACAGCGTTGTAAAGAGATGGCCATTGTTCACATAGATCCCAGTCCCCACTGAGGCGCTCAGTCTAAATTCCAGATTAAAGGGGTTGTCTCACTACATTGATTCATCTTACCTCAGTCCTGTATTCTTGGTTTCATTTTGAATTCAGGGGCGTGTTTACTGGCTTCTACTAGGCTGCAGTAGAAGCCGGGTCTGTAGCTATAGCAACCAGTGCTGGCAGCCTATCAGGAGAGATCAAACAGGTCTGCAACTATAGCAACCAGTGCTAGCAGCCTATCAGGAGAGATCAAACAGGTCCGTAGCTATAGCAACCAGTGCTGGCAGCCTATCAGGAGAGATCAAACAGGTCTGTAGCTGTAGTGACCTGTGGAGCTGATGCAGCCCATACAGGAGGGGATATCTAGGAATAGGTAGGACACTGGTAATGGACACATATTGCACAGTGACTTGTTTTTGCAAGATATTTAACATAAAAAGCAGCAATCCTTGTAGTGAGACAACCCCTTTAACCCATTAGTAGGTTTTAATCTTCTTAAATATTATTTCCCCCTTAGATAAGTACAGTCATATCTGAGCATAATGCTCTTGGTATGTAAGAATATCTATTCACTTGCACAATCCCAAGAATCTCTAATTTTCATCTACATGGACAATAAATAATGCATATACATTATGTTAGCAAAAAATACTTTATGTTCTGCATTATACATCCATGGAAGTATGCTCTGGTATTTGTATATCTATCTGGTAACCTCTGGTTACATGTGTCAGTCGTTCTGCACTTCTAGGCCTAAAATGTGCAGAGACGCGCTACCCTTCTAAAGCCGATCTCTCTTTTTGTCCCTGTGCAGGAGCTGGAGCTTGCATGGCTTGGATTTATTTATGGGAAAAAATGGTTGCTAATCTAGAACAGAAACCCAAGCAAATCCTGCTGCGGATTTTTACTTGGCTTTAATTCCATTCAGTGAGGGCAATATGAGGCCCGTCTACCAACGTAGATGGACACTGCATCAATAATTGACATGTCACTTACTTATTTGCCCCAAAAGACATTTATCACCTATCCCCAGGATAGAAGATGAACGATTGCTGGGGGTGCCGAGATTCCCACCAAATCACTAAAACGGGGTCCCCAACAATCTGTCCTCCCTTACCGCACTGGTTTGAATGGAGCAGTGGTCAAACAAGAGCACTGCTACACTATTCAAACTCTATGGGACCAACAGGCAAAGCCATGAGATGCACTCAGCAATCCCTATTGCCCTCACTCAAACCCTTCCTCGTTGCATGAACACAGTGAGTTAGGATGAGCGGTCAGTGACCCAGTTTTAGTAATCTGTGTGGGACCCAGCAGTGATTGGACATTTATCACTTATCTTGTTGATAGGTGATAAACCTCTTTTGTGGTACAATCCCTTTATATGTAACGGGATGAGAATCCCATTTGGATTTTGGCAAGAAATACATATGGGCTCCGCACCAAAAGCCGAATGAAACCCCCTCGTGTGAACGGGCCTAATACACACTTTGTGCAGGTTATCAAGATCTTTTTGGCGACAGCATGCTATGTTTACAACCAAACATGCAGCAAAGATAACCTGTTCAAACTACCAATTAAATGATTTTCCCCAAAAATTTGCTCTTACATATGTCAGGGCGCCTATGGGAAAAGTCGTTTTCCAGTTAGGACCACCTGCTACACCACATCTGCAGCAGTGGAAGAAAGCAGGAACCAATTTAGAAAAAAACGGCAAAGGACAACTATTGGTAAGGGGATTCGGGAATATTAGAACTGCCTCTGTAACAAAAAAACCCCAAAAACTCCATACCAACTAATAAGGATGTAGCTTTTATTTAAAGGGACCTCTGGAAAACAAGAAACTGAATAATAGTGTTTGTAACAGAGGACTTTTCCTTTGCTCTGGTTTTCATAGAGTGTATGACCGTCTAGGTGGAAGCAGATATGATAGCGATCAATAGCAAGGTTGATCTAGTAATAGGAAGACAGGCCTGTAGGGGAGTAAGTCGCTGCATCTTGCCTCGGGGCAGTATTATTCATCACTAAAGGGGGGAAACCATAGAGATGAACTCCAGGTCACAGTCCTAAACTCATCCTGTTATCAAGTTGGGAAGAATCCTATTCAGTCCTTGCAGTTACTCCTTCCTCTGAGGCTCTGCGCAGACTGTATTTGGTGTATACTATGGGAAATCTTTACAGCGTATGTTTTAACTATTTTCATAGGGCCCTATTCCCCAGATGGAGACACAAGTGTCGTGTTGTTGTCTGCCAAGACGTACACCATTTTTTTCTTTCAGAAAAGCACTACCGCAAGCAGTATACCTCCTGGTATGCAATAGGAGTCTATGAGCTATATATATAGGCATGCAGTTGGATAGGTCACCCATAGACTCCTATTGTATACCAGGAGGTATACTGCTTGCGGTAATGCTTTTCTGTACAAATGAAAAAAAAGGTATACTTCTTGGTAGACAAACAACACAATATTGGGGTTAGATGTACACATCACGAAATTATCTTCATGTATCTATAATAAATAAATAAAATTATATTATATATATTAAAAAATATATATATATATATAAAATATATAAAGATAGAGAGAAGAGAGAGAGAGAGAGAGATGAAAAGAAAGAGAGGAAGAGGGGAAGAGAGAAAGAGAGAAAAGAGAGAAAGAGAGAAATGAGAGAAAAGAGAGGAAAAGGAGAAGCAGGAGAGTAAGAGAGAAAGGAGAAAGGGGGGGAGAAGAGACGAGAGAGAGAGGAAAGAGAGAAGGAGAGAAAGAGAAAAGAGGGGAGAGAGAAAGAGAAGAAAGAGGAGAGAGAGAGAGAGAGAAGAGGGGGCAGAAGAGAGGAGAGAGAGAGAGAGAGAGAGAGAGAGAAAGAGAGAGAGCGAGAAAGAGAGAGAGAGAGAAAGAGAGAGAGCGAGAAAGAGAGAGAGCGAGAAAGAGAGAGAGCGAGAAAGAGAGAGAGCGAGAAAGAGAGAGAGCGAGAAAGAGAGAGAGAGAGAAAGAGAGAGCGAGAGAGCGAAAGAGAGAGAGAGAGAGCGAAAGAGAGAGAGAGAGAGCGAAAGAGAGAGCGAGAGAGAAAGAGAGAGCGAGAGCGAGAAAGAGAGAGCGAGAGCGAGAGCGAGAGAGCGAAAGAGAGAGCGAGAGAGCGAGAGAGCGAAAGAGAGAGCGAGAGAGCGAAAGAGCGAGCGAGAGAGAGAGGGAGAGCGAGAGAGCGAAAGAGCGAGCGAGAGCGAAAGGAGAGCGAGGAGAGCGAAGAGAGAGAGAGAGGGCGAGTGAGAGGGCGAGAGCGAGAAAGAGGGGAAAAGGGGAGGCGGGGGGGGGGAGAGGGGAAAGGGGAGGGGGGGGGGAAAAATAGGGGGGTGGAGAGGGGAAGGGGAAGGGTGGGGGTTTTTGGGACCAAGGGGAGAGGGATTGAAAAGGGGGGTTTTGGACCGGAGAGGGGGGAGGGAGGGGGGAAGGGGGGGGGGGGGAGGGGGGGTGGGGGGGGGAAAAAGGGAGGGGAAAAAAAGGAGCGGGGGGGTTGAGGAGAGGGAAAAAGGAGAGGATTTTGGCGAGAAAGAGAGAGAGAGGGAAAAGAAGAGCAAAGGGGAAAAAGAGAGGGGAGGGGAAAAAGAAAGAGAGCAGGGGAGGGGAAAAGAGGGGGAAGGAGAAAGGGGCGGGGCCGGGGAAAGAGGGGAACGAGAAAAGGGGCGAGGGGAAAAAGAGGGGCGAGAGAAAAAGAGGGGAGGGGAGAAAGAGAAGCGAAAACAGAAAGAGGGGGAGAGCGAGAAAGAGAGAGGAGAAAAGAGACCAGGGGGAAGAAAAAAAGGGGGAGGGGAGAAAGAAAAAGAGGGGGAAACGGGGGAAAAAAGGGAGGGGGGAGAGGGGGAGAGAGAAAAAGAGCGAGAAGAGAGGGGAAAGAGATGCGAGAGAGAGAGAGGGGAAAAAAGGGGGGGCGAGAGGGGAAGAGAGAGGGGAAAGAGAAGGAGAGAGAGAGAGGGAAAAAAGAGCGGAGAAAGAGGGGAGAAAAGGCGAGAAAGGGGGAAAAAGGGGGAAAAAGAGGGAGAAAGGAGAGAGCGGAAAAGCGAGAAGAGAGGGGAAACGAGAGCGGGGGCAAAAAAGGGGCCGAGAGAAAAAAAAGGCGAGAAGAGAAAAAGAGAGCGAAAAGGGGAAAGGAGAGAAAAGGCGAGAGGAGGGAAAGAGGGGAGAGGAGAAGAGAAAAAAAGGGAAGAGGGGAGAGAAAAAGAAAAAAGAGAGGGGAGAAAGAGAGCGAGAGGGAAAGGGAGATGGAGAGGGAGGTGTCTCATTGTTGGGTGTCCTGCTGCTGGGAACCCGACCAATCGCTAAAACAGGGTCTCATACAATCCACCTACCTCCCCGTTCCCTCTGTATTTTCCCGGCCAAATCTCAGTCACAAAACCGTACATAACCCCTTTAATTGTCGCGAAATTTGGGGCATTTTTCCGATTTTGCTGCTCCATTCAAGCTCTATAAGGTGTCAGAGACCTTGTTTTAGACGCGGGAAAGGCCCCCAACTCAAGACCAAAGCAAAACATTTTTTTCACCTATTCAGTGGATAGGTGATGTCTTTTGTGGTACAACCCCTTTAACTTATGGATTGATAGATTCAGGTCATTGTAATCTATAAAGAGAGTTTGCAAATGAATCCCATTGACATAGTATTATCTATACACAGAAATGATAAGTCCCCGTCCAGTATACCTATGAGGATATGTGTTCTTCCAAAACACCGACTTACCTGGGATCCAGTCAGCACAATAGTTTTACCCAAATTTTCACACATAAAAGACAAAGCAGATGCGGTGTACGCCATAGTGTCCGTCCCATGAAGAATGACGAAGCCATCGTAAAGCTCGTAGTTTTTCTACAAGGAGTCAGGTCAGTCACGGATGGTCAACCCGGGACAAAAAAAAGGAAGAAAAAGACAAAATCCTATTACAAATAATTTTTTTCCCAAATAAAGACCCACCACCAAAATTTCCCCCCCAAAACCTTGTTAAAATTTAAAAACTGTAACACACAAAGTAGAGGAAAAAAATATTTTTGTTTCAGAAATCAATACAGATTCCTGGCCGTTCAGTGCCCGCCTCAGATAACTGGTTTTATCCACTTTGGGTTTTTGGGCCTTAAAAGTTCCCTTAAGGGTCCTCCTGACGCCACAGAAGGAAGAAAGCGGTAAATTAGAGCAAAAGGAAAAAACAACAAAAAACTTCCAAATATTCGGGGTTTTTCCGGGGATCCTGCCAAAATCTTTTTATCTTCGGACTTTTAATTTTATTGAAAGCCCGTAGGGCTGGTTAAACACTTTTTTCTGTGTTTTTTGGGCCCTTTTGGGTTTTTTTTTTGGTTTTTTGGGGAAACCCCTTAAAGGGGGAAAAAAATTTAAAAATTTAAAAATTTTAAAAAGGGAACTGTTGGAATATTGAAAAAACCCCTCTCCAATTTTGCAATCCAAAAACTTAACCCCCTCAAGACGGGGAAACTTTCACCTTAACCCCCAAAATTTTTAACAAAAACCAGGTTTCCAAAATTTTTTTTTCGCAAACCCCCTTTTCGACCCCCCTTAAGAAGATCCCAACCCAAGGGCCACTTTTTATAAACGGAAAACTCCCCCCAAAATTTCCCAAATAAAAAAAGGTTTTTTTTTTCCAAGCAAAAATTTTGGGTTTCCCCCCCTTTCCTGTTAGAAAATCCAAATAGACAATTTGGGGTTTAGAAAGGGCCCTTTACCCAAAAAAATCCTTTTTGGGAAAATGAGTGGGGGTTTCCTGTAGGCCTAAAACAAAAAAGGGTTTGGTAGGTAAGGGGTTTTCCCCTTGAAACCAAGTCAAAAAAACAAGGGTTTTAAACCATTTTCCAATGTGAAATATCTACAAAAAAAAGGGGAAATTTTGGCAAAAAAAAAAATTTAATTCTCAAAAAAAACCATGATCACAAACCCCGGGGAAAAAGCACAAGTAGATGGGGTTTTGTAAAGGGCTTCCTAGGGGGCAGTTTCCGGGGAAAAAGGGTAAATTTAAAAATTTCCCCTTTAAACAATTTTCCAAAAAACTGTAAAATGTTTCCTTTCCTTAAAAAAGATTTTGGGCCCAATTTCACACTTTTAAAAAACCTTCCCTCACCTAAAAATTTTTCCCAGGGGGTTTTTTCCCTTTCCCAAGCCTGGGGGAACCAAAAACCCCCCCCCCTTTTTCCACCTTTCTTGAAAAGCTGTTTCCAGAAGGCCCCCCCCCCCGGTACCTAATCCAAAAAGAAAAAATGGCCCCCCTTTTTCCCCTTTTCCCCAGTTTAATTTTTTAAAGAGGTAAATATACTTTTAAACCAAACGACCCCCAAATTTTTCCCCATTAATTTTTAAATTTGGGGGCCCAATTTAAAAACCTTTTTCCTTCCTTTTAAAAGGAGCTTTAGTCTACTTTAGGGAAGGGGCCACAAGGCCTTATTTTCTTGCCAGGAGAGTTAGGGCCGTAAAAAAAATATTGGGTTTTCCCCTTATTGAAGAATTTTGTTGAAAGTTCCCTGTTTTGGGGGGGTGTAAAAAGAGTAAAATGCTACCCCCTAACTCTGAGTCAGGCAGGGATCGACACAAAATTTTGGCTATTTCCTGAATTTTGTAAGCCCTTCAGGGTAATTCGGTTTTTTCCCGCCTGTATAAAATGAAAAAGTGACGGTCCCCTTTCTCCCGATGAGAGAACCCCAGCTCCATGAATTCCCCGAATGTAAAAGAGCTCTCAGCTAGTAAAAAGCAAGGAGAGGGATCCGGGGGGGGATTCGACCCCGGAATGGATATCAGGTAAACAAAAAAACAAGATAAGGGAAAACTGTGAATACAAGACCCGCTTTTCTAATGGGGCATCCAAATTTTTAAAATTTGCTGTTTTCACTGTCCCCCCCTTTTTCGAAAACCATTTTCTGAAAGTAAAACCCTTTTAAGAAAAGAGGGGGTATGACACAAACGGTTTTTGGGAAACCCACAGATAAAATTGACCTACCAAACCTTCTCCTATGGGACTTGGCTATAGGCAAATCTTACCACATGGAAACCTCACCTACCAAACTTGCCTACATGGAAAAAATTTACCTACCCCAAAACCCTTTTCCTAAAAGGGGTTCCTTTCAAGGCAAAAACCCCACCTACCAAAAAACCCCCCAAACCCATGGTTGAATCCTTTTCAACAAAGGTTTGGTTTGGATTGGTTTAAACCCCAAAAAAACTTTTGGGGAAAAAAACTAAAGCCAAATAAAAAAAGCGCTCTAGGCTATATTTTTAAAAATTTCAAATTAAAAACAAAAGACACTTTGGGACCTGACCATAACCCGGGGGGAAAAGGACAACCCCAAAAAATTAAAAGTAGGATTCCCGAGGGGGCCCGTTCTGAAAATACTGAACTCATCTTCATCAATACTGTTATTTTCTCCATTAAACGTGTTCGCCTCGAAAAATACATTGTAATAATTGTTTTTACATTGTAATTTTAAACTATAGCCTAGAGCGCTTTTTATACCTGCATCCAGTTTATTTCCATACGATTTTTAGAATAAACCGATCCAACCACTTGAAACCGGAGCTCACCAAAAAGTTCTGTGGAGAAGCACCGCAATTCAGCAGGAGACAGCTCGGCCACAACCCTAGGGCAGTGGTTCTCAACCTTTCTAATGCCGTGACCCCACAATATAGTTCCTCATGTTGCGGTGACCCCAAACCAAAAAATAATTTTGATGGCTACTTCAAAACTGTAATTTTGCTACATGAGGGGTTACATATGTGTGACGCCTCTGAGCGGTACCTCTACATGTCACATACATATAAAGGTACCACTCAGAGCCGTTACATAGATGTAACCTTATACAGGGGCCTGTGAGTGGTACATGAGGGGTTACATATGTGTGACGCCTCTGAGCGGTACCACTTACTTGTCACATTCATATAAAGGTACCACGCAGAGCTGTTACATGATGTAACCTTATACAGGGAGGCCTGTGAGTGGTACATGGGGGGTTACATATATGTGACGCCTCTGAGCGGTATCTCTACATGTAACATACAGATAAAGGTACCACGCAGAGCTGTTACATAGATGTAACCTTGTCCGGGGGGCGGCTGTGATTGGCACAGGAGGGGTTACATATGTGTGATTGGCACAGGGGGGGGGGGGGGGGAGGGTAAATGTAATGTGTATATCATGTAATGGCTGTGTGTGGTACAAGTAACAGGTTAATAACATATTACTTGTACCACACACAGCCATTACATGATGAGTGGATGTGTGTGTGTGTGTGTGTGTGTGTGTGTGTTTAACACTAAATTACCTTGCAGCCAGGAACAGCCCTGCCGTACAGTATCAGCGTTCTCTCTGCACTGAGTACGGCACGGCTGTTCCTGATGCTTGGTACATATTCTGGGCGCGTGATGCAGCACGCTTTCAGCGTCCTGCACGCACCGCCAACAAGAACCGGCGGGACGTAAGTCCGTCCTCGCCGCAGCGGCTCACTGAGCCACCAATGCTGCGAGTAACGCCGCCCACTGCTCCCCCTCCCCTCAGTAATTGAAACGCTGTGGGCGCCGCATTATGCAAGCAGCTGCAGGGAGGGGCGCAGCGGCGGCCACAGCGCTCCTCCCTGCAGCTATTAAGCCATTGCGGCGCCCCTCTCAGCTCTCCGGCCCGCCGCCCTGCCCGGGCTAGAGGCGACCCCTGTGTTTTGGTCGTTCGACCCCCACCGGGGTCGCGACCCACAGGTTGAGAACCGCTGCCCTAGGGGTTGGATATTCACGTATGCCCAAATAGGAGTTGTGCTATTTCATTTGCACAACTTAAATAGGTGAGAAGCTCTTTAATATTTATTACTCCTGTAATTTAAAACTTTATTTGCACGAGGAGTTACGCTTCGTGTCTGTGATTTCTCTTTGCAGTACATTGAATCCTTACAACTAGGGGTAATAGCACAACCAAATGATCACAGTAGGATTCTGAGGGCCCCGTTCTGAAAATACTGAACTCATCTTCATCAATACTATTTTCTCCATTAAATGTGTACGTCTCGAAAAATACCAAAAAAAGAAAGCTATACCAACACCTCTAATGAGCAAACAACTCCTGCTGCGATACCACAGCTCCCTCTAGTGTCTATGCACTGAAAAAAAGACAAGAAAACATGTAGTGGAGATGAGGAAATCGAGGTCAGTGAGCAAGCTATACCAGGGCCAAGATCTAAAAATACACTAAATAAATACATGTTACATTATGTAATCCCAGAACTGATTACGGACTGCAGCAGGACTTCTTAAGGTATGTTCACATGGCGTATTGACTCTGTGTTCGCCTATGTTTTTAGATGCGTGTTTGGGTCTATTTAGGATCTGACAGACGGATCCAAACACACATCTAACAAATAGCAACGTGATTTACATTGCATTTAATATGAAACATGCGTCGGCGTTCATACGAACGATCGCCGATGAGTGTCTCAATGCATCTTTCGGATCCATTCCAAAAATTGGCATGTCAATTCTTGGTCCAAAAGACGCAGCAGGAGCCCCATTTTTAACTATAGGATGCGATCTTGCTGCATCCAACACGCATCCAAACACACAGCTGCGTGTTGGATACGTGTTGGATCCGGTTAGGGTCCGATCACCAATTTGTTTTTGGATGCGATTTTCGGATCCAAAAACGGCGTGTGAACGAGCCCTTACACTGCAGCGTCCCTGGACACAGCTGGGAGGATAAACTCAGGGCGACATGTCCGAAAAGTGGCGTATCTATGTCAGTTTTAGGCGCATTAAATCAGTATAAAGTGCGCCTGAAAGTCCGATACTTTCTAAAAATTGGCGTCAGGTATACCTTGCATAGATTACTTAATGCGCCTAAAATGGCACATCGTATCAAAAAAAGGGGGCATCGTATCAAAAATGTATCAAAAAGGGGCGCATTGCTCAACACTCAGCACATAGCATATCATTGGTAGTATATGGTATGCGTCTATTGAGGCTCATTGCCCGACGGGGGCGCATAACATATGTAAGGCGCCTCAATAGGCGCATTTCGCGACGGGGTGCACAGTGCACCATATTCAGGCGCATTATAAAGTGTCGTTCCCACCGTTTAATGCGCCTAGTTTTAGTGTACGACAGTCCATTTACAACAAGAATATGGCGTAAAAAGTGGGTTTGCCGCAAAATAGAACAAAAAAAAGGCATTGGCGTGTTGGGACATGTCGCCCTAAGTATCAATCAATCAATGCAATCAAAGCAAGTTTACTCCAACTGGACATCACCCCACTAGTTTTTACATGGTTATTAAAATAGAGAACCGCTACAGGTAATGAAAGTTTTCACACTTTATACCTTGATGTCCGTGGCGATTTTTGCCCAGTCATCCGTGGTCATATTGCAGGAATCGAGAAGAGGGGAGTACTCCAATATAGTGTACACAATGCGTTTATTCTGCTTGGAAAGACTATAAAGGAGGAAGAGTAGAAAAAAAAAATCACCGAGACTAGTTAAACAAAGTAGGTGACTGAATTGACAAGTTTACAACATTCTAAATATAAAATCTGCATAAAACGTTGAGGAGAGATGCCCATACACTCCACTAGCTGGCAGTTTGAATCACAACCCCATTTACTTCAGCCCATGGCATCTTGGTTCTCCCGCATTCACTTAGCACCGCTGCATGTTATACGCCTCATCAGCTTGCACATGTGCCGTCAGACTGTTTCCAGAGGTGACCAGAAAGCCACCCTGGGCCAAAACGTTGCCCAAATATCTAGACTTGCAACATGGCCCTTTGCAGTATCTCGCCTGATTCTTGCACCATGGAGAGTTAATCTATAGGTTTCCTATAAATAAATGGTACATATTTCATAAATTGAAGAGGAAGTTCGCTATGGATTTACTGAAGCATTATATGAGAACAAAAATTCTCCCACTGAGCACATCACAGACTCATATAACCAAGGTATACGGGAGCCGAGCTCTGTGATATATAGGGTTATATGATAGAGGAGAGTAGCTGAGCTGTGATATATAGGGTTATAGTATAGAGAAAGAGAAGCTGAGCTCTGTGATATATAGGGTTATAGGATAGATAAAGAGAAGCTGAGCTCTGTGATACATAGGGTTATATGATAGAGAAGCTGAGCTCTGTGATACATAGGGTTATATGATAGAGGAGCTGAGCTCTGTGATATATATGGTTATATGATAGAGGAAGAGAAGCTGAGCTCTGATATATAGGGTTATACAATAGAGGAGAGAAGCTGAGCTCTGTGATACATAGGGTTTTAGGATAGAGAAGCTGAGCTCTGTGATATATAGGGTTATATGATAGAGGAGATAAGCTGAGCTCTGTGATATACAGGGTTATATGATACAGGGAGAGAAGCTGAGCTCTGTGATATACAGGGTTATATGATACAGGGAGAGAAGCTGAGCTCTGTGATATACAGGGGTATATGATACAGGGAGAGAAGCTGAGCTCTGTGATATACAGGGTTATATGATACAGGGAGAGAAGCTGAGCTCTGTGATACATAGGATTATATGATAGAGGAGAGAAGCTGAGCTCTGTGATATATAGAGGGTTATATGATAGAGGAGAGAAGCTGAGCTCTGTGATCTATAGGGTTATAGGATAGAGGAAGAGAAGCTGAGCTCTGTGATCTATAGGGTTATAGGATAGAGGAAGAGAAGCTGAGCTCTGTGATACATAGGGTTATATGATAGAGAAGCTGAGCTCTGTGATACATAGGGTTATATGATAGAGGAGCTGAGCTCTGTGATATATATGGTTATATGATAGAGGAAGAGAAGCTGAGCTCTGATATATAGGGTTATAGGATAGAGGAGAGGAGCTGAGCTCTGTGATATATAGGGTTATAGGATAGAGAAGCTGAGCTCTGTGATATATAGGGTTATATGATAGAGGAAATAAGCTGAGCTCTGTGATATACAGGGTTATATGATACAGGGAGAGAAGCTGAGCTCTGTGATATACAGGGTTATATGATACAGGGAGAGAAGCTGAGCTCTGTGATATATAGGGTTATATGATACAGGGAGAGAAGCTGAGCTCTGTGATATACAGGGTTATATGATACAGGGAGAGTAGCTGAGCTCTGTGATACATAGGATTATTGATAGAGGAGAGAAGCTGAGCTCTGTGATATATAGGGTTATATGATAGAGGAGAGAAGCTGAGCTCTGTGATATATAGGGTTATATGATAGAGGAGAGAAGCTGAGCTCTGTGATATATAGGGTTATATGATAGAGGAGAGGAGCTGAGCTATGTGATATATAGGGTTATATGATAGAGGAGAGAAGCTGAGCTCTGTGATATAGGGTTATAGCTCGACTCCTCTCCTCTATCATATAACCCTATGTATCACAGAGCTCAGCTTCTTTCCTCCATCATATAACCCTATATATCACAGAGCTCAGCTTCTCTCCTCTGACATATAAACCCTATATATCACAGAGCTCAGCTTCTCTATCATATACCGTATATATCACAGAGCTCAGCTTCTCTTACTCCATTACATTCTGCTCTTAGGTAGAGTATCATAAACCACCTGACAGGTTCCCTTTAAAGGGGGTCCAAGAGACCCACCAACATCTGGTTCATGACACCACAGACATGCGAGACAAGGAAGTAAAGCTATGTCTACACTACAGTTATTTACAGTTGGATTTTTAAGCAGACTAAAGCCCAGATTTTATGAGGTCGGATTTCAAATCCATTAAAAAAAAAAAAAAAAATTAGAACATGTTCTATAATACACCATATTTTATTTGAAAATGGCGGATTATTAGTACAGTTCAATGTTAATGGACCACCCGAAATCCTAAATCTGCAAAAAAAAAAAAAAAAAAAAAAAAAACTATTGTAAAATACTACTCAGATTCTATTACAGAACCCAACGGGGTTTTACAATTGGCGTGTGCACATAGCCTAATAATTACGGAGGAAGGGGATTCTGTCCCGAAATCCTTGTCACCTGTGGAAACCCCAAAAACACTACAGCCCAAACGACTGATAACAAGGAGCAGCACATTGTCTTCCAAGTGCAGAGCAAAAAATAACAAAAAGTTTGCACAATGGAAAACTGTAACTTATAAACCAGCCAGTGTGTACCCCCCTCCAACCAATCAGGATGTCTAATGAAGAGACCTCACTAATTGGGATATGTTAATGAGCATTCCCTCCAAGCAGAATCATTACCACCATCGAATCAATTGGTAGCTGGACGAGCCTCGCACTTTCATCCCCCAAGATCTGGCTGTAATTAATGGAGCTTCACATCTGAATACATTTCCCCTACTCTCAAGGTCGAGAGGCCTTGTGTAACCCTCAAAGGTCGGACACCTCTTGGCACAGCTGCATCATTAACAAGCCCCTCAAGTCTGAGGACCAAGAGCTCCGATTCCCATACTTCTTCTATATGCAAACGCAATTATCATAGTGCATGTGTAATGACGGCATTAACCATTACTGCATGCTAATTCAGGGTTTATTTGCATCATATTAACATCTTGGATCCCCTAAAATTTCAAAAGCATTTCACACCAACATCAAAAAATAGCCAAGCCCTCATATTATAGCATTATTCCACTCGGCCTTGGTATCCTACATGGATAACATGTACCAGCCAGTAGTGTTGATCAAACTGTTGTAGAAAAGTTAAGTTCTAGTAGAACTTTTCAAATTTTTAGAACTTGAAACGAACATTTTACTGTTCGTTCGAGTAAAGTTCTAGTTCGACACGCCATTTTCAGTAGCTTTCTGCACTTTTATCGGCCATCCAATCACCTTTCGGCACTTTTGGCGGCCATCCAATCAGTGAAGAGCACAGAGAAGTGTCAAAAAACATCATCGCCGAGGGGTAGAGCTCTCATTGGCTGCTAAAATTACATGATCATGTTATATATATTTCACTGTATTGCCCTGTGAACGCCATTTTCAGTTCACTCTCTGTACTGTACAGACTGCTCTTAGTTAGATAGCAATTCCCTCTCTATAGACATCAATACTTAGGGAGTTTGGTATTGCTGGCTGCATCTTTCCCACACCTAGAAGCTGTTATTTGCAGGCTCACATAACGCCTAACTCTCACATACATGGATATATTATACAGAGTGCTTGGATTTGCAAAATCACAAAAGTTCTGTTTTTGCACTTTTGCGGTTTCAGTAATTGTATAACACACCTTCTCCAAATCTCCTATGTTTCAAAGGGGCTTTTGGGCCCCCTCAGGATGCAGGGCCCCGTGGCAGCTGCTACCGCTGCACCCAATATAGCTACGCCCCTGCTTGCAAGCTGTCCTCATCTTTTCAGTTATTCATTGAAAGGAAAGAAGTATTTTAGTCTCTCAGTTTTTTTCTGTCACTCTTAGAGCCAAATTTTCTTCACTAAGTTGTTCCACGTATCCAGGTTACTGTTATGGATGGTAATTCCAGCTTCTCCTCACCTGTATAGGTATAAAAATTAACCAGAATATCTTCTCCCATAGACCTTACTGGGGTGTGAAGTTCGAGTTTGAATAGAACTTCGAACCGAACTCACAAAAGTTCGAGGTTCTAATCGATCTAGAACATTTTACTGTTCGCTCCACACTAGCAGCCAGCAACCGCTAACAATAGGAAAGCTAATGCCCATTGAGTAATCACCTAAATTTCTAAAGAACCTGATGAACACATATCATCAGAAGAGTGTGGACAGTTCTTGCTACCTTTTAGGTAACAAATTAAGAAAGGCCCCTTTCTGTTTCAGCACGACTGAGGCTCCTGTGTGCAAAGGGAGCTCATCAAAGACATGGGGTGATGAGTTTTGGGCGGAGGAAACTCCAATAGTCACACAAAACCCTGACCTCAGCGCCAACAAACACTGTTGGCACGGATTAGAATGCCAATTGAAAGTCTCACAAATGCTCTTTATACCCATAGAAAGACTCCAAAATCTTGTGAAAAGCCTTCCCAGAAGATTGGAGGGGCTGCTCTATATGCAGAAGAGGGTCCTACTCGCTATAAATGCCCACGGTTTTGAAACGGAAAATCCAACAAGCTTATAAGTCCGATGGTCAGACATCTAAACGTATTAGTATTAAATTTACCCCATCACCTCTCCTGTGTCAGTCTCCACTGTAGGACTGGCCTTATATTCATAAATAAGGAAGCATAAGATAAACACCGCTTAAGGTTCTGAGCTTTAGGGCACTGCTGCAATTTTCACTTCTGTTGCATTTGCTAGTGTGAGCTTTTTGAAGAACAAAACAGTAGAAATCTGAAGCTAAAATGCAGATTTCTGCAACTGATGTGCCCTGTCATTTACCTCCATAACTTAATGGGGCTAAGTTGCAGTTTTTTCTATGCAGAATCCAGGGCTATAATGAACATTATTCCTGGAAGACACTGCATGGGAATGGGTATAAACTGCTGACATCAGCTGTAATAACAGCACATTGTCAGGGTTTAGATGCAGAATTCACAACTAACTCCTCACAGAATCCTGAACATTTAAACACGGCCTAAGGCTTAGAATTAGAAATTAAACCATAATTTGGATGTCATAATACAGGCAGTCCCCGGGTTACGAACAGGATAGGGACTGTAGGTTTAATTTGTAAGTAAGTTGGAACAGGTACATTTATTAATTGTAACTCCAGCACAAAAAGGTTTTCTTTTTTTAGTTTTGGATAGTGCAGGGAAGGGTTTTTACATTTGTTTTGCTGTCTGTGTTCCTGTTAAGAAGATTTCACTTCATGTGCTGCTGTGGCATGCTGGAACTTGTCATTCCACAGCTACTATCTGGTGTAGAATATGGAACTACAAGTGCCAGCACGCTCCTTAAGTCTCAGTTTGTAACTAAGGGACAGATGTAAGTCAGAACAGTGTAAGTCAGGGACTGCCTGTATATGATCTTAAAGGGGTTTTGCCACCATAGACAATGATGGCATATCGTTTGGATATGCCACCATTTTCTGATAGGTGCGGGCCCCAACTCTGGGACCCGCACCTATCTCGGGAACGCGCCCCCGAACCTGGGGGCTTGCGCACGACTCTCCATTCTGCTCTATGGAAGTTCCGAGCAGAGCCGATAGAATCTATGTACTCGGAACCCATAGAATAAAATGGAATGGAGACTGACTGCGCAAGTGCGGCCAGCTCTTCAGCCGGCGCTACGAGTGGAGGACGTGTTCCCCACTCGTGGCAAAACCCCTTTAAATAGGTTTCCAAAGACTCTTACAATCCTCCCTACCACCTCCTATTGTGCCAAGATATAAAATCAACCCATACTTACCTCTCCCATCACCACCATTACAGAGCTCCAAAGTTCCCTCACTTCTGATGTCACGTTCATGGATCACATGACGCTGCAGCCAATCACTGATCTCTGTGGTCACATGATGTACATACAGGCATGTGACTGATGAAGCCAGATATTGGTTGCAGCATCATGTGATCCATAAATGCGACGTCCTCCGTGAGGGACGGGGACACACAAGAGAAACCGTGGTGATGGCAGGGGTAAGCATGGGTTAATTTTCGGTTTTAGCACAGTGGAAAGTTTTTCAAATTCTTGGAAAACCCCTTTAACATGTACAATAGCATAGCAATACATGTGAGTGGCATGGAGGGTGTGATATCAGACCTAAATTACTAGCAGGTTTTTTTTTTTACTCGTAAAAATTAAAAAATATCAATACTCACGGGAGAACCAAAGTGTTTTCGGGAAAGTCATGGAAGTCGTAGAGCTTGGTTTGCTGGGCGTACTGCTCATCATGTAGTATAGGAAGTTTTTTCAGGGCATTAGCGAAAGCATTTGCTTGTGGAGCCAAAACTAAAAGGGACAAATACAAAAAACAACGCCATTGATGTTTGACTAATTTGAACAAACCAGGTGTTACCATCACATTAATTTTTTTTTTTTCCTCCATTCAATTACTTTATTTACATCAATTTTCCATAGTGTATAACTACAACTCCCATCCTCTCTGAAGTGGAGCTGGAGACTGGAAACTAAGCGTAGGTAACCTTATCCTAGCTTCCTACTCTGTCTCAGCTATCGAGCGTCTTCACTGTTTTATAAACTACAGTGTGAAAGCTGCTTTTCTTGGCTTAAGCAGCACAATAAAGCCCTAATTCTTTTACATACACCACCACCTACTATTGACAGTGAGATGACATTCAGCTTTACTGTAGGTTGTAAAATAAATTGTTTACTAGTGTGAAGTGTATGTTGATTACATCTAGTAGCCAATGTGTTAACTACAATACATCATAAATTATTTTACATGGATATAAAAGGAGAAAAAAAAAAAGTTACAACTAAAGTGATTTTCCCACCAAGTAAAATTGACGTGGGAAGCTTGCACATAAAATAATAAACAGTTTCATCATTAAACATTATTAGAAATTCAGTAACATTTTTGTACTAGCTGGTCCCTTAGTAATCTATAGTGTACAGCTCATCTCCAGGGGATACGATTAGTGACAAGAGCATCATGGTCCTGGCCGCACGTGCTCAGGCATCACCTCTCCTCTCAGGCAGCTACGGTCACTCTCTTCCCTGCCTAGTAATCACATACACTCACTGTTGAGCGAGTGTTCAAGCTCAGGTACTGTCATTCTACTCCCATCATCTGTATATCCTAGTAATTAGTCAAACAGTGCATATAAGTTAGCATCACGTTGCTCATTTTGTTTGGTCTGTCGCCTTTTTTTCATCCACCTTTGTTCCCCCCCAACCCCTCCACTCAAAAGAAAACCAAGATGAATAAACACCTCAATCAGGTATGAGTTTTGAAGGAAATTTCCATGTTTGGTTCCTGCAGGGATTTGAACACAGGACCCCTATGCTGAAAGGCAGAAGTGCTAACCACTCACGCCTATACAGTGATATCAAGCATGTCAGTCACATGCTATGTAATTCAAACAAATTATATGCTCCCCCTTTTGAAGATACTGAAATCTGAAGAGCGGACAAGCAAGGCATGAAAATGAAACGCCTTGGTGGTAAAACCAATTTAAAGAAAAATGTAATCTGCAATGGCTTATTAACGTGTTTTTTTGACACCTTTTTTGTGCAGGAAGGCACAGCAATTAATGCTGTACATTGCTGCACAAAAAATACGTCAAAAAACGCACCGTGTGAAAGCATCCTAAAAGGAGATAAACCACTTGACTTAAAAGGGTTGTCTCACTATAAGGATTGCTTTTTATGTTAAAGATCTTGCAAAAAACAAGTCACTTTGCAATATATGTCCATTAACAGTTTCCTACCTATTCCTAGATATCCCCTCTTTTATGGGCTACATCAGCTCCTCAGGTCGCTATAGCTACAGATCTGTTTCATCTCTCCTGATAGGCTGCCAGCACTGGTTGCTATAGCTACAGACCTGTTTGATCTCTCCTGATAGGCTGTCAGCACTGGTTGCTATAGCTACAGACCTGTTTGATCTCTCCTGATAGGCTGTCAGCACTGGTTGCTATAGCTACAGACCTGGCTTCTACTGCAGCCTAGTGGAAACCAGTAAACACGCCTCTGAGTTCAAAGTGAAATCAAGAAAACAGGACTGAAGTAAGATGAGTCAATGTAGTGAGACAACCTCTTTAGTTCAACAAACGCACTGTAACACTGAACCTGTGCAACAAGTCATTCTTAAAATGGTTATTAAAGAAGTATTGCCATATCTTATTGCTAGGATATCCCATCACTTTCATGTTTTGTGAGAGTCGGACCTCAAGGATCTTGTTGGTTACTGAGACAGACAGAACTGGTGAAAGATGGTGTCACTCAGGTGGCCAGGCGCAGCTGTGTAGGGAAAGACTGTAAAAGGGCCACAGCACTGAATCAGTGCTGCTGTTTCTGTATTCTCAGGATCCTTGGGGTCAGATAAGTGATGGCATATTCAAGGAGTATATACATTCTAAAAATATGATCTCTTTAAGGGGAAAAATAATTACACAAATAGTACAGTCAAATGATAGTTACATTACTAAGAATAATTTAGTTTGTCTTGATATTGTTCATTTTGTTCCTTTACAACTTCCTGCACTGCTGTTCTATGAAACTGAATGTGTCACAGTCCAACCATACCAGTGGATGACTGGTCCCATTAAAAATATTGCTACCACGTTGCATCATGTTAGCCATTTGGTCATCAAACCCAGAGTAACTATCCCAATGAGGCGGCAACAACTTTAAACGGGGCCACTACAGTTCAAAAATGGCTGCTAATATTCTCACCTATGTATACAAATATAATGTAAATGTACCAGGGCTGTGGAGTTGGAGTCGGTGACTATTTTGCAGGAGTCGGAGTCGTCATAAAATGGACCGACTCCGACTCCCAAAATATATAATAAGTTGGTCAAGTTACTTCGAAGCAAAGATCAAGAGGAATTGGGTCCGGCCGGTGCTCCTGCTCCCATATCTTCATCCTCATCACATGAGGAGTGTAATTGATTATATGGAGCAGGCAAAGCGCTGCCCAGGGGAAAAGATTCTGCTCCCAGGGCAAACACATTTTAGCAAAATTTTTCACCTGTTTTCAAAGAAGTAGAAGAGTTCAACCATTCATTAAAACTGACTGTGGCTGAGGCAATTCCTTTATACCCTGACATTGTTAGAGATGTTGCCCCTGTGGTCACAGCTTTGCCCTCAACCCAAGTTAGTGTAGAGAGGCCGTTCTCTAGCCTGGAAATAATGAGATCAGATGTGAGGTCATGTATGCAGGATCTGATGGAGGCAATACTATTTCTCAGAGCAAATTCAGAGACTCCACAAATGTTCCTGCAGTGTTTTGCATATTTACAATTTTTTTGTGTTCTAAAGTCATATCCAATAAATTTTACACTGTTTTACAATGTTAATTTTTATTACTTTGTTAGCATTTGGGAAATCCATCTTTGGTTTTCTATACCGCCTGAATCCTTCTGAGCTCTGCATCAGATTCAAGTATATCTTGACCAAAATCTGATCGCAGGTCTCTTCTACACATTCACAATGTTGGTGCAGACTGGACTTGGATACAAATACAACTTTTTCTAAAACTCCACCCAGAAGTGTTCAAAAGATCAAAACATTGTTACCCTATTGCTTATCAGTGTCTGTTCTATCTAAATAGCTTGATTATTCTATCATAAGGTGATAAACAGCCTGATGTTACCATTTTACTACAGTAAGGTTATCGCTTAAACATGCGCCATGTATGAGGGAGTCAGGAGTCGGAATCAGGAGTCGGGAGTCGGAGGTTTGGGAAATTGAGGAGTCGAAGTCGGGGCTTTGGCTTGCCGACTCCACAGCCCTGAAATTTACATCAGTAGATTCACAGAACTGATGATTGATCATCATGGGGGCAGGGACTTTTAAGGACTTCCTTCCAGTAACCACACTAAAAATACACAGTCTCTCCAAAGCCTGGAATGGCTGATAACAGAGAACAATAAATTTTATTGACAAGCAATATGTGAGTATTATAGGTAATTGTTCAAAAAAATATTGGGTGTTTTTTTCAAAATTTTACCATAAGTATAAGATTTCCTACTTTCCCCCCTTTGTGAGCTCTGATAGCTGCAGTGAAGATCACTCGATCATTCTTTTTTGGGCCCACTAAGGGTATGTTCACACGGCGTAATTGCAGCGTGTACTGTACGCACCCCAAATGCGGGTGTTTTGGAAGTTGCGCTAATCAGCGTGCGCATACTTCCGAAGCACGGGGTGGGCCGGGGGCCAACTGGTAACATTCACATGCATTGTCAGCGTCTCGTAAGCGCTGCAAACAATTGACATATCACTTCTCTCCCCAGGCATACGATACGATCGTGTTGTACGCCAGGGGAGACGAGGCGTAATTCAAAGATCTCTATGAGAGCTATGAATTTCCGTAATTGCGGCACGTACAAAGCGCAAATACGCAGCGAAATGCGAGCCGCAATTATGCCGTGTGAACATATGCTATGGGCTTGTGAGAGACAAGTCATCAGCAGGACGTGAAGAAGGATGAAAAAACCCTGCTCTCCCCAGTACAGAAAAAGATGAACCCATTATGCTTTTGGGTCATTGACTTGCTGCTCTAGTCTAATCATTGTCATTACCTACTATTTGTAACGAGACTACAACGGATAACCTGCACCCCCAGTAAACAAAGGTTAGTCTACAATTCTTGAGTTTTAGCTCATTACAATTACAGCTAAAAAAAAAAAAAAAAGAACAATATTTTTAATGTAGTTTTTTTTAACTGCATAGAAACAGCAAAAATAAAAAACTACCAAATTATTTTATTTTTTTTTGTTTTCCAGGAATGGTTTTAACAAAAATATACCTTTCTGATGGAAGTATCCTCTTAAGTCTAAATGTTTCCATAG
Source organism: Phyllomedusa bahiana (assembly GCA_025379985.1). Taxonomy (NCBI): domain Eukaryota; kingdom Metazoa; phylum Chordata; class Amphibia; order Anura; family Hylidae; genus Phyllomedusa; species Phyllomedusa bahiana. Next base: position 133,738 of record JAODAL010000063.1, read on the forward strand.
ACATTATACAATCCTTACCCAATACTGTATGGTCCAGTGAAATCTAGGTTATGTTTTTTTGGGGCCTCCCAATTCTCCCCAGATGGATGAGGGTGGAGGAAAACCAGACCAGGCATGTTAAATTTGAAACCCTGCTCCTCTTTTCCTCCCCAGAGATAAGCCGCCATGAGAGGTTTCCAGTAGAGGACTACTCCCCTCTCCCCCCCTCCTGATGCTATCTGTATCAGGGAAGGAAGGAGGAGGAATAGCGGATGGTGAATGAGTGGTTGCCCAACTGCTACTGACCATGTTTGGGCAGCTTATAGCCCCATACTCTGCTGCGTGGTACTTTAGTATGACAACATATTATAGCGATATCCTCTGCTTCTAGAGGCAGAAGTTGATGGCGTTATACGAATAATAAAACCTCTGCAATATTCAGATGACAAAGCACCCCACACACTTTCTTTCTGAAATCGGAGAATATGCTAGGGACCCATACACTTGTCAATTAAACTAGTACATAATGGTATTTGAAGTTTCCCAGACCTGGAGTATAATAGATAAATTCATGCTCATAGGGGCAGGGACTGTAGAGCTGATCTGTGACATCGCTGACAGATCGAGACATCGAGTCAGGCACTCTCTAGCGGGAAGTGACTGATAACAGAGAAAAATAAAACTTCATTTAACTCCAGTCACAGGGGTAAAGGGGTTGTCCCACTACATCGATTCATCTTACAGTCCTGTTTTCCTGGTTTCATATTTGAATTCAGGGGGGTGTTTACTGGCTTCCCCTGGCCTGCAGTGACAAGCTGCTGAGGACACCAGGTCTGTAGCTATAGCGACCAGCACTAACAGCCTATCAGGAGAGATCAAACAGGTCTGTAGCTATAGCAACCAGCGCTGGCAGCCTACCAGGAGAGATCATACAGGTCTGTAGCCGTAGCGACCAGCACTGGCAGCCTATCAGGAGAGATCAAACAGGTCTGTAGCTATAGCAACCAGTGCTGGCATCCTATCCGGAGAGATCAAATGGGTCAGTAGCTATAGCAACCAGGGCTGGCAGCCTATCAGGAGAGATCAAACAGGTCTGTAGCCGTAGCGACCAGCACTGTCAGCCTATCAGGAGAGATCAAACGGGTCAATAGCCATAGCAACCAGTGCTGGCATCCTATCAGGAGAGATCAAACGGGTCAGTAGCTATAGCAACCAGTGCTGGCAACCTATCAGAAGAGATCAAACAGGTCTGTAGTTATAGCAACCAGCACTCTCAGCCTTTCAGTAGCGATCCAACAGGTCTGTAGCTATAGCGGCCTGAGAAGTTGATGCAACCCATACAAGAGGGGATATCTAGGAATACGTAGGACACTGTTAATGGACACATATTGCAAAGTGACTTGTTTTTGCAAGATATTGAAATAAAAAGCAATCCCTGTAGTGAGAAAACCCCTTTAAGTATAAACCACCTCGGGCAGACTGATCATAATACATGTTAACTCGCACGTCTAGTCAATGATCATACGGCTGGAGGTTAATCGTCGTCTCTTTTGTACACTCTGTTGCACTGCCAAAACACTGAATAGGTCAATTATGCTACAGACTACAGCAATGGCTTCCAGCTCCTAGTATAGTTGCTGTGCTCCTGGCTTGTAGTGTTGCAGCCATGTTGTGTTACTCAATACTCGGGAGTCATCACATGGTACAGGAGGAATGTATAGTTATGCTGTACTGTGACCACACGCACACACAACCAACCTTCACCGGATCACTCTCCTGTCATAAATCTACTGGAAAATGTAAGGTAAATACAGGTCATAGAGGACAGGCATCAAAGGTGTATCCACCAAGTCCTTGAATCATCCTCTGCATAGCTCAAAAAGGTGCAACATTCCTCATTAGGGAGAGTCACCATATAAAGTGTATGGAGACGGCTGCACCGTTTGTTGCTCCACCAAAATTGAAATGGCTCATGGGCAACACGCTAAAACTCTCTGCAGAGTCCTAGCTCATTTCCCATGAGTCTTCATGACTATATTTGTCCGCTTCATTACACATAAGAATTCAGTTGTCTTTTGGAAAGCTAAGTAACAAGTTGAAGGACTCTACAGCTTCCACTTCCGATATGGTCACTCAGCTTTCCAAAATTCCTGAACGGCAAATTTTCCTAGCTATATAACAGTGTAGGTAATCACAATGTATAATGTGTAAACTGGCCAATCTGTGAGGATGACTGTGGGAACAGTAGTGGTGGCTACATTGGTGTTCACCCAGCTTGTCCAGAAACCGACAGGACTATGACATGACAGAAAGGGACTTTTAGTAGCTTAAAAAGTCTCTCTCTATTCAATAAGGATATCTTCAGGAATTTTTTTTTTTTATTTTATTACGATTTTTTTTTAATCTTTAGCAGCCTGTGCTATGTATACCTAGAGGGCGCGGACAGTGCATCTTTGCACCAAGGGTTTGTTCACACGGCGTTTTTGGATCTGTTTTGGCATCCAAAAACGCTGTGTCAATCGAATCCAAGACGCATCAAACACGCAGGTGCGTTTTGGCTGCAGAAGGATCGCACCCTATAGTTTTCAATAGGGGGTCTTCTGCGTCTTTCGGATCAAGGATGGACATGACAATTCTTTGAACGGATCCTAAAGACGCAAGTAAACGCATCGGTGATCACAGGTCTGAACGCCGATGCGCGTTTTACATTGCAAGCAATGTAAATCACACTGCACATTGTTAGATGTGTGGTTGGGTCCAAACCACGGATCCGAACACTCATCTGTAAACAGATGTACACACGGACAGAACACGCTGTGTGCACATACCCACAGACATGTTATCTTAACAACTTTCTGACATGTCATAGTGGGGTAGTGATAGTACAAATCCTCACCTATTGCTTCCTTTTTGATCAGTTCTTTTCTACTTTCCTAGAAGAGCTGAGAGAGCGCGATGTGAAGATTCAAAGAAAGCCTGTGAGATTTTCCTTAGAGTCTATGAAACCTTCTATGAATGTGTACACTGCACTCCTAACTCTATGAAGACAGCTAAACAGAAACAGGGGAGTACAACACGTCTGACCTTTGTTTTAATTACGTTAAGCCTTGGGGGCTCCCCATTTGGACTCACAGATAAAACCTTCTGACTAGTCAGAAATTTAAAAAAATAAATAAAAAAATAAGCTTCTTTTAAAAAATATTTAGGTCATTGAAAGCAAAAAAAACAAAAAATTTAAAGGGGTTGTCTCACTACATCGATTCATCTTACCTCAGTCCTGTTTTCTTGGTTTCAATTTGAATTCAGGGGCGTGTTTACTGGCTTCCACTAGGCTGCAGTAGAAGCCAGGTCTGTAGCTATAGCAACCAGTGCTGGCAGACTATCAGGAGAGATCAAACAGGTCTGTAGCTATAGCGACCTTAGGAGCTGATGCAGCCCATACATGAGGGGACATCTAGGAATAGGTCGGACACTGTTAACGGACACATATTGCAAAGTGACTTGTTTTTGTAAGATCTTTAACATAAAAAGCAATCCTTGTAGTGAGACATCCCCTCTAACATCAATGTCAGGCAAAACAGGGAAGAAGGAAGGCACATTATAATAAATAAAATCCTTCAATCACCAAAAGACATCGGGCCACATGTATGAAAACTGTTTAGGTCTAAGGCCTTGTTCACACGGCTTATTTGTCCGCGGTTTGGCGCCGTACTCCGCGCCGGATTTGCGCTGCAGTACGGCGCCAATCCGTCGGAGTAATTACGGTAATCCACTGCTCTCATAGAGAACAGTGGATTCCGTCGCTCCTCCCCATACGCGACGTAGATAATGACATGCTATGGGCGGGGGCGGCGCACCCCGTCCGCGCTCCGGCCCCGCCTTTTTCGCCGGATACGAACCGCCATTGATAATGAACAGCAAAGGGGGCCCGGGGGCGGGCCCCGGCGCGCTACGGCCCCTTATTCACGCCGGATTTGCGAGCGCAATCCGGCTCACAAATCCGCCGTGTATAAGCCGTGTGAACACGGGCTAAGGGGCCGTTCACACAGCTTATTTTGGTGCGGATTGGCGCCGTACTGGGTGCCGGATTTGCGCTGCAGTACGGCGCCAATCCGTCGCAGTAACTACGGTAATCCACAGTTCTCATAGAGAACAGTGGATTCCGTCGCTCCTAGCCGCTCGGCGAATCCGCCGCGGGGGGAGAAAGTGACATGCACATTATCCAGGCGCAATACGCGCCATGGATAATGGAAGTCTATGGGGCTGGCGGGGCCCCGCCCCTTATTCAAGCCAGAATTGCGAGCGCAATCCGTCGCGCAATTACGGCTTGAATAAGCCGTGTGAACCGGGGCTAAAACTCACTTGGTCGCCCATAGCAACCAAAGCACCCCATTCATTTTACCAGAGAACTATATGAAAGGGACATGCTGATTGGTTGCTATGGGCAACAAATTGAGTTTTAGACCTAGACAGTTTTTATGCATGTGGCCCTATGTGTTACATATTTGATGTAACATAACTCTCCATCTTTCATTTGTGTGAAATCAAAGATGGAGACTCGTGCCGGTTGCCTGTCTGAGAGGACTGTAGTTTTTTTTTTTTTTAGTATGCAAATTGCTTATTGTCTGCACCAATTCTTACATCAAAAGGTTTTGGGTATCTCATACAGTTGCTTTACAGGAGCATGAGATAAAGGACGGTGTCTGGATGCCACAATATTCTCAAACTGCCTGATAAGCAAGTGGCACCAACAATCTTCCTTTGTATGCGAAATTGGAGCCCCATCTGATCATCAATAGTTTATTTCATGATTAAAGTGAGACTGAGTGTCTAAAGACTTGAGGGGGGAAGACACAGCATAAAACGGAGAGAAGTAGTTGTGAGCAAAGCCATGTAGGTTTGAGGGGACTATGAAGCCCTAAGTGTGATGTGCCCCAGGATTGACGACCCTGGGGTGCCTTAACTCACTGGGTGTGGGACCCCACTTGAGTTAAGGCACATTTGCACGGCACTTTAACTTTCACTGTCCCTTTGAGCACACGTCCTTATTCCCCGGCCTTCTGGCTAGGAAATAGGGAAATTTTTATAATTTCCAGCCGGATGTCCGGGCAGTATCTCACTGCGCACATTCACTTATTTATTTTTCACGTCACGTGTGTTTCGTTTGTCACTATTTGTGTTTGGATTTTGGGATGCGGTACCCTTCTGGGACCCCCCGAGGTCTAGGGGGGAGAATGTGTGGCCATCAGGTTCCTTTCTCCCCTGCAAACCCCGACACTCTTCGGAGTCGGCCACCAGGTGAGCACTTGGTCGAAGTTTGGTGTGGCAGGCCATTCTGACGCCAATGTGCAAGCTTGTAGGTTCTATCTGCTTCGGCAGTGGGACCATTTGCCACTCTTCGGAGTTGGCTACCTGGACTGCACTTGGTTGAGGTTTGGGGTGGCAGCCCATTCCGATGCCAGGTGCTGGTTCGTTGGTCCGATCTGCTTCGGCAGTAGGGCTGTTTGTGCAACCCCATGCGGATGCCTTCTGGCTCGGTGGGGGAGCATTCTGTTCTCTTTCTGCTTCGGCAGAAGGGAATACGTCTTGTGTATTCCTGTGCAGGTGCCTTTTGGCCCGGCAGGGATACTTGTTCCGTTCCAGGTATATGGGGGACCCATTACTTTTTAGTATGGGTCTGCGATAGACCGTATCCTGATGCACTGTTTTTGTGTGGCACTCGTGTTGCACTTTTTTTGTGCATTTTGGTGTTAGTTGCACGTTCTTGGGGCTTAAAAAAAATAAATAAATAAATAAAAAAAAGTAGTTGTGAGCAAAGACTTAAAGGGGTTGTCTCACTACAGGGATTGATGCTTTTTATGTTAAAGATCTTGCAAAAACAAGTCACTTAAAGAATCCCGAGTTGAAAACTTTTTCTTGATCTGGGAAAGCTTTATCTCTTTGCTGCCAGATCATATTAAAAATGCTATAAGAAATGGCTTTTACCTAACCTCATGGTATCAAAATAGAATCTTGGAGGGCGATCCACCGATACTTGATTCATAGTTCGGGGTAGGAGAGGGGGACCCACATTCAGGATGGCTGCACGCTACTCGCCCATTGATCGCCTAACCTGTGGAGATCAGAGAGCTCAGATGGTTCATATGTTTCTTTTGTAATTGATGCATAGGGACACGGGACCAACATTCATGGTATTTCTTGCCATACATTGTATTAAGTCATTAACAGTACTTAATAAGGATAATATTTGCAGGAATTGTATCTGGGACATGCAAGAAGATGTTAAGCAAATCTAGGTCTACCTAGAGGACCTTGAGGCCCAAAGAAGAACATTGTCATAAACTGCTGTTATTGAAAGAGAAGATCTGGAAGTGTCATGGGAAATAAGATCCTTATATCATAAGGATTACAGTAACAGAACTAGTTGCTTGTCCCTTGCATTTTCAGGTTTATCAAGTTGGGGTAGGTGGGAACTAGGGTAAAGAGCGTTATAGTGAAAAAAATGGGTATTTTCCTATGATTCTGAGTGAGATACAAACACTTTAATAACAAGAAGATGTTTAATTGATTATGTTGTAACTTACATCTTAACATGTCCTCTGTAGCATACTATTGTGTTGGAAATACTCAATACAACAGATCTGTAAAAAAAAAAAAAAAGTCACTTTGCAATTGTGTCCTATAACTTGTCCAGCCTATTCCTAAATCCCTTCTGTATGGCTGCATCAGCTCCTCCGTCGCTTACTACAACTGTCATCTTTCGATAGGTCCCATGTTGCAAGTACAGACCTGTCCGCAGCCATAGCCAGTAAACACGCCCCGATTCAAAGTGAAATCAAGAAAACAGACTGAGAAGATGATCAATGTAGTGAGACAACCACTTAGTGACTAAGATTACTGGAAAACTTACATACTTGCTTCTTACTGAGCAGGACCTAGTTGGTTCCATCTACATCAGAATCATTGACCTGTTGCAGAGGTAAAAATGGACACCAAGGGATCCGTTCCACAATAGATACAGAACAGTGCCTGACGGACCCTATTGATAGCTATGGATGCGTTGGGTTTCCGCTATAATGTAGAATTTTTGGATGGAAAAGATAGCGCTATTTTTTCCCGTCATTCTTAGCGGAACATGCAATGGAGGTTCCGAACAGAACTTCTAACACATATGTAAACCAAGCCCAAGTGTCTGAGGAGTATATGTATGGCAAATAGGACGTCACTAAATAGTTGGGTAGGTTTACACAGCATTTTTGGATCCGATTTCAGATCCGTTTTGGATCCGAAAATCGCATCGGTGATCGGATCCAACACGTATCTAACACGCAGCTGCATGTTTGGATGCAGCAGGATCGCACCCTATAGTTTTAAATGGGGCTCCTGCTGCGTCCTTATGGACCAAGAATTGACATGTCAATTCTTGGAACATACTTCAAAATGTTGTGCATATTACCTGCAGATTTGTGCAGGTAAAATCCACAGCCCAATTCGGTAGCTGAATTTTAAAATGTAATGATCATTTAAATGTTGTGGAAATTTCCATCACGGATTTCAAAAATGAAAGTTAATTTGCCTAAACGTTGGATTATCAGTAGAAAAACGTGCAACAGCAGAACCTATCGTAACTGCTTGTGCATGTAATATACACATCTCAGATACGCCCTACTAGCAATTCTCTCAGGACAGCACTGGAGCCTAATAACTATAACTTGCATTGGATGAGGAATGTTAGCAGATTCGATCAGAATCTGCACCTAAATCCTCATCAAAGCCTGAGCATGTGAACAGGGCATATCATTTCTGGAATGAAATTGTAGAAGTGTCTGTCCAAAATACAGTAAACACTGTACTGGCAAAAAAAAACATCATCAGGCGATACCATGTTGTCAAAGAGGAACCATACAAACATTGCACAAAATCTTATCGCTAAACTGATAAGAACGTGGCGAACCCAGCGCTCTTACAATAACAGATTTTACTTATTAACTGGACAGATTTGGCTCTTCTTAACATCAACGAATCAAAACCGCGACTAATGGGCCCCAACCGCTTGTAATGCAATCTGTTGGGTTTCTATCACTCTGATGGCAAGAGTAGTGACGCAAGCTGCGCTATTTTTGCCATCAAAAAGGAAAAATATTAACTAAACCCCAGACAGAGGCTCAGGGCGTCAGAGTGTTATCACAGGTGGGAACTTGTTACAAAATATTCTGTCGGAATAATAAAATCCTCTCTTTCAGTCTTACTATAGTGGACCAGCTTAGAAAATTAAAGGGGTTGTCTCACTACAAGGATTGCTGCTTTTTATGTTAAAGATCTTGCAAAAACAAGTCACTTTGAAACACATGTCCATTAACGGTGTCCTACCTATTCCTAGATATCCCCTCTTGTTATGGCTGCATCAGCTCCTCAGGTCGCCATATCTACAGACCTGTTTGAACTCTCCTGATAGGCTGTCAGCACTGGTCGCTATAGCTACAGACTTTGTGTCCTCAGCAGGCCAGAAGAAGCCAGTACTCACAGCCCTGAATTAAAAAGTGAAACCAAGAAAACAGGACTGAGGTAAGATGAATCAATGTAGTGAGACAACCTCTTTAAATGTATCAGCCTGGATTTAAGACTGTTCAGCTTGTAGATAACTCTCAGCTGTGAGAAGACTAAACCCTAGTAAACATCAAAGTTGGAGGTTTCGTTTGGAGCCCCTGGTGCAGATTCCATTAAAAAAAATAAAAAAAATTTAAAAAAATTGCACAGCCTGCAGTGCCGTTTATTCTGTCAAAATGACAGCCACCAGGACAGAAACCAATGGGGTCCGAAGGGTGCAGTTGGTGTCCATCACGTAACAGACCTGACGTGGCCTGTGGGACAGAAGTCCAAAATGGAACCTCCAACGCCTATGTGAACCAGGCCTCAGGATGGCCATACAGTTCACATACCAGTCAGCCGGTGGCGCTCTTTTCCAATTACCCTATGTACACACATGCTTGGCTCAGCAATGTCTACATGTGTTCTGAGTAGGAGAGAATCCAGTTAAAAGCAACATGGTCCCTCTCACTGGTGTTTCTAAGGGTGCTTTTACATGATGTGTTTTGACGCTTTTTTTGATGCAGCAATATACAGCATTAATTGCTATGCCTTCCTGCACAAAAAACGCGTCAAAAAACACACCGCGTGAAAGCACCCTAAGGCTATTCTTAGTCTAAAGTGGTTCCAATATATATTGCCATACTGGCTGTGCGATTTTACACTAAGGCGGCACAAAAACACAGCACAAGGCCTTGTCCCCACAGCACGGTTTTTAAGACGGTTTTCGGTTTTGAAAACCGGTGACAAATTCTTAAATGGACCTTAATGGAAAATCCATGCAGCAGTCCCCACTGCACAGATTTTCCACCCGGCGGTTTTTCAGAGCGCCGGCGGTCCGAAAAACATAGACCATGTTCATTCTTCCGACCGGTTTTCGGACAGAATATGAACATGTCTATGTGAAGGCGTAGGCTTTTCTCTGTTAACTGCGGAGAAAAGCCGTCCCCCGGCGGGCGTGTGCACAACACGAAAACAGTGAAAATACCGGTCGGATAAACTGACCTGTAAGGTGCTCTGTACGTATTGTGGATGAGCTGTGGTAACCTAATGTGGATCACCAGCATTTACCGTGCCACATAAAAATGATTAGGCTGGGTTCACACCACCTTATTGTGTACATGTCTGGACGCAATGTAAATCGCACTGCACATTGTTGCGTGTTTGGGTCCGTTTAGGGTCTGAAAGACTGATCCAAACACTCATCTAAAAACGTATGACAACACGAAATCAACACGCTGTGTGAACATACCCTTAGGGTGCTTTCACACAGTGCTTTTTTTTTTTTATGCTCTTTTGATGCTTTTTTTGTGCAGAAATGTACAGCATAAATGGCGTGTGAAAGCACCCTAAGGGTATGTTCACACGGCGTGTTGAGTTCGTGTTTACATACGTTTTTAGATGAGTGTTTGAACCCGTCTTTTGGACCCTAAACGGACCCAAACACAGATCTAACAATGTGCAGTGTGATTTTCCACTACTCGCAATGTAAAACACGTATTGGAGTTCACGAGTGAGCTGCGTGTTGGGTCCATGTTAAATTTGATCGACGCTACGTTTTTGGATGCGATTTTCTGGTCCAACACGGACCCAAAATCGCATCCACAAACGCTGTGTAAACAAGCCGGTAGGGTATGTTCACACGGCGTGTTAGGTCCATGTGAACATACGTTTTTAGATGTGTGTTTGGGTCCGTCTGTCAGACCCCAAAACATATATAATAAATAGCAGTGCGATTTACATTGCTTTTTAACGAGAAACACATATCAGCGTTAACACGAGTGATCACCAATGCGCGTCTCACTCCATCTTTCGGATCCATTCCAAGAATTGACATGTCAATTCTTGGTCCAAAAGACGCAGCAGGAGTCCTATTTAAAACTATAGGGTACGATCCTGCTGCATCCAAACACACAGCTGCGTGTTGGATACGTGTTTAGGATCCGATCACTGCAGCGTTTTTGGATCCGATTTTTGGATCCAACACGGATCCAGACTCGCCATTTGAACAGCCCCTTAGGATATGTTCACACGGCTTATTCTGGGGCACATTTCGCGCGTATTTCTGCGCTTAATACGCAGGGAAATGCGCCCCATAATTACAGAGAACTATGGATTACGCCTTGTCGCCCACGCGTTACAATACGATCGTATTGTATGCGCGGGGAGGATAAGTGAATGTCAATTATTTGTGGCGAATACGCACTGCGAGTAATGTATGTCTATGGGGCGCGCGGGAGTACACGCGTATTAGCACGAGCTCCCGAAACACACAATGTAATAGATTGTGCGAACATAGCCTATGATTTGATGGTTTTAATGAATCTCACCTGTGCTACCTGCAAATCTGCTCCCCAGCTGCAACATCTAATTAGACATTGCACTTGGAGTTAACCCTTTGCAAGCTGATTTTTTTTCCTCAATACTGCATAAATCCCATTTTGTAAAACCGACTTAATGTAAAATCCCTAGGGTAAAATCTGCCATTTCTGAACACAGTCTCATTGAACAGCCACTGAAATTGTCTTCTGCCCTTCAACATGGATACGTTTCAATTCCACTTGTGTAGAGCAGGAAAGTTGGGTGCACAACCAATACAGCCGCCACCACAGCTTCATGGAAAGTACACATCTAATTTTCCCAGACAATTCATTGGCACAGAGGCAAAGGCATCCCCCCCCAATGCAAGTGGCTTCTATACTACCACATTGCTGGTCACATTTTCCAAATGCATACCCACACTGCGTTCCTGGACAGAGCTAGAACCATCATTAATGCTGTAACAAGGACAGAGATTTAATCATTTTAGTGCATTTCAAAGACTTGCCCACAACCTATGGCTCATCAGCTGATGTCACTGCAGCTCCCACCGTGCACTACTGGAGATCTACAGCTCCTGGTCTGAGTACAATCAGCAGTGCATGCTGGGATTTGTAGTTTCACATCAGCTGAGCAGCCACAGGTTGGTGACCTCCAGTCGCCCCCCCTCACCTTCATTCTGGTACATCATGCCGATGGTGCCCCCGGTGTTCACCACCAGCACCCTGGCCTCGCCGACGATGCCATTCAGGCTATCCAGGGAGCCGGATAGGCTCTGGCTCTTGGAGAGCTTCCTCTTGCGGGCGCTGACCGGGCCGGGTGGCCTGGGGGGCAGTGCAGGGGGCTGCATTGGTGATGCCGCTATAGCTTCTTGCTCCAGCAGCTCCAGGTGGGTGTGTGACAGCGCCTTGGAGAGTCGTGACACCGAGGTGCCGCTGCGGGGGGCGATGCCAGCTCTGTCCTCCTCCGCCATGCTGCTGCTTACAATACAGTAAGGAGGAGACGACACTCCCCCCACGTGTGACTACACCGCCCCCCCAGCAGAGCCAGGGGGAGGGGAGGCCTGTACTGTACACAGGAGGTCACATGGACGAGGCAGCCGCAGGGCACTGACCCCGCCGCATGCCACCTATCATCGCACCAAGGATGCTGGGCAGGATGCCCGCTAACCACTGTGCTGAGGCGCATACTATAGGGCCAGGGCACAGCATGGGATGGTGCCATCAGAGACCGGTCTAGGTGTTGCCGATGGGAATGGTGCTGGGGGGACAGGCTCTGGGGTTAGGGTGGTTGGTAAGGGTGCCGGGGACAGGTTTTGGTTTGGTTGGTTGGTATGGGTGCCGGGGACAGGTCTGGGTATAGTTGGTAAGGGGGCCAGGGACAGGTCTGGGTATGGTTGGTTGGTTGTAAGGGTGCCAGGGACAGGTCTGGTTGGTTGGTTGTAAGGGTGCCAGGGACAGGTCCAGGTAAGGTTGGTTGGTAAGGGTGCCGGGGACAGGTCTAGGTATGGTTGGTTGGTAAGGGTGCCAGGGACAGGTCGAGGTATGGTTGGTTGGTAAGGGTGCCAGGGACAGGTCTAGGTATGGTTGGTAAGGGTGCCAGGGCCAGGTCTGGGTTATGTTTGGTGGTGGTAAGGGTTGCATGGGAAGGTCAAGGTAAGCTGGTTGGTAGGGTGCAGGGAACAGGTGAATGGGTTGGTTGGTTGTAAGGGTGCCAGGGACAGGTCCAGGTATGGTTGGTTGGTAAGGGTGCCAGGGACAGGTCGAGGTATGGTTGGTTGGTAAGGGTGCCAGGGACAGGTCTAGGTATGGTTGGTAAGGGTGCCGGGGACAGGTCTAGGTATGGTTGGTAAGGGTGCCAGGGACAGGTTTGGGTAGGGTTGGTTGATAAAGGTGCCGGGGACAGGTCTAGGTAAGGTTGGTTGATAAAGGTGCCGGGGACAGGTCTAGGTAAGGTTGATTGATAAAGGTGCCGGGGACAGGTCTAGGTATGGTTGGTTGATAAAGGTGCCGGGGACAGGTCGAGGTAAGGTTGGTTGGTAAGGGTGTCGGGGACAGGTCCAGGTAAGGTTGGTTTGTAAGGGTGCCGGGGACAGGTTTAGTTTGGTTTGGTTGTTGTTAAGGGTTGGTGTCTGGGACAGTTTAAGGTATTTATTGGTTTGGTTGGTTGGGTATGGGGTATTTGCCGGGACAGGTCGTAGGTTAAGGTGGCTTGGAGAAAAGGGCGTATGCCGGGGGGGGGGGAGGGGGACAGGTTCCAGGTTGTTCAGAGGTAAGGGGGTTGGTAGTAGGGTTGCCGGGGACAGGTCCAGGTAAGGTCTGGTTGGTAAGGTTGTGCCGGGGGGGACAGGGCCAGGTGAAAAAAATGGCTTTTGGCAAGGGGGGGGACAGGGTCTAGGTAAGGTTAGCTGGTAAGGGTGGACAGGGGTCTGGTAAGGTTGGGTGGAGTGTAGTAAGGGCCAGGGACAGGGAAAGGTCTCTAAATATGGGTGAAGGGATATAGGTAAAGGTTTTGCCACACCAAATCATGACGGGTAATAAAGATATGGTTGGGTGGCAAGAAGTGATGCTACGGCCAGGTATAGGTAAGCCTTTGTGGTAGGTAATGGTCCTAGGCACAACAGGTTTTAAAGCTTGATATTTGTTATACATTTACCAAGTCAGAGAGGAAAACACATTTGCTCATTTGGTGGAAAGGAACCCATTACAAAAAAAACCCCCAAGCCCACAGCACCTTAGTGTAGACCCCCTAGCCCAGCCCAGCACCTTAGAGATAGAGCCCACCAGAACGTTATAGAAGAGGGGATCCCTTCTTTCTACTGATAGCACAGGTTGTATGGTGTCCAGGTGCTGTTATTCCAATCGTTACCATCCCCTTACCCTCCAACCCCCCAATTCTGTATTGTATAGTGCCCACAAGATACAAGAACATGTACAAAACGCTGCCAGATACACCATAGACGACAAACTAAGAGAATCCCTCGGCTGCGGGCCGTTCCACAGGGTTGATGTTGGTTTGAGCTGTGTGAGCGAAATTATTTGGAGGCTATCTTAGGTAACACTTTCAGTATTAACGCATTTTTTTTGCACTTCCCCTGGCTGAACATTAAGGGTATGTTCGCACGGCGTTTTTGGATCCGGGGGATTTTTTGGGTCGTGTGTTGTATCCAAAAACGTTCTTAGAGTTATAGCGTTTGAACGTGATCATCCAACAGCAGGTGCTCTGTTTGTATCCGTGTTGGATGCGCAGCAGCGGATCGCACCCTATACTCACCCCCCCCCCCCCAAAAAAAAGTGTTAAATCCCCATACAGCACTGCCATTCTTGATGAAGGGCCAACATCCTCATTGGGTTCAGCCCAGACAGGCTCGCGGAAGACAGCCATTGTATGTCAGAAGTATCGAGTTCCACGGTTAGAATTTTTTGGTGCCCAAACCAGTTTAAAGTCAGTATTGGTGTTTTGGAAGCACTGCACGTAATTCAAGGGCATACAGTTCACTTGGGTCCTGAGAAAAGGGTTGGGCACACATTACACAGGTAGCCTCCCGAATGGTCATTTAGAGCGAGGCTTCATCTGAGCAGGGCTGTGGCAGTTTTTAAGATTTTGTCAGGAACCATGGCAGCTTAATGTAGATCTGTAAGGTGGTTTACTCTATACCATCTGAAAGCAGAATATGATGAGGGGAGAGAAGCGGAGTTACGCGATATATAGGTTGATAAAATTTGAAGCAGAATTTCTTAACAGTCTCCTTAAAATTTCTGATTGGTCTCCTTAAAAGACGAAGTTCCTACATGGAATATGGGCCCGTCCTAATTCAAGATTTTTGGAAGCGCTTATTGCATCTCTTTAAGGAACGCTTGAGTCTTAATATGGACTTATCCCTATATCTTATGATTTCTCACATAGGCCCAGAAGAGTCAGATATTCCATTGTTAGCTCATATCTTCTTTCTGATGGCAAAAAGAAGACTTTTGTCTAGATGGCTTAAACGAGAAGTCCCCTCCATCGAAATGGTACTGCTGCAAATCAAACGCTTCCTCTCTTTAGATAGGCGGGAAGCCGAAAAGAATAAAGAACAAGCCAAAGTTGTTTTTTTTTTTTTTTAGAAAATGGAAAGTTTTCAATAAAAACTTCTCAACGCCACAGGAGATACGAGAACACGTTAGGCCATGTCCCCACGGCACAGTTTTTCAGCCAGTTATAGGTTTGGAAAACCAGCTGATAAACTTTTACACGGACCTTAATGGAAAATCTGTCCAGCGTCCCCACTGCACAGATTTTCCGCCCGGCCGTTTTTCAGACTGCCAGCGGTCCAGAAAACATAGAACATGTTCATTCTTCCATCCAGTTTTCGGACTAAATATGAACATGGCTATGTGAAGGGGGAGGGCTTTTCTCCGCAAACTGCGGTGAAAAGCTGTCCCCCAGTGGCTATGTGCATGGCCCCATAGGTATTCATTATTCAGGGCGCGAATAATTGACATCTCACTTATCTCCCCCCCCGCAGCGTATTGTGTGAGCAGGGAGAGGACACATAATCCATAGTTCTCTGAGAACTGTGGACTACCGTAATGACTGGGACGTATTTCGCCCCGTATTTAGCGCCATACAGCGCGAAATACGGGCCGAGATACATCCCAGTTTAAGCCGTGTGAACATAGCCTTAAAGTGATGCGAGTTGGAAGCTAGAGATTGCAAGGTAGCTGGGGTGGTATATGGTAAGGGTCGAGGTCAGATAACGAGCACTTTTCTTGAGGGGACGAGGATACTTTGTGGATGGTCGGATGATATGTAGTTGATAGAAGTTTACGTTATGATTGTAGATGTATTTGGGGGGGGGGGGATTTTTATTTTTTGTTATTTCTGTTTTCACATGATTGGGCGGTATAGAATTGTTAAAAAATGAGACTGGATTTTAATTGGCTTGTAACACTGTATGCATGTCTTATTCAAATGTGTCACTAAAAATGGTTAATAAAAAAAAGACTGTTCTTCTGACCCCACCCACACGCAGTGGTGGTCAGCTTACCCTATAAGGGGCCGTTGACACGGCTTATTTCGGCGCGGATTGGCGCTGTACTGCGCGCCGGATTTGCGCTGCAGTACGGCGCCAATCCGTCGCAGTAATTACGGTAATCCACTGTTCTCTATGAGAACAGTAGATTCCGTCGCTCCTACCTGCTCGGCGAATCCGCCGCGGGGGGAGGAAGTGACATGCACATTATCCAGGCGCATTAAACACCGTGGATAATGGAAGTCTATGGGGCCGGCCCCTTATTCAAGCCGGAATTGCGAGCGCAATCCGGCTCACAATTCCGGCTTGAATAAGCCGTGTGAACCGGGGCTAACAGTGTGTGTACAGAGCAAACGATCATTCACTGTATGTGAGTGGGATCAGCTGTATTTTCACTTTCTCTTTTAGAAATCATGTCAGGATTTACTCTGCTTTTCACTCCTAAATTTACGTACAAATCAAACATGTATAATCGGAGAGCTCAAGCCCCCCTCCCCCCGGACCTCCCCAACATAATGCGTTTGGTGGGTATTAGAATATCTGCCGCATGTTCATTTTTCTGCATTTTTTTTTCTAGATGTGGATGGGATTTATAAAACTTGATCCACATGGACTGTTCTGTCATTTGCTGAGAGTCTGCAACATGTGACTTAAAGGGATTCTCTCACTACAAGGATCGCTGCTTTTTATGTTAAAGATCTTGCAAAAACAAGTCACTTTGTTAATGGACACTTATTGCAGTGTCCTACCTATTCTTCGATATCCCCTCTTGTATGGGCTGCATCAGCTCCTCAGGTCGCTATAGCTACAGACCTTTTCAATCTCTCAAGATAGGCTGACAGCACTGGTTTCTATAGCTTCAGACCTTGCTTCTACTGCAGCCTAGTAGAAGCCAGTAAACATGCCCCTGAATTCAAAATGAAACCAAGAAAATAGAATCAATTAATTAATGTAGTGAGATAACCCTTTAAAAGGGTTTTTTTCATAGACAATGATGGCATATCGTTAGGATATCCCATCATTGTCTGATCGATTGGGGTTCAAACTTTAGGACCTGCACATATCTCGGGATTGGGCCCCCGAATCCCTCCATGCAGACTGGAGAGTCGGTCGCGCTTGCACAGTCGCTCTCCATTCTGTTCTATGGGAGTTCCGAACAGAGCCTAACGCACCGGATGGCTGTACTTGGAAATCCCATAGAATAGAATGGAGAGTGACTGCGCAAGCGCGACCAGCTCTCCAGCCGACGCTGCGAGTGGCGGACATGTTCCCCACTCGTGGCAAAACCCCTTTAAGCTTAAAGTGGTGTTCCCCCTCCCCATAAACCTTGATAGTGTATCACGATCTCTGGAATGAGCCCCTGAAAGGAACAGGAGCATAATAGAGAACCTGTCGCACAGCTCTCCATTCTGTTCTATGGGAGTTCCGAGTACAGCCGACCACACTGCTCCCCTGTACTCAGATCTCCTATAGAACAGAATGGAGAGTTGTGCGCAAGTGTGACCACCTCACGGTTCTGCTTTGTAATATTTTGGGTCCCGTTCCCAAGATAGGTTCCTATCAATATGCAATCAAATTCTATGATGGAAACACCCCTTTAGGTGGTGATTGGTATATTACATTGAGAGCACCAAGACATACTGTACATTACCATGATTTCGTTTCCTGCAGCCCTTGAGGGTTATTTTTTGGAAACTACCTATAAGAGGAACAATTCAGGTAACATTGACAAATTTGCTTTCCATTTGTTAACCTAAGCAAACGAAGTAAACAATAGCTTGCAAGGGGTTTCTATTGTTTGAGCGCAGGTGGGCTATCATGTATTGACAAACACTGCAGCAATCCAACCCCCATATCCTGGAAACGATTTACCCAAAAGTGAGCAATCCCCTTACTGTTTCCATCTGCAATCTTTCCAGCGATTATTATCTGTTCCCTTCAGCAGTGCTTATGACCCTCCACTCAACCCTACTTAAAGACTGGCACATTTTATTTGTCTATACTTTCCGCTTGAATAGTTTTCGTTTTGAGATGGGCATGCATAATTACCAGCACATACGCATTAGTGGAAGAGCTATTCTGCCTAAGAGGCAAGGGACAGCAACATGTTCACTGCAAAAATACTTCGATTTCCAAAGACATTTCACAACTGTATTAATCCATCTTAAGACACTTTTGTCTTGTCATGTGTTATAGGGACCTAATGGTATTAACAAACCATTGGTGGAGGAACAAAGGAGACCCGTCTGTGGAACAGAGTGCAAAACTAATGGTTCTTGTGCTAAGACTGGAGTAGTCAAGCAAGAATAACCAATTGTCCGATATCCCACTGGGGTATTGGTTGCTGGAAGTCTCAAAAATATCAGAACCTGAAAATCGCATCCACAAAGGCAGTGGCGATCAGACCTTTAAGGGCATGTCCCCTTGGCACAGGTTTTCGGCCAGTTTTTCAGCCGGTTTGCGGTTTTTCAGACCCCCTGAGAAACCGGCCGAAAACTAGCACAATGGTGCTCTATGGAAAACCCGTGCAGCAGTCCACACTGCACGGGTTTTCCGTCGGGCGTTTTTTTCCGCCCGCAAAACATTGAACATGCAAATTCAATCTGTGCATGCCAATGTGGTGGGGGAGGGCTTTTCTCCGCTCAACGCGGAGAAAAGCCGCACTCACCCACCCTTTCCCCCCCCCCCCTCCCCCGCAAAACAGGACAAATACCGGACATGTGGACGCGCCCTAACAATTCCAACATGCAGCTGTGTCTTGGGATTAAAAACGTTTAATTAAAATATTATTCAAGTGGACGACGCATGCAACTGAGAATGGTGAGGAATACTCATATTAATAAGGGATACTGCTATTGCTTGTGGTATTATTTATTGTATAGTAGTGTTCTGCTATACAATATAAAATGCAGGGACATATGGGACCCTTGCTCACTGTTCAATTTCAACTGTTACTTGGTGTGCATAACACTTTAAGCAATAAAAACTAGACTTTGGCCTGCAAAAAAATGAGTTGAAGGCCGCCAACAGCAAGGGAGTTAGCTGGTCAGGGAAGCTTTTGAAGAACTTGGCTGTAAAGCCATCTGGACCCGGGCTTTTCCCTCCTGGGAGATCTTTAATGACGGCCTCCAACTCCACCGCTGAAAAGGGCTCCTCTAATGATCACAAAGCTATCCCAGAGGAAAAATGAAGCAGTTATGGCTATTGACAGGCAAAGAACAAAAAAAAAAAAAGAAAAAAGAAAAAAATGGGTTGGACCCTAAGGGGTTGTTCACACAGCATTTTTAGGTCCAATTTTGGATCCGAAAATGGCATCCAAAAATGCAGCGGCGATCAGATCCTTAACAGATCCAACATGCATCTAACATGCAGCTGTGTGTTTGGATACGTGTTGAATGCAGAAGAATCGCACCCTATAGTTTACTATAGGGCTCCTGCTGCATCTTTCGGACCAAGAATTGACATGACAGTTCTTGGAATGGATCCAAAAGACGCAATGAGACACACTGGCGATTACCCGTGTGAATGCAGATGCATGTTTCATATTAAAAGCAATGGAAATCACACTGCTATTTGTTAGATGTGTGTTTGGGTCCGTTTGAGGTCCGACAGACAGATCCAAACATGTATCTAAAACCAGCCCCAATATGCTGTGTGTACATACCCTAAATGTACATGGTGACTATTTAAATACATATTCATCTGGAGTCTGCCAGAATGAGGGATTTTTTACACAGCTTGTGACCACTTGAAAGCCAAAGTGGAGCACTGCTGAGAGGCCTTCCTTTTGGACGTTCAAATGGATGGGTTGTCCTGTGCACAGAACCCCTGCCCACCATGTGGCATGCATAGGTGTCAACTAGCTTTTCTGGTACGTTTCTTACCTGTATTTGTGACAATACACAGTAAATCCACTTTTTGGAGTTGCTCACCATCTGCACTAGTAAATATCCCAAAAAAGTAAGTGTGAACAAATTCTAAATTCACAGTTTTTCATGTGTATATGAAATAGTAAAGTTTGAATTGCATTATATTTGTCCACACTTATGTTTTTGGCATGGATAGGGGTCAATCTGGGCAGAAAGCATGGATTGGGCTCAGGAGCTGCAATACATCTGACACGTGCTTGATCCCAGCTGTTCAGGATGTTGCAGTTAATGGCTTCTGCCACTGTTTGATATAGTGGTAAAATGACAATATACTGCAATACCCTTAGGCTATGTTCACACGGCTTAACTGCGGGACGTAATTACGCCCCGCAATTACGCCGTGGGAGAGGGAGCGGGGGGCCGGCACCTCGCCGGCCCACAGACATTCATTACCAGTGGCGCGTATACGCCGCTGGTAATTCACATGTCACTTATCTCCCCCCGCAGCATATTCGCCGAGCAGGGAGAGGAGATGTAATCCATAGTTCTCTGTGAGAATTGTGGATTACCGTAGTTACTAGAATGTATTCAGCCCGTAATTTGCGCACTCCGGCGCGTAATTACGGACTGAAATACGTTCACTTTTAAGCCGTGTGAACATGGCCTTACGTTGCAGTATAATGTACAAGTGATCATTGGGATGGCAGGTTCATCCACTTTATGTATATTACCTGATATTTATGTAACATGGCCGGACCATTGTTAACCAAGCACTTGTCACCCTTTGTTTCACCCATACACCCTAATAGATTATAAGCTCTTGCAAGCAGAGTCCTCACACCTCGTGTCTCATTTGTCAGTACCCTTTTTATAATGTAATATCTGGTTTGTCTGTGCTTATACCCTCTATATTGTAAAGTGCTGCGGAATATGTTGGCGCTATATAAAGATTATTATTTATTATTATTATAATTATTATTATTAAGTGATCGCAAATTTAAAAAAAAAAAATCTGAAGTACATCTACATAGAAAAGTGTTAGATTTTTTTTAGAAGAGATTTTAAAAGACTTTAAAAACATTTGTAACATCTCACTTTGCTCACATAGAAATTACCCACATTTACCTCTCCCATTACCACTGTACTAGCGACGCCAGAACTCCATTGTTCCTCCCCAGTCCCTCAGTGATGACATCACGTTCATAAATCACATGATGCTGCAGCCAATAACAGATCTCAATGGTCACATGCACAATTTGACTGTTGAGGCCAGAGATTGATTTTAACATCAATGTGCTCAATGAACGCAAGATTAGCAAGGGACGAGGAGGGGGTAAACCTTGAGCTCTGGCAGCGCTTTAACGATGGTGATAGGAGAGCTAAGCAGGGGTTAATTTTCTATTTTAGTGCTGTGGGAGGTGGTAGGGAGGTTTCTAAAACCCCTTTAAGTCCTGACCCAGAAAGTAAAGATAACTTTTTATACAGTACAGTGAAAATAAAAAGGAAATAAAAGAATAATTTTTTCCCTTTTTCACTTTGTTCCACAGATTTTTTTAGGCTTTTAAATACATTACATAGCAATTTAAATGGTAACACTGCAAAAAGCAAACTCTCATATGGCAGCAGATTAAAAAACAAACATTATATATGTAGAGTGCGGCTTTAGAAAGATAGGAATAAGAAAAAAAAAACTCCAGCAAAAAAAAATAACTCAGGAAAAATAAGTGCGACTAACAGACAAAGGGTCCTTTAAAAGCTGCTTGCAGGTGTGCGGACCCGCTGCTGGCGTCCGGTCCGGAGATTTCTTACTATCCCTCTGGGACTGCGTAATCGAAATAATGAAAGGACTCGATGCCACAATCACTTGAGTATACTACCTTCACTACATATATTTATATTTTATGAAGTGTCATTTAAACATAGTTTTTGGATTAAATAAATACAGCTTGATGAAGAGGTTTGATTAAGGATTTTTATGACCTATGATAGACGAGACGGTGAGGAGTTTCCAAATAAGTCATAGGTAGTGCTCAAAAGTATTGTTTTCAGTGGCGACTTACAAAATATTTAATATAGTCTGCCACATGAAGGTTAAAAAAAAATAAAAAAATCCATGCTTGTTTGGCGTTTGTGTTGCATATCGGATGGGTGGGTAAGGGTCGTTCACACGGCTTATTCTGGGACTGATTTCAGCCGTATTGCGCGTCGTATTTGCGCTCCAATACGGCTGGAATCCGTTCCAGCCATTACGGTAATCCATAGTTCACATAGAGAACTATGGATTCCGTCTCCTCTCCCCGCTCGGCGAATACGCCGATCAGGGAGAAAGTGACATGTCAATTATTTACGGCGTGTACGCGCCATTAAATACAGGAAATAATGTGTATTGAATACTGTTTCTCTGTTGGTTTTCCTGCCAATGTCAATATGGAGTCAGTAATGGCACTGTTGAGTGTGTAGATATAGATATCACCGACAGGGGGAGTGGTCATATCATTTGTGCAAATACAGATGTCAGGAGAGGCGTGAATAATGATGGTCTATGGGGCCGGCGAGCAGCTCCCCCGCCGCGCCCCCGCTGCACGGCAACCGACGTAATTGCGGGGCGAAATCCGTCCCGCAATTACGTCGGCAATAAGCCGTGTGAACTAGCCCTAACACTCATGAGAGTGGAACTTTTTGTTTTGGCAATTATCAGGTTTCTCATGAGTTGGAAAGGGTTTTTTTTGGGGCCATGTCAAAAGTGATTCATAGGTCATTAGTAACAAGACACGTTCCCGACAGCTTCAACAATTGGTGCAGCCTCATTTTGTGAAACAGTTATTGTATTTCTTGGGGTGGTTCTGTCACACACAGTCATCCTGCAACCTATTCTCACTCTGCAGAGCGATTATTAGGCCAGTCATGCATTCACCGAACTGATGTGCCTTATTTACTTCAAGTTGCAGCATCATATTTACATCCATAAGGGGTTACACAATATACAATTTCCACCAGATGGCAGCAAAGTCAAACTTACGATAGCTTTACTACACTGAAATCTCTCCACAAGACAACCTCTTTGTCTGGACCAGTTTGTGACAGATTTTCTGTTCCATCATTTAGTATGCATACTGACCATGTTTGACACGAACATCCTTCCAAAACATCGGTCTTCAGTGGAGCTTAAGTGGTTGTATCTAGTGTTGATCAATTTACTCAAGTACGGTTGAAATTGAGATAGAGTCGATTTGATGTTGAAGAAAATCATTTCGATTGCCGATCCGATCGATGATTCCCATTAAAGTCAATGCAAAGCAAAATTGGCGTGGCGATTGCATTTTTTTGTAACCCGATTTGTAATAAATCTGATCAATTGCAACCAAAAAACTTGGAAAAATCAACTCTCTCTCACTTTTAACGGTTCTCGATTTAATTGATCAACACTAGTCGTATCAAATTATTTTCCATGCTATGTGAAATCTACATTTTACTGTCACATGTATTATGTGGAGCTAGGTTATTAAACTTAACGTATAAAAAAAAAGACAAAAATGCACTCAATAGCAGTTTTCAATATATAAGAGCTCACCTTTCAGGGTTGTACAGTACTTTGGCATGCTGCTAAAGATGGTTAGTGGCATAGTTAGGGAGCTGCTCCTCCAATACAAACGTCTGGGGTTGCAAGTAATGGTCCCTATTTTGCACAGCAAAACGTGTGAAAATATGCAATAATGTAAGATTGCAATAGAGCATAAAAGCAATAAACTCACCATGTTATAAGAAGCTGCAATCTTCATGCTGTTGTCTATGCTCATGGACCGGAAGCAACCCAACTAACCCCCTTCTTGCTGGCAGCAGACAATACACGTTATGTATGTATGTAAAATATATATATATCACATTTGTACAGCCTCTGTTAATAGTTCTACCTTACACCAAATTCATCGTACTATACCGCTATACACTACTCAACTAAGATAATGGTCTAAAACTTTGACAGTGCAAATTTAGTCCATACTGTCTAAAGATATGTCAAATCTTTATCACACAGTGTGATAAATCTGGCTTATCTTTAAACATTAATGTACATTTTGATACTAACTACTGATTGGCTTACTTGTTGCCCAAAAAAATACACTGACATTTCAAAGCATTTCAGGCCATGCCCTACGGTCTAGTGCGCTACAAAAACACTTATGCCCACAAAATAAAATTTGGATGCATTTTATGGTGAAGTCTAAAGGGAAACAGTGGTAATCCTGCCCCAGTGTCTATGCTTTTAGTTGTCCCCTAAGAGGACAAAAAGGGCCATCAACTATTTATGGACAGCTCTTTCAAGTGATTGTCCAGGACAGGGGGAGAAAAAAAAAGAGAAAGAGAAAAAAGGAGAGGGGAAAAAAAGAAAAAAAGAAGAAAAAAGAGAAAAGGGGAAAAAAAAAGAAAGAGAGAGAGGGAAAGAAAGAGAGAGGGAAAGAAAGAGAGAGGGAGGGAAAGAAAGAGAGAGGGAAAAAGAGAGGAAAAAAGAGAAAAGGAGAAAGAGGAAAGGGGGAGAAAAGAAAGGAAAAAAAGCAAAGACACGATAACAAAACAGTGCCTCTAACTTAAATCCCCTGTTCTATATACAACTAAAGGAGGATGAAAATGGTTCAACTGCCCTTTCTTCAAAGCTGGTTGCGAGCAATGGATTTCAGATACACAGCCGCCAAATCTAGACAGTCAATGGCACCCATTAAACTTCCCAAAAAATCCCATTATTGGTATTTTTGTTATATAGGGAATCCACTAACTAAACGCTCTCCTTTAGTGAAATATCAAATCCACCATATCTGATAGCAGTCTTTGAAAGCATCCATGGAAACAGGACCCGTCAGTGCTTCATTAAATACAGGAAATAATGTATATTGAATACGGTTTCTCCGTTGTTTTTCCTGCCAATGTCCTCTTGTCAACATGGAGTCAATAATGGCACTGTTGAGTGTGTAGATGTAGACATCACCGACAGGGGGAGTGGTCATATCATTTGTGCAAATACAGATGTCAGGAGAGGCGATGGGTGCTCTTTAACGAGTAGATATCATAGGAAAGCAGAGCAATCAACCCATGTAAGCACAAACACAGAAGGCCGATTACATAGCTTGCCGTTATTACTATGATGCTTTATTATCAATAACACAATACGTCTAATGTTATGATGAAAAAAGGAAACAAAAGCTTAAACTTGTCAAACAGGTTTACTACTATATTACTAAATAACAGAATATTAATACAACAACGGGAATCAAAGTAACAAAAAAAAAAAAAAAAAAAAACATACACACTGCTGTATCATAGCAAGACATTATTTTTCATGTCTGCATCAAGTCAAGTTCTTATTTGACCAAATATAAAGTACTGAATAGACTTAGGGGTTTAACATTACAATTTTGTGCAACTGGTAGATGTAGGAATTCACTTCTTCCTCTTCGGTTCTCCCTGTCTGATTAATGAGCAAACTCGGGTCCACCTGAGAATAGAGAGAAACATAAAATGTTCTAGCTTCTAAGCGCATGTTCACACACAGTCTGTTTTCATCCCATTATTACCAATGGGGATCCATAATGCAGTTCAATGTGATTTTTCCACAATGTAAGTTCTTTGATGACGAATTGGATTTTGCGCCGAGCAACCCCAATGTCAATTAGGCTCATCCGCGTTCAAAACAGCGCTCATTGGGAGACATGTATGTACGGGGCTGGGCCAGTATTCTGGTGATAATTTCAGCCTAAAAACTGGTGCAGCCCTGTTCTCTAGATTTATAATCAGGCGCACTCCAAAATTAGGCATATTATCGGGCGCCTGTGATTGGGGGATGTTCTGGGGGGCATCGCACCACAACCGTATGATTCTACACATTTATGACGGGAGGACGGCAAAACTGTGTGCATTACTGCTGGAACAGGTAAACCAAGTTAAAAGTGGTTTACCTGAGCATGATTTGTCACTTTGTAGCTAGAAAGCGCCTAATCTATGACCCGCAGTAGAACAGGTTGATAAATTCAATTCTATGCTACGAATGCACGCAAAAAATGCCGTCTGGGCATCAAAATACATACATGTCACCCTTAGTGCCATTCATGACATAGACCTGCCCCTCCATCATTTTAAGTTTCCTGGGCCTGTGATATGATAGAAAACTGGAACCCAGATGTGAACAGAGCCTAAAAGGGCTTTTTCACGATGTCCGGCTTACTGTTAAGGAAACAGAAGACTGCAGATTAATTTCATGGTTTGGCTATAATCCTAGTTATATTGCAACGCTCAGTGTGTAAGATATGACTTGATAAACACTACATCCTATAGGTGGAACTGCAAAACCCTGGCTTTCTTCTCTTGAGCTTATATTTAAAGGGGTTGTCTCACTACAAGGATTGTTTTTTATGTTACAGATCTTGCAAAAACAAGTCACTTTGCAATGTGTGTCCATTAACAGTGGTCCCACCTAAATTCCAGATTATCCCCTCTTGTATGGGCTGCAGCAACTCCTCAGGTCGCTATAGTTACAGACCTGTTCAGTCTCTGACAGGCTGCCAACACTGGTTGCTATAGCTACAGACCTGGCTTCTACTGCAGCCTAGTAGAAGCCAGTAAACACATCCATGAATTAAAAATTAAACCAAGAAAACAGGACTGAGGTAAGATAAATCAATTTAGTGAGACAGCCCCTTTAAATTACAGTGTAGCAACCATGCGGTGCAAGTCTCCAAACACCTACATGGTGCCTCTCACTAGTAAGATATATTACCCCTTTGAGCTACTGTAAACTAAAGTCTCTCTCAGGCCTAAGGGTATGTTCACATGGCGTGTTGGGTCCGTGTGAACATTCACTTTTAGATGCGTGTTTGGATCCGTCCGTCGGACCCTAAACGGTCCGAAACGCGCATCTAATAATGTGCAATGTAATTTACATTGCTTTTAATATGGAACACGCTTGTCTCATTGCGTCTTTCGGATCATTTTAAATAATTGACTTGTCAATTCTTGGTCCGTAAGATGCAGCCCTATTATAAACTATAGGGTACGATCCTGCTGAATCCAACAAATACAAACATGCAGCTGTGTGTTTTTGGATGTGATTTACGGATCCAACACGGATCCAAAAGCGCAGTGTGAACAATCCCTAAAAGGCTTGCTGGTCCCTAATTGACAGACCTTAGAGCCAGGGTGCAGAGCAACTTCTAGTCTACTTGATGCCCTGAAATACAACAATTCAGCCCTTTTGACACCACATTTTCAGCTTCCGTCGGCATACCTTAATATCGACATATTCTGCTTTGGAGCCATATGGGTCTATAGGGATAACAGTCTTTAGGTTTGCTCTATTTCCCGATCACGTACGCCCGGACACAAAGTCGCTGATGACCGTGAGAATGACTGGGAGCCTTATTAGTATCAGCTGCAATGTATGTTTGTTTGCAGCTTCTAGACCCAGGTTTTCCAGTGGTTCACTGGGGCTTATTTTAAACCACCACTTGCCCAGGCTCACACATACAGGTTTTTATGCAGCACTACACTGCCTTTAAAGGACACGATAGCTGTACTGTAGACAGTCATGCACTGTAATCGCTTTTCATGGTATAATAAGCGCCATCACCTTGGTGGAACCTAACAGACCCCATCATAAGTCCGCCACACAACCGATCCGTCACAGCGTTGCTGCTGTTAAAAGGGCGAATGTGAATAGAGCCTCTTATTATATATATTAATTTTATACCTAAGTAACTGGCTTGGTTTTTCGTCTAAATGAACTAAACTGACATATCTGGTGTTGCTGTAGCAGAAGTGATGCTTTGGACCATAGCCCTAAACTGTTCCAGTGTGAGGGGACCGTGCCAAGAAGAGCCCATGGCCACCGCTTGGCAGTCAATCCAGCATAGGCGGCAAATCACACTTTATTAAACCAGTGTCTCCAGTGTGATGTCCATTTTATTCTCTATATTCAGCACTACAGCTATTCTCTCTTATAAAGTCTAAGATTTCCAAAGTGTAAGTGAAGCCAAATAGCTTTGGAGAACATAATGGATTTGACACACACCTATAACAGCAATGATTTACTTCCACATATTATATACTTCAGTGTCCTAGAAAAAGATAATTAGGATATACATATTCAAACACGTCACTCCTCATCCGATGGCTGGGAGATGTGTAATATGAAAGTGCAGGGTTTTTTTTTTCCATGAGAGTTAATCCTGCATTAATAGGGAATTGGAAGGACATGCTAACCCAGCAAAGCAAGAGGATTACTTTATGAAATTGAATGAATTCTGATAACAGCATCTCCTGGCAATACTGAAGATTAAAATAAAAAATGCCAAATCCAAGTGTCACACATATAATCCAGTCTGATGACCTGATTTAGCCTTGCAAATGCTCTCCATTTCAAAGGAAAATGCTTCATGACACAGATGTGTGAAAAAAAATAAAATAAAAACTGCTCCATCTCAAGTGACATAAAATACGAAGACATAAACCAGGGGTCCTCAAACTTTTTAGACCGGGGGCCAGTTCACGGTCCCTCAGACCATCGGAGGGCCGGAATATAGTTTTAAAAAAAAGTTTTACTTTGTGGGTCGATACAATTACAGTGATACCCAATTTTATTATTGGCCCAGCAGACGTAGGTAGAATTAGGCCCCCCCCCAGCAACGTAGGTAGAATTAGGGCCCCCCCAGGTAGAATTAGGCCCCCCCCAGCAGACGTAGGTAGAATTAGGGCCCCCAGCTGGTCTGTAGGTAGAATTAGGGCCCCCAGCAGGTCTGTAGGTAGAATGAGGGCCCCCCAGCAGGTCTGTAGGTAGAATGAGGGCCCCCCAGCAGGTCTGTAGGTAGAATGAGGTCCCCCAGCAGGTCTGTAGGTAGAATGAGGTCCCCCAGCAGGTCTGTAGGTAGAATAAGGTCCCCCAGCAGGTCTGTAGGTAGAATAAGGCCCCCAGCAGGTGTAGGTAGAATAAGGCCCCCAGCAGGTGTAGGTAGAATAAGGCCCCCAGCAGGGGGAGGTAGAATAAGGCCCCCAGCAGGTGTAGGTAGAATTATGCCCCCCCAGCAGTGTGTAGGTCGAATTAGGCCCCCCCCCAGCAGGTGTTGTTAGAATTAGGCCCCCCCCAGCAGGTGTAGGTAGAATTAGGCCCCCCCCCAGCAGGTGTAGGTAGAATTAGGCCCCCCCCAGCAGGTGTAGGTAGAATTAGTCCCCCCCCCCCCAGCAGGTGTAGGTAGAATTAGGCCCCCCCCCAGCAGGTGTAGGTAGAATTAGGCCCCCCCCCACCAGCAGGTGTAGGTAGAATTAGGCCCCCCCCCAGCAGGTGTGGAGATAATTAAAAATAATAAACTGACTTCACTCAGCTTACCTGGCTCCCCGGCGCTGTCGCTGCTCCTGGGCTTCTTCGGGCGGCGTGACGTCAGCAGGCCGCGCCGTAGCGTGATGACGCTCACGCCGCCCGTGCTGTGGACGCTGGTGAGGCGCATCCTTCCTGCGCCTCACCAGAGTACTCTGCAGAGCGGAGAGCCCCTGCTCTCTGCAGAAGCATCTGTATGTGCGTCCGGCGGACGCACATACAGATATTCCCGGCGCCGCTGCCATCACCGATTGCTAAGGTGCTAAGCCGGTACCTTAGTGATCGGCATCGACTTAGGCACCTACCGATCGGTGGCGGCGGGTAGCGGCATCGCCGGGGATGACAGTGGGGGACACTCTCCACGGACGGTTGGTGCCTGAGGGGGGACTTTTAAATTATTTGGGAGGTGTATGTGTGGGCTGTGGGCGGACATTCTGCTTATACATTGCACAGTGTCCGCCCTCTGCCCACTCACAGACACCTCCCATATATTGTAAGTGTCCGCCCCTCAGGCACCTCCCTTGCGCTGCAGAGTGTCCGCCCCCCCGAAGCTGGCCCCTGCTGGTCGCGCTGCTCGCAATGGCTTTCATTTTACCTGTCACCGCCCACGGCACTCCCATCATATGTGCTGTGGGCGGTGACAAGGATTGAGGCATCGCAAGCAGCGCGACAGCAGGGGCCAGCTTATAGAACAAACAGCAACTCAGGGGATTGCGGCTGCCGCAGGTGGCAGCGGCGGGCCGGATGAAAATCCCCGGCGGGCCGCATGCGGCCCGCGGGCCGTAGTTTGAGGACACCTGACATAAACCATCATTATAATTCTA
The DNA here is from genome assembly GCA_025379985.1 of Phyllomedusa bahiana. Lineage (NCBI taxonomy): Eukaryota > Metazoa > Chordata > Amphibia > Anura > Hylidae > Phyllomedusa > Phyllomedusa bahiana. Next base: position 163,681 of record JAODAL010000063.1, read on the forward strand.
CATCTATATACAGAAATCTAAAAAGGGAAAAGATATTGCAAAAAGGAATTACTGAAATACTGTCGGTGTCTTACTAACGTGAAGCTCTGGTTTGGAGCTACTCCTTGGGAAAAATGTAGAACCATCAGCTCTTAGCAGGTATCCTGCTTGTAGATTAAAATCCCAATTAAAGGGGTTGTCTCAATACAAGGATTGCTGCTTTTTATGTTAAAGATCTTACAAAAACAAGTCACTTTGCAATATATGTCCATTCCCAGTGTCCTACCTATTCCTAGATATCCCCTCTTCTATGGGCTGCATCAGCTCCTCAGGTCGCTATAGCTACAGACCTGTTTGATCTATCCTGATAGGCTGCCTGCATTGGTTGCTATAGCTACAGACCTGTTTGATCTCGCATGCTAGGCTGCCTGCATTGGTTGCTATAGCTTCAGACCTGGCTTCTACTGCAGCCTAGTAGAAGCCAGTAAACACGCCTCTGAATTCAAAGTGAAACCAAGAAAATAGGACTGAGGTAAGAGGAATCAATGCAGTGAGACAACCCCTTTAAATTATAGAAATGAATTGCTACTTCCCTGATCATCATTGAAGTGGCAAGACAAGATATTTCCAATGTAGACTTTTATGGCATATCCACAGCTGTCTTATAGGTGGGATTTAAACTATGGGAAGTCCACCTATCAAGGGGCAAACCCTGCACACTACACCCAGGGAGCAATGTAGAATTGTGCACATCCACTGCTACATCCATTCTAATCTATGATGGTTATAAAATATATCTATACATACCTCTAGAGATACTAAATGTCTGATAGAGAAAATACTTTAAAGGGTTAGAAAATCCAATTTCATATAACCGGTCAGTGCATTCTACATTAACAGTGGTGTTTCTCTGTTCAGGATTCTCATCTCTATGTCAGAGAACAACAAATCACAAAAAGCTGCTTGTTCTAGAGGACCTGTCTTGTTCCATATTACACAACCATTTGTTTGATTGGGGACTGAGTAATGCCTAGTCTGCCCTGCGGAGGCACTGCAGTAAATAAAACACTTGAAGCCAGGATTCCCCTGAAACACAAGGGGCACATGTATGAAAACGGTCTAGGGCTAACACTTTCTTGTTGCCCATATCCAGAGATCCCCTTTAATTTCCTAAAATGCTCTGAAAAGATGAAAGAGGAGCTCTGATTGGTTCCTATGGGCATGCATACTGTGTGAACAGGTGTCCATTTAATGTGCAGTCTAATTGTTCCCCCAGTGGTGGGGTATGTGAGGTGCTGCTCAGCAATCAGCTGCACCTGTTTATCTTTCCCAAGTAGCATAGGGGCCAGTGTTGCCTCTTTACTGGGTTCAGTTTCAGTCCAGCCTTTGAGCTGTGAGTATGGCCTTGTTTCTGTGTTTGAGTAATTTATGTCCCATTTTTTGTGTTTTTTATGCAAATTGTGAGTGTAGGGACTTGCAAAAGATGAGGAGCCTTGACGGGGCTTGCATATAGTGGCCACTGTATTAACTAATACCTCATATGTGATATTTTCCAGTCTGTCAATTTTTTTGCCCAAAAGTACTGGGGAGCAGAGGGTGTCTGTATTCTGTGTTGGACACCCAAAAAGTGCTGGGCAGCCCACCCAATTGTATAGTAGTGGTGTAATAGTCTGTAAGCCAGCATGGTGCACCACATGTATCTGCATTAATGCCACCCTTTTGTAGCGCCTTATCTATATGCAATTATAATACCAGCAACCACCCCCCTCATATACTGAAGGTGTATGAGTGGTTGTCATATCAGTATTTTTGCATCAGTGCAATCTCCCCATGTGTTATACTGTGGCTTTTCTGCATGCTGTGTGAACAGGTATCAATGTAATGTGCAGTCTAATTGTTCCCCTAGTGGTGGGTATGTGAGCTACTGCTCGGCAATCGGCTGCACCTGTTTATCACAGAAGCCAGTGTTGCCTCTTTACTGGGTTCAGTTTCAGTCGAGCCTTTGAGCTGTGAGTATGGCCTTGTTTCTGTGTTTTTTGGTTCCTATGAGCAACAAAGAAAGTCTCAGACCTAGACAGTTTTCATACATGTCCCCCAGGGTCTTCCTAGGGGAACGCTTTGTGATGAGCTTGTTACCAATGTCCCTAAACAGTAAATAGGGGTTGTCCAACGTAGAAACCGCCTTAAAGGGTAAGTTCACACAACCGATTTTAACACTTATTCCGCATCAAAATCAACTTTAAATTCTGGTGTAATCTGAGCACCAGCGTGGATTTTCCACACCATGGATTTTAAACCCGTGATGCTGTGGGAAAGGACATGTGCATTCTTGAGAGCGGATTTTGCTTGGATTTGCTTAGAGCAGGAGTGACAGAGCTTAACCCAGTTGAAATGGGGCTACCCATGTCCAAATAAGTGGCGGAAACTGCCTCTAAACTAAAAATCCTCAGCAAAAATCCAAGGTAGCACCTTAGAATTTCGCTGAGGATTACATATCAGATTGAAAAAAGTGCACATACCCAAACCGGTTACAAAAACTGCGAGAGGAACAGAAAAGCCATAGGTAAATAACCATCAGTACTACCAATGCTATTGGTTTAGATCAAAGTAAATTTGTCGGCTAAATTTGTCAGGTAAAAGAAAGACATTAATGATAAATAAGGAGTGCATTTTTTAACCAGAAGATTTATAGCCCTCCCCTCGCCGAGGCCTCTTTACCAACCAGCATTCTTGAAGTGACAAAAATAAGAATGCTGCTCAGATCGGGGCCATACCATCCAGCCTAAAGTACACTGATGCACCTAGAGCTGGAAGTATGTGCCCTGCATTGCACATAAATAACATTTTACCTGGTTCCACTGGTAAAGCTTATTATACCACTTTGCCTCTATCACTTCTCGAGGTTTCTCCTGTTGGAACAAACTGCAGACAAGAGGACAGTTACAAAAAGGCAAATTTACGAGCAAGAGAAATCGTGGCAGAAGGCTTACAGACCAAGACTGACAAATGGACCTTTCACACAGGCCAATAATAGTCCGTTAGAAAGGTCAATGAACTTACTGTAACTTGATCAGCACATCTTAAAAGGATCCATTCACACTACCTAAATGTTGGGTGGTTACCGGCCTCATGAATGATCGCTCATAAGTTCTGATCGTTTGTACAGTCGCTCACTTATTTCTAGCAGTATTTCCTCCGTTTACACGGCCAACAAGTTTTTTTTAGCCCCACATAAAAGATACAATCATCCGCAAACAAGTGTTCTGATAACAGGACCTGTTACACATGGCAACTATTCACAACTTTAGTACTACTAACCTTCATTCAGCCCCTGTAAAAGGCCTTTAAAAGGAACCTGTCACATAGATTATGCCCCCCTTGCTGAGGGCAGCACAAGCCAGTGTCAGACCTGCTGTTCCCAGCGCTGTGCCCCTTATTCTGTAAGATGCTGCAGTTTTAGAGCATTTACCCCTCAAATCGTATTCATGAGCAGCTGTTAGCCCCGCCCACCGAAGGCTAGCTCCGCCCACTGACAGTTATTCACATGTTTCTACCTATTCAAAGTAATAGGTTTGTCGGTTTTGGTGGGCGGGGCTAGCATCAGGTAGGCGGGGTTTGAAAAAAACGGACTCTGAATGACTCTTCGAATGACTCTTCTGGCTAAAAACTGCAGATTTGAGCATTAAATACACGAAAACTCCAGCATCTTACAGAATAAGGGACACAGCGCTGGAAACAGCAGGTCTAACAGTGGCTTGTGCTGTCCTCAGCAAGGGGGCATAACCTATGTGACAGGTTCTCTTTAAATGTGTATTCTTAATATATTGATTAGCTAGGAGCATGTAAGCAAAGAAAAATAAAGATTACCAAATACACTGCTTTTCTGATTTTACTTAATCTCAGTGAGAACAGTTCTTCTCTCCTGCTTGTTTACAGAAGGTTTCCTAGGTTACCGACCACCCATCTCTGCACTAGCAGCCCTGGCCAGGATGGTCACATCACTCCCTGCTGTTTCTTATCAGTAGCCCAGCAAGCTTGTTTTTACTGAAAAACTTTAACCTTTTCAGCCCTGCTGTTAGAACCCATCCATCAGCAATTTCCCTCAGCTAGTAATAGCAGAGTTGATATGCCAATTACCAGTGTAGAGCCACACATATCCTGAAAAGGAAGTGGGAGTCTGAAACTGGAGGTGAGCAGCAGGCTTGGTGAAACCACCTTTAAAGGGGTTTTCTCACCACACTGTTTCAGAGAGTCACACAGTCAGTTTTATACTCCGTCTGCCTCCTCAGGCTGTGATGGTTCAATAGCCGTGATTAGCATATCTAATGTCTCTCTAAGTATCTGGGCTGTTACACTGACCAGTGCAGGAGGCGTTCTCTCTTCAGTAAAACAAAAAGGTACATGTGCTGTGAGGACTGAAAACAATGGCTTATCTGTAATCTTGTTTGGAGATTATTACTTTGCTCCAGACTGAGCCTTCTGTTCATAGTAACATCACCCCCTGCTCTTTCCTATAATCCGATAACAGAGTTATGGTAAGGTAACCATAGAAAACTGTGTGCACTCAGAGCACATAAAATGTCTCTTATTTCACAACTAAACTAAAATCTACTGACCAGTGTATTTAGAAAAAGTCGAAATTTAAGTGGTCGAAATGTAAGTCTCCCTTCATACTGACAGCTAATTCTAACAAATAATAAAAAAAAAAAAAAAAACGTTAAGTGCAGCTAGAATATATTTAAAGCAAACGTAGTAAGATGGAGTGAAATATCTTCTGCAAAGGATGATCCTCTCAGACTTTCAATCAAAACTAGGACATGTTGAAAATGCGACTCGCATGCCATGAAAGAACCTAAGTAAATGACTATGGAGTGTTTGCAGATTTGTCACTGACCCATAAAAGAGAGCAAGTTGCTAATAAAATTAAGAAACAGGAGCAATTCCTCTCTGCCTTTCCAATAAAACGTTAGGACCTTTAAATAGCAGCAGATGAACCCTGTTCATAGAGATTATTATTAAACATGGCTCCAAAACTATGTCAGGCAACTCAATATCCCATCAGTGGAAAAAACAATCCATTAATTAGAATAATTAGTGAACCGTCCCAAATCTCGAGCATGCGGCTGCAGACCGATTTAATTAGGTCCTAACATGCTGCGCATTCGTTCATTAGATACGGATGAGAGGTTCCAACAAAAATCAACAAAAATAGCAACTATTACACAAAAGAATAGCGTCTTCCAATGTCTATTGTTTGCTCTATAAACGTGGTGAGCATGATAACGTGCAAGCCACATCAGAAAACCCTTCATTTGCTTTCTCAATTCGGCAAGCAAACCAAGAGCCTTACTTCAGGAGATGTTCTCGGACACCTTCTTGGAACCGTGCAGCCCTGTCGCTCCCTCCAATGGAACCATCGAAACTTTGGTAAACTATCTTGTTGATCATGGATCTTATCTTATTTATCTGTAAAACAAGCTATAATCATCAATTTACATTCTTCAATGTTGAAGTGAAAGTTTATTTAAAAAAAAAAAAAAAGTATTTAAAAAACAAACAAAACAAAAAAAGGAAACTTAGCCCCAACACCAATTGGAGTCGCTCATTTAGTCTCTACATGGCTCTTCAAATCATCGGCATCTTTGTGCAAGTGACTCCTACAGTCTGACTATTCGCTAAATTCTAGATAGCAGGTGTCAGACCGACCCATGCACCTGTATAGTAAATAACTCGCTTATTGTACATAGAATAACTCTGTTCCTATAGAAATTCTGGACTTCAAACCCCTTAAGTCGAATGCCTGAAAAGTACTTAATGACCAGCAATTTTTTTTTTTTAGTTTTTGTCTCCTTGCGTTTAACTTATTTATTTCTTCAATGACGCAGTTATACGAGGCCTCATCTTATTCGGGACAAGTTTTACTTTTTGGGGGAATAGTTTAAGTTCACTTATAAATAATTGCAGAATTTTTATCACTTTTTTTTGTCAATTTTTTTTTTTACACCATTCACATTTCACACTTAATAACTTGTTAAATTCCACAGGTTATTACAGTTGTGTAGTTTTTTTTGTGTGTAATGTATGAACAAATATTTATTTTTACCTTATTTTATATAAAAAAAAATTCTGCACTTTGTTTTACTTTTTAAAAAAAAATAAAAAATCCCATGAAGGGATAACCATTTTTTTTTTTTTTAAAACACTTAATAATGTATTAGCATATTCATATATGCCAATACATTATAACCTGAGTCCGTTTGTGTGCTGTCCTGATCGCTGCCTGTGTCAGTCTGCCTTGATCACTGGCTTCATACACAGACAGCCCTGGTGCCACTCTAGGTCCCCAGGGCTGACTGTGCAGCCATTCCCCAGGCTCTGTTAGGTCACCAGGTGTCCCGATCACTCGGCAGAGCAGGGGGAAACCCTTTGAATATGCTGCGGCGACCAACTGTGCCCGGGGAGCGGAGATTTTCCCCCACTCCTCAGGGCTTGCAGGAGCTGAGCTGGGAACAGCCCTGTTTCGATTGCTGCTGTGGTCACTGCAGACGAACGACCTGAAATGCCCGTCGTCAAAAGACGGTGGACGGTTGTTAAAAGGTTAAGGTTTTAGTAGGGTGCGTCACGATATAAGCATTAGGTCCATTTTACACCAGTTTACCTTCACAAGGTCGTCCACTTTGAGGCAGACGTCGAAAGCCAATTCAATGTCATGTTCAGGCCACACTGCAAGGTTACTGTATTGCCATCCCAGTCCGCAAAGGACACCTGTGTATTCTCTTCCTTTGTCATCGACTCTAAAAAGATGGAAAAAAAAATAAATAAAAAATGATAACTTCTCTTAGAAGTGTCAAATACAAAAAGAAAAAAAAAATACACATATCCCTCATGTACAAGAGCAGATCATGCAATGTGAAGGTTTGTCCACTTGGGAAGAGATATCTATGCCAAATTCTTTTATGAAAAGGAGTAGTTTTAAATCAATTTATAGAAGTTTCATTTCCACATATTCTTAGAAAGTATCTGATTTAAATGCAAGTTGGGCTCTGAGCACAAGAGATTCCTGTCATAGGTATACGCCAGGAGGATTTCCCCAAAGTATTCCGACATAACTCTCCCACTTTCTAACCACAGAAAAATCCTATGCCGACAATTCAAAAAAGAAATACCTATCATGAAGCAAGTATTTACCTGAGCTCTATAACAGGAGCAAAGAGCATGCTGACGAGTGCTGGCAGACCAGGGATGGATGGAAGCAGTGACGTCTCTCTTAACATGAGCACAGACCCTGGGAACAACAATAGGATAGAACAGTAAAAGTATGTGGACCATTCTGTGCCATATTACTATATATTATACACAAACCAAGTCACATTATTACGACCACCCGCTAATATCCTGAATAACAGCCGTGGACAACAGCTAGGATGGGCTGGGAGAGACAAAGTCCTGGTAGGTTGTCACAGGAATCTGGAGCCATGCTGACAGCATCCCACAATTGCTGGAGGGTACAAAGGGAGGATCCATAGAGCAGACATGACTGAGGCAGTTCCAAAGATGCTCAAATGGTTTAAAATCTAAGGCATTAGGGAGGTAAGGTAGTACTTGGAAGTCTTGGTCAGGCACATTCACAACCCTCACAGTTTTAAGAGGGCCCTGAGAAAAGATCTTCTCAGCCTGGCCTACCAAGATCCCTAACTGCTATCACACACATCTGTCACTCCCTGCACTTGGGCACTCACAGGCACTTATCTGTATATAGATGTACTGTCAGGGTGGCAGGTTCATCCATTTTTCATGTAAACCACCCCCTATTTATGAAACATGGCTGGACCATTGTAAACTTGGCACTTCTTACCGTTTGTTTCACCCATACACCCTAATAGATTGTAAGCTCTCACGAGCAGGGCCCTCACACCTTGTGTCTCATTTGTAAGTACTTTTAATGTGTAATGTCTGTACGTCTACCCTTGAATTTGTAAAGTGCTGCAGAATATGTTGGCGCTATATAAAGATTATTATTATTGGTCATTATTGGACCAACGTCGGACACTTCCAGCGATGTGGCAAGTCATATTTTCTTACTGGAAGATCCCGTATGCTGCAGGGAAGACAATTCGCATGTCTGGTATCTCATTGCTTCAATTCAATGTTGAGCTGCTCCGCTGTATCGTGTTGCTACAATGGGGCACATGTTGCTCTGCAGTTTCCACATTTGGTCACTCACTATAGACTTTCATCACAGCAGCAAGTCAACATTTCACAAACTGCTCCGTTTGAAGAATACGGTCACCTGTGGTCAAAAGCCAAAAACAATCCCTTTCTGCTAACTCTGATAATGTTTTACCCATGACAGCAACAAAGGATAGGTGTGCAGACAGCCTATTCCACACCTTATCATACCCTCCAAGCCAGCACAGCACTTGACTTCGTTCACAAGATATGTGCTGCTGAAGTCTGAATAGTAAGTGGTCATATTAATGTCACTTTACAGTGTACAAGAGAGGGCATCTTTACCCATAAAGAATTCAGCTGAACGGATATAAGGGGGTTAAGAACTGGGCTGCAAAACTGCATGAGATTTCACCATAAAATTTCCCTGGATTTGAAATCCTTTTTGCATTTTTCCAGCTGAAGTCCAACAGCATGCTACCAAAATGCTGCACCTCAAGGTAGTACTTCTGAGAGCTGTAACTTTGGTGGAGAATGGTGGTCCCGTGACCCACCAGAAGTGGTAGCCACATGCAGCCAGAGCTTAAATGAAGACACAGCCACACATGTGCACAGCTCGGTTAAAAGCTATAAGAATTACTTAAACTACCCAAAAGGTGGGCTGCATCTAGCATACCTATCTCAATTCAGAATACCATCATAAACATGCCCTTCGTATTAAGCACTGCCCTCTGCTCTCTATCCAAACAGTAGGTCAGCCGCCAGATTAAACCTCTAGCAGAACATTTTATTTTATTGTCCCACTAAGCATCTAGAATCGAGATATTAACGAAGAACAAGCTTTGAATAAAACCCAGCCTGGGAACTAAAATGAAATCCACAGATTCAGACAATGCTGTAATTACTCAGAAATATAGAAGCGGGAAAACATAAGTAAGCACCGCTTAACTGCTGATGATGACAACCAACTTAAGCCGGCCAAAAACATCTGCTCGTCATCAGTTACATTTTTGAACTTTTTCTCTTTTCCTTGCTCTAACAAATACACCTGGATGTTGTTAAACAGGTACCAGTGTAAAGCAATGGCCATCCTGCTATGGGGAGCACTATATCGTCTATCTAACAAATCGATTTGTATGTATCTAATCTATCTGGTATCTACCAGAAATGAACCAAACACTAGTACTATAATCAACCAGTACTCAAGTATCGTTCTCTCCCCATCAAATCAGAATCCATCAATTTACAAAGGCCACGAAGCTACGTTTCTGGTTACCGGGAACCAAGGGCCACATGTATGAAGCCGGTCTTGGTCTAAAATTCACTTAGTTGCCCATAGCAACCAGAGCGCCCCTTTCATTTTTCCAGCGCACTATAGGAAAAGACAGGTTCGCTCCGATTGGTTGCTATGGGCAACCAAAAGAAATTTAGTCTTCGTTTTCATACATGTGGCCCCAAGTTCTTGCTGGTCTTCACTAAGCTACATAGTTTGATCCATGTCACAGGATTACAGTCGGATTTTTAAGCAAATTCAGTATTAAGAACCTGCAAAAATCCAACTGTAACCAGTGCCCATAGACCACAATAGAAAATCCAAGCTGTAGTCTACACAGCAAGGATTTTCTATGGTCAGATTTCTAAACCGCCGGAATATAGAAACTATTCTATTTTCCGGCGGATTCTAGTACAATTCTATGTACTGGGCCAGCCAAAATCCGACCGAAGTCTATTGTGCAAACCCGCATCAAAAACTGAGGTACGGTGATGTTAAAATACCGTCAGGTTTCAGCCGGCATTTTAACACCATTCGTAAAAACAGAGCCTAAAAGGGGGTTTCCAAAAGCGCACTTTTCAGCACTGCAAGTCGGCTTACAAGCGTCCGAGTTGATGAGGTCGGCGGCAGAAGCAGCCATCTTTCCGATCCATTACTATAGGAGCTCTAAATACAACTGAGCACACTCATTTAGCTATATTTGGAACTTCCAAAGAAATGACTGGGGAGGACCTCCACAAGTGCTGCTCTCCTCCTTCTCTTAGCCATTTGCCGACTCGCAGCGCAGAAGTGCGCTTGTGGAAATAGCTCTATAAGTTCAAACAATGGTCTAAAATCTGCAATAAAAAAAGACAAGCGTTTGTTGTGTATTTCATCGATTCCGGTATGAATATTTACAGCAGACATCACTCACTGCAAAGAACGAAAACGGTTTGTAAAAAAGTGCAGCATAATGTAAGTGAATGGAGACTGGACAAAGTTTCTCTGCCCATCTCACAACAGATCCAGAATTTGTGAATCCACCTTTAACCCCTTAAGCCGAATGCCTGAAAAGTAGTTAATGACCAGAACTTTTTTTTGAGTTTTTGCCTCCTTGCATTTCAACAGTTGTAACTTTTTTTTTCAATGACGCAGTTGGATGAGGCATCCTTTATTCGAGACAAGTTGTACTTTATGGGGGAATAGTTTAAGTTGACTTATAAATAATTGCAGTATTTTTTTATTACTTTATTTATTTTTTTTTACACCATTCACATTTCACACTTAATAACTTGTTAGATTAATTCTTCAGGTTATTACGGTCGTGTGGATACCTAATATGTGTGGGGGCTTTTTTTTTGCATGTGTAATTTATGCACAATTATTTTTTACTAAATATTTATTTTTATTTTATTTTTTTATTCTTTTGTCATACACTTTTTTTTTTCATCCCATGAAGGGAGAACTGTTTTCCATTTTTTTAATAATTTTTTTTTTAAGTTAGTAATGTATTAGCATATTAATATATGCTAATACATTATAATCTGTGTCAGTCTGACACAGGCAGTGATCTGGACAGCACACAGTGTATCCAGGTCACTGGCTTCATACACAGACAGCCCTGGTGCTACTCTAGGTCCCCAGAGCTGACTGTAGAGCCGGTCCCCGGGCTCTGTCGGGTGACCGGGTGGTTCAAACACCCGACAGAGCAGGGGTACCCTTTGCTTGCGCTGCGGTAACGCACTGCCGCAATCAAAGGGTTCAAGCATCGGGTTGCGGAGGTTTCCTCCACTGCCCAGTGCTCGCAGGGGATGCTCTGGGATCGGGACTGTGTAGCACAGCCCCGATCACAGCGCAATTGCGGCGCCGATGTCTGCAGCGACGCCAAAAGACGTCGCTGCAGACGAACGACCCGCACCGGCCGCCATCAAAAGACGGTGCGCGGTCGTTAAGGATAATAGAACGCCATCTGCCTGGAACCACCACTAGAGAAGACGGGTTCAGTATTCAGTTCAATAGAAATTGTATAAATGAGCCTTCCATACGGTCCCTCTAATAGTGGCTGCAGGCAGTCCGTGTTTTATCATTTCACCTTATGCCTATGTGAAGGTGAGCAAGGATTTAGAGCACAGTAAACAAGTGGAGCTTTAATAAATCAACACAGAATTCTAGACTAACTTAGTTGATACCAAATCTAAGGCTCTTTGTAAGCCATCTATGGGGAAATAAAAAAAATTCTGTCAGGTAAAAATGTATCCCGTCATCTTTCTCCTGGATGGGGGAGGATGGGGGATGGGGAAGGAATAACAGGTATTTATGTGCCCAAAAAAAATCTACTATTTATGGTCAGATTCATAAATCATCCAACAAGATGAATGATAAAACCAATGCACGTACCAGTGGCATTTACAGATAGAGATGCAGCAACAAACATTCTCTGGTGAGCCTCTTCTGGAGTGTCATTAACAACTACCGAGTTTATGCTTTCTTTTTCAATCCACACCGACCTAAGAAAGTTGAAAAAAATTACACTAAAATGGTCCCTCAAGATCTAAAATTAATTGATTCCAGGACGACCATTTCATGTTGAAACTATAACTGTGGAAAACTGATAATTGGTTCCATGGCTCCAAAGTATCATCCAACATAATGTAAAATGTAGATTAAGGAAAATAAAGCGGATAATGGATACCGATAAAGTGAATCATTATATATAACAGGAGGAGCTGCTTGAAGCTAGAAATCACTTTCTATGAGGAGTACAGGAGCTTCTCTGGGTACCTTGAACACAATGTACCAGAACAAAAAATAAAATCTGGGCCCTCCACTGGTGTCCAAAGGAGCCGCTCATCCTGGCACATGTAAAGAGCCGTTTAGGACACTTAGTACCGCTCTGTACTGTAGAGAGGCGCTATAGACCACCAATAACTGCATACACCTCACTAATACATGTAAGAGCAGTACAGGACATGTAGTACTGCACTGTACTGTAGAGAGGAGCTATAAACCACCAATCACTGTCTGCACCTCCCTCACCCATAAATGCAAGAGCAGTGCACGACATCTAGTACCACACTGTACTGTAGAGATGAGCTATAGACAGTCAATTGCTGCACACCCCTCACTAAAACATGTAAGCAGTATAGGAAATGTAGTACCACACTCTACTGTAGGGAGGCACGTTAGACTATAATAATGCAGTGCATGCAGTGATTGGTGGTTTATAGCTCCTCTCTACAGTACAGTGCAGTACTACATGTCCTGTACTGCTCTTACATGTATTAGTGAGGTACACGTAGTGATTGGCAAAGGTTTTACAGGTAAAATGTTCGTGATAATGGGTTGAATTTTCCATCAATCACATCTGTCACAGATCAGGAGAGTCTGTGACATTGTACAGTGTGTATGGCTTTAAGATATGATGTCCCAGGAAAGGCCATTGTATATAAAAAAATATGGTATTCTGACCCCATTGTGATTTAAGGGACCAGTGTAGCTTGCTATATTAAAAAACACCACAATACTTCCAAAAGATTTGAGTGTTTCAGGAAAAACCTACCTGATACTCCGCAGTAGTCACTTACCTGAATTTGGAAACTCTCATCAGACTATGAAATTGGACCTCATATGGGTGGAAAGGGCCATGAAGAATAACCTGAAGCACAAACAAGGAATAAATAAAAAGGATTTGTATCCATTTTACACCCTCAAAGACCAGTCTGTTTTGTACCTTATTGACTAAAATGATTAAAGAGGTTGTCCATTTAAAGAAAAAAAAAAAAATTTGTCACTGAGGACATAATGGTCCAAAATTTAAAAAAACAAACAAAAACACCATTTACCTAGCTGTCCCCAGCCACGGTTGCTCCTGGCAAGACGCTCACCTAGACTTGCGGGTTCTCGGGATGAAACATCTAAGTCGAAAGGAGCGACTTGCTGAAAGCTAAGTAGCAAAAGTGGACAATCCCTTTAAGCTTGTTTTGTCTTTGGTTTTCTTTATGTTTAAGAAAAGCCACAATTATTTTTCCATCAACGTGGCCATAAGAGGGTTTGTTTATTGCAGGAGGAGTTGTAGTTTTTTTAATGGCATCCTTTTGGGCAGTTAGATTATCAAAATAGTCATTTTACTATTATGTCTTGGGCACTGCTTCTTGGCGTTCACTCTGTGGTATAAATTTATCTTTATTGGTATTTGTACAAGTCCATTTAATTCTAATGACAAACAGCGTGAATATTTTATTTTTTCATTTTAACCCCTTACCGCCTGTAGTGCTAAGAGACTTATTGACCATCCGGAATCCATATTGTCAGTATCTCTTTAAGAATAATGGATCTTAAGCAGTAATTTTCCTAGCGCTTGGTAAATGTTTGTGAGAAACAGTATATTGACACAGAGGGTTGTTATCAGGGCCTCGTTGTTGTGGGAGCGTTGTACCGAGTAGCCACATAGCTCTGTGCTGGTGTAAACAATTACTACCCAGCGATGTTTAGAGGAAAATCATGGGAACCAATGTGTTCATGGTTCAGGGTCGCTCGGCATCTAGTCATGGGTTTTTTCCAGTGCCAGGTTAACCTCTTAAGAACTGGCCATTCGAAGGAGGGAGGCCTTATACTGGAAAAGTACTGATCTGTCAGCTTGCGTAACACTTGGTTACGCAGGCATTTGTTTCAAGTAAGATATAAGCTGGGAAAGTTTGCTGCGAAGTTAGAAGTAGCTGTACCTGTGGGCTAAAGAGGGACGCCTCAACGCCACAGTGTGGATCCCCCAGGTGGATCTCTCTATCTTCGCTGGCCCCTTCTCCCAGCTGATGATACAGATAGATGAAGCTGATAAGATGCCTGGTGGAGCTTGGACCTGTATATGGGGGCACCCGTGCACGGTGTTGTCTCAGGATTATCTCTCTATCTTCACTGGTTCGTGTTTACCAGTTGATGCCGATGGATGATGCTTATAAGATGCCTGATGAAGCTTTGACCCATATATAGATGTGATGTGAGTATTTGTAATCCATATTATGCGTGCTTTACCTTTGTAACCAATATTATGCATGCCTTGCCTTTATAATCTATATTATGCAAAAGTATATACAATATCACACTATCTTCTTGTAGTTTTATGTAATCATTGAGTTACTCATATAATAAAGTAAATAAAGCATTGGAGGTTGCCTTCTTTAAAGCCGTACAGGACCCACACAAAAGAATTGGCAAAACACCGCTGGAGCCAGTTTTGGCCTCTCTGACAGAGCCCCATTTTTTTAATCTGGCTTGTGTCACTTTATGTGAGAATAACTTTTTGACACTTTTACCTATCCATGTGATTCAGAGAATGTTTTCTCTTGACACATTGTGCTTTAAGATAGTAAGAAATTTTGGTCCAAAAAGTCCTAGTTTAGTTGTGACATCGTGAAAAATTTAAAAAATTTACCAATTTCAAACTTCAAAAATTTCTGCAGGTAGGACAGATAGTTATTCCACTCAAAATAGTTTATGACTAGCATCTACCATATGTCTACTGTAGGTTGGCATAATTTTAAAAAAATTATTTCATTTTTTTTACGACATTAGGGGGCTTACAAATGTAGTAGTAATTTTCTAGAAAATTTGCCATATACATTTTTTAGGGACCAGTCCAGTTCTAATATTACTTTGATTGACCTGTATGTTAGATACCCCCATAAAGGACTTCATCTAAGAAACTACACCCCTTAAAGTATTCAAAACAGCATTTAGAAAGTTTATTAACCCATTAGGTGTTTCACAGAAATTTAAAATTTCACTTTTTTTGCAGATTTTCAATTTTTATCCATTATTCTCAAGTATACGGTAAATGTGATCAGGGAAATGCAACTTAATATTGATTCCCCCGATTCTGCTGTGTTCAGAGATCTCCCACATGTGGTCCTAGAGCGCTATTTGGCTCAACCACAAGCCCCAGAATAGGAGGAGCACCCACCGGACTTTGGGGTCTCATTTTCATTATGATTTTATTTAAGCGCCATTTCAGGTTTGCGGACGCCCTAAGTTTCCAAAACTTAATAAACTCCCCTAAAAAGACCCTTATTGGAAAGTACACCCCTTAAGGAATATATCCAGGGGTGCAGTGAGTATATCGACCCCACAGGTGTTTCACAAATTTTTTTTTAGCTTTAGGCTGTGAAAATGAAAAAAAATTTTTCCCCAACAATCTCCAATTTTAGCTGAAAATGTTTCATATTTACAAGGAATCCTGTTAAAAAAGCACCCCAAATTTTGTTACGCAATTTCTTCCAAGTTCGGTAATACCCTACATGTGGGTGTAAACTGCTGTTTGGGCGCATGTCAGGACATATAACGGAGGGAGTGTTATTTGGTTTTTTGGAACGCAGATTTTGGTGGGGTCATGTCGCATTTGCAAAGTCCCCCAAAGTACTAGAACAGGTGAAACCTTCCAGAAGTCGCCCCATTTTGGATTCAACACCCCTTAGGGATCTCATCTATGAGTGTATTGTGTATTTTGAGCGCACAGGTGTTCCATCGTTATTTTTTTAGCATTGGGCCAGGAAAATTGCGATAATGAAGCGTTTTTCACCCGCAGCCGGAGCTCACTCCGGTTGCGGGTGATGCGGCATAAGGCCAGCGGTAATTTACCGCTGGTTCCATGTCGCGATCGTGCGCGGCTCGCCCGCAAGATCACCAGGACGTATGCATACGTCCATTTGCGGGAACGCGTTAAAAGCAGTCACCATGAGGAATAAATAGTGTGCTAATTTTATAGTTTGGGTAGTTATGGATGTAAAAGATATCAATTTTAAAAAACTTTTCTATTTCTTTTTACACTTTTTATATCTGATAAAATATTCCTAAATGGAATAAAAATATAAACATACAAATAGAAAATATTTTTATACACAGACCAATGGACAGATCATTTCGCTTACTTCATACAGTCGTTGCTTACTGCGAGTTATGCCCTAAAGGAACAAACTTTTTTTTTTTCTTTCATCACATTAGTTTTTCCTCCTCCCTTTCCAAGAGCCATAACTTTATTTTTCCATCTACATAGACAGATGATGGCTTTTATTTTGTAGGATAAGATGCACTTTCTAATGGCGTCATTCCGTACCGCACATTTGTTTTGCGGTTTCCCAGTATATTCTACGTGGGATGTAATGTACTTGTTTGTGGGGAATTTGTTTTTACGGCATGATGTGTTACCTGCATGCTGCAGGTCTATACGATTCAGACAATACCAAATATGTGGGTTTTTATTATGTTATAGTACCGAAAAAATCCAAACACTTTAGATTTTGTACGGTTACCTATGGACCTGAGTCAGGGTACATGTTTTGCAGCTGAAGTGACCTTTTTGGTACCATTTTGAGATAGATGTGACTTTTTTGTTCACTTTTATTCCAATGTTTATGGGACATGAAATGACCCAAAAAAACGGAATTTTGGCTTTTGGAATTTTTTCCTTCTATGGTGTTCAGCATAAAGGATAAATGATGTTATATTTTAAAAGATTGGATTTTGTGGATGGGGTGATACCAGTTCTTGTGGAATTTTTTTTTATTACTTATTGTATTTACAAAATGCAAACGGGGGCGATTTAAACTTTTTTTTCTTTTAAAACTTTTTTTTTTTTACACATTAACATAGAGTCCTCCTGGGGTATTTGACCACTAGGGTCTCGATCATTAATACACCCTTCTGCATTGTATAAGCAATACAAAAGGGTGTACAAAGATGTCAGTTCTAGCACTTTCTGCCTGGGAGAGGAGCTGAGCTCTGTGATATATAGGGTTATATGATAGAGGAGAGGGGCTGAGCTCTTTGATATATAGGGTTATATGATGGAAGAAAGGAGCTCTGTGATATATAGGGTTATATGATTTTAAGCAAGATTTCTGCATTAAAAAGCAGAGAGAAGGGGAACATCTCTCCTTATGGAGAGCACCAGTTAAGGTGTGTAGTGTTTTGATTGCCTTTTAGCCCACTACTAAGCATCTGCATATCACAAGGCATTATGGGAAAGGAGCTGGGAAGCTCACTGCGCCCTCTATTGGTTTTAACAAATCCTCAATTTACTTCTGATTCACTGATTCTTTGAGAAGCAAAAATGAATATTAGTCAAGCCAATATTGCTCATCTACATACGCCGTTTTGGGGTTTTGCTTCCTCATCAGTGTAGAGCAGAGCGTTACTGGCTTGACTGGGTGGGATGCAATGAGTAGCTGAGAGTAGGGGAACATCTCTCCTTATGGAGAGCACCAGTTAAGGTGTGTAGTGTTTTGATTGCCTTTTAGCGATATTGGCTTGATTAATATTCCTTTTTGCTTCTCAAAGATTCAGTGAATCAGAAGTAAATTGAGGCTTTGTTAAAACTAATAGAGGGCGCAGTGAGCTTCAAAGCTCCTTTCCCATAATGCCTTGTGATATGCAGATGCTTAGTAGTGGGCTAAAAGGCAATCAAAACACTACACACCTTAACTGGTGCTCTCCATAAGGAGAGATGTTCCCCTTCTCACAGCCACTCATTGCCTCCCACCCAGTCATGCCAGTATTGCTCTGCTCTACACTGATGAGGGGCAAAACCCCGAAACGGCATATGTAGATGAGCGATATTGGCTTGACTAATATTCCTTTTTGCTTCTCAAAGATTCAGTGAATCAGAAGTAAATTGAGGATTTGTTAAAACCAATAGAGGGCACAGTGAGCTTCCAAGCTCCTTTCCCATAATGCCTTGTGATATGCAGATGCTTAGTAGTGGGCTAAAAGGCAATCAAAACACTACACACCTTAACTGGTGCTCTCCATAAGGAGAGATGTTCTCCTTCTCTCAGCCACTCATTGCCTCCCACCCAGTCAAGCCAGTATCGCTCTGCTCTACACTGATGAGGGGCAAAACCCGAAACGTCGTATGTAGATGAGCAATATTGGCTTGACTAATATTCCTTTTTTCTTCTCAAAGATTCAGTGAATCAGAAGTAAATTGAGGATTTGTTAAAACCAATAGAGGGCGCAGTGAGCTTCCCAGCTCCTTTCCCATAATGCCTTAAAAAGCAGAGAAAGAATACTAAAAGAGAAGGTTCTGCTGACCTTGCCCACATACACTAATTGACATGTTGCTCTGGACACACACTGATACAGGGAAAGCTGTCAGAGTAAGTGGGTGTGATAAGCAGGACTTCCACTCTTATATAATGAGTCCCGTCACCATTATCTTGCTTTGTACCCAGACATCCTGCTCCATATCATATACACATATATACCAGCTCAGCTTCCATCCCTCTATCGCATCCCCCTGTCAAAGGGTAGTGCAAATCACGATTGACAAAAAGGAATTCAGCTGGCAAATCCCTGTTCCAGTGTTGAGCTTCACAAACATAACATGTTTTCTTACCTTGCTGTTTGGATTACCAAATTGGTTATTCTGGTAGCTCTCCAGCATGCTGTCAATCAGGTCCTGCTCATCCTTTCTACTGAATCCATGTGTCTCTATGCTTTCACAGGTGTTACTGCCCGAGAACAGTTCTGTCAGCACGCCATTGCTTTGCTGGGAGAAAGATTTTTTTGTTTAAGGAGAAACCAAAAAAACACAGACGTTCATCCAAAACATAAACCCATTTTAATCCCTACATCTTACAACAAAATCTAATTATTTTCCCCCTCCTTACCAAACTGCATAGTATACCATCTGACCAAGCTCAGGAAGTGGTGATAGGAGGAATTACCACAAATGCCTTGAAACACTATGGCAGCTGTTTTGTGTTTAAGGGTTGTCAAGTTTCAAAAACCCATTTTTCATAGTATGGTATACATTTGATATTATGAAATTCTAAAGTAATGGGGTGGGGGGGGGGGGTCTCTGTTCAGAATACTCATCGCTGTGCCAAGTGGTCAGCAGTTGCAAATAATCCAAAAACAAAAGCGGATACAAGAAAACATCACCTCTTATTGTAACCGCAAACGTGGAGGTGAAGTCCACACTAAGGGTAACAGGACACATTTTTGCACACTTATTTTATTATCATGGACATGATTCTTCTTTAATACAAATCAAGTTACTTATCTAATACAATCTACATTTTTGTGTACGTTGTGAAATAACTTGATAAATTGACGATTACTTCTTAGGCTATGTTCACACGGCTTAACTGCGGGACGTAATTGCGTCCCGCAATTACGCCATGTGGCCGGGGGGCGGCACTTCGCCGGCCCATAGACTTGCATTACCAGCGGCGCGTCTACGCCGTTGGTAATTCACATGTCGCTTATCTCCCTGCCCGGCGAATTTGCCGAGCAGGGAGGGGAGACGTAATCCATAGTTCTCTATGAGAATTGTGGATTACCGTAATGACATGGACGTTTTCAGCCCGTAATTTGCGCACTTCGGCGCGTAATTACGGACCGAAATACGGCCCATTTTAAGCCGTGTGAACATAGCATATCTCTAACTTTCCTAATATCTATTTTTTATATTAATATAATAGTAAAAAAAATATATACAATCAATATTCAGTGACTCCCCTATTGCACTTGATGCACTTTCTAATCACGTATATAAACCATAGAAGTAATTTATATCAATGCTTAATTATGTAATACCAATAGTCGTGTTACAATTTAACTATTCTGGCCCCTGCGTGTTTTATATGCATCTTTCTGTGTAACGTAAAATATTATGATTGATATAGATAGATATATATATATATATATATATATATACACATACATACATACATACATACATACATACACATACATAAATACATACATACATGCACACACTTCACAAAAAGTTAGTGATATTTGGTTTTTGGGTGAATTTTCTGGAAACCGTAAACATTTTGTTAGTGATATTTTATCTTGAAAGTCGGCCATTATAAGTCGCAGCATGCAATGTTGATTTTCTCTTCTCAAACAATTTAATGAAACAAAAGGCAATAATAGTGGAGGGTTTACACCATCAAAAACGTTAATGTCTCAATAACGTGTCGTGTGGCTTTGAGCGTCAATAACAGCTCAACGACAACGTCTCATCGAGTTCACAAGTGGAGTTACTGACTGCAGAGGCATGGCAGACCACGCTCCTTGAAAGGCACCCCTGTGGTCATTGAGGTTCAGGGGTACAGAGTTCCCAATGGTGACTCACCTAATCACACAGGTTTTATGGCCTCAAGAAAGTGCAGGCCACTCAAATTTACGATACCCCAGTCTCTAACAGTGTAATAGGATGCGAGTGATAGGATTAATGTGTCTTCCTGATGTGAAATGGAGATTCATGTCTTATGATGCACAGCGCTCTCCTAGACGTCTCCAGCCTAATTGGCGGCCACCATTTCTGCTCAGAGTGAATCAACTTTCATCACTGAACAGCAGTGAGGACCACTGGTCTCTCGTCCTGCGTAGATGCTCCTGGGCTCAAGCAAAACGACGATGCCTGTGCCTGGTGGTGCAGTCAGGTACCTTTGCCGGTCGTCAACCATGATGTAAACCATTACTTGGTCACCTCTCACCTCTCTTAAAAGGTGCCTAGAGTTGTGCAGCATTCATCATTCGGTTCTGCAGGGCATTGTTTACAATGAAGCAGTCATCAGTGTGTGATGCAACCAAAGAACATGCATTTCTTTGCCTTTCTGTGACTCCTCCAGTCTCTGTGTGCAACCTGCTGATGACACTCCGTGAAGCTCAGTGGCCACTTCTGTCTGAAAGCATCTTTCTCGAAGCCTGGCAATGGCGAGGTACTATTGATCAATTGTGAGGTGTTATCTTGGTCTCATGATGTCAAAATGCTAACAAAATGATGAGGACTGTTTAAATCCCCATTCAAATGGATCCCCTAAATTTTTTGCCGAACAAACATCTGTTGTGAATTTTACCATTAAGCGCCTTGTTAGAGATCAGCAAGATGTGTAGTGGATTTTATATATATATATATATATATTAAATATATATATAATATTATATATATATATATTATATTTTATATATATATATATTATATATACACATATAAAAAACATATACTCACACACCTTTCGAAATTCGATGAAATATTGTTTTTATATTTGTGTGAATTTATTTATAGCTAGCTTAACATCTTTTTGGTTGAAGCTGTCTCAAAGGGCAGGTTCACACTGCTTATTCAAGCCGTAATTGCGGGACGGATTTCGCCAGCAATTACGGCTTGAATAAGGGGCGGGGGCGCTGCCCGCCAGCCCCATAGACTTTCATTATCCACGGCGCTTATCCCACCAGGATAATGTGCATGTCACTTTCTCCCCACCTGGCGTATTCGCTGAGCGGGGAGGAGAGACGGAATCCATAGTTCTCTATGAGAACTGTGGATTACCGTAATGGCCGGCACAGATTGCAGCCGTATTGCAGCGCGCAATACGGCTGCAATCCGTGCCGAAAATAAGCCGTGTGAACGGCCCTAAAGAGTGACTCTGAAGGACCTGTCCTGCATTACATTGCCAATCCATTGTATTCATTTTGCACTGTGTAATACTTTAGCTTCCCTACAGCGCCATTCTGTGCAAAATTCGTCAGGGGTGTCTTTCACCTATTTATAAGCAGTATCATTGCTATACAACAGGAGGATTTTCCAATACACACCCCTCCAACGTATGCCGCTGTAGAGCCATACAGAAACATATCTTGATTATAGGTTTCCTTTTCAAAATAAACTACACTAAGAAGAAAAAAAAAAAGGATGCCTTTACATGAGGGCGCCGCAAACTTCTCCAGGTCACACAGCTGAAAAAGAGGTATACCAACATATAGAGGCCGAACAAGTGCCTCAAGACATATCGACCAATTGATGGGGGTCTTAGACTGACTCTTGAGAAATGTGGCTCTTCATTTGAGACATCTTTCATGGTCTTGGTGCCTAGAACTGAAATCTAGAGCTATGAGCAGATGCACATTTTAGCTACAACTTAATTACCTAAAATGTAGTGAACGTGTCTGACTGTTCGAGGCCACACCTTCTGTTAATTCCCTCCCACTTAAGAAAAGCGAGAGCGGTGCAAAACTGATGAAAAGTCAAACTTTACTGACTTTCGACCACAGCTCTATGGAAAACTAGTAACTGGTTCTGAGGCCCCTATGTCAAATCAAATACAGATGACGACATAAGGGAGCCACTACTAAATGAAGTCCCGGGAGATATATCCACTTCAAACATTTTCCAACACGGCAGATTCCCACTGTGTTATTTATACAGAATTGTTAAAGGGCATCACGTACAACACTGTGCTGATAAGACTGCAACACACGTCTGGGAGAAAGGTCTCGTCTGGCAGATTTCAGATGAAGCTAAGGGGATATGTCATGTGTACAGGGAACTTAGGGTAAATTATGAAAAGCAGAAGTCAGATGAGTCAATCTACAGTAAAATGTGAGACAAAAGCAACATTTGGTGGGGAAACACATTAGGGAAGAGGTGCTAGCTGTCAGATAAAGACAGAAGAGTTTTTGCAGCTTTTACAGACCAAAGCCAAAATGTGCCAGTCCATAATTTACGTATTTTTACAGGTTCTCGGTCGGTTTCTATAAAGCAGACCTCTATTGAGACAGCCCCCATCCAAACACCCTTTGAGAGTACATAATAGAAGAGAGTCACATTGCTCAGGAAACCCCTCTATGAGTCAGAATGGAGAGCTGCTCTTTTCTGGCAGACTTAAAAGGGTGTTCCCACCATGCACACTGATGGCATAACAATAGGACATGCCATTAAAGTCTGATCAGTGTGGGCTCTACCTCTAGGACCAATACCTATTTTGAGAACAGGCGGTCGAAAGTTATGGTTCGGAATGGCGAGTCGGTTGTTCTTTTTCACTACTCTCCATTCTGTTCTATGGAGTTGCCAGGACAGCTGAACACGCCGCTCCCCTGTACTCAGAACTCCCACAGATCAGAACTGACAGTGGTGTGCAAACGTGACTGACTGTTCTGAATGGGGATGGTAAAGAGAAGGGCCCGTTCCCAAGACTGGTGCGGGACCCACGCCTATCAGACTTTGATAGCATATCCTATTACAGATTGCTAGTTTATCTGTAACGTACCATTTTACCAAAACACTGTAGATGTGTAAGTTGCATATGTCTGAAGCAGCAATGGCCAAATAGTAGACTGCAAGCTACCAAAAGATCTCGCAGCAAGGATCAGCAAATGACGAAGCTCCAGGCTGTTCTCCTGCATACGGGATTGAGAGAATTAAGGCTATATTCACACTACCAACAAGCTTCCTGTTTTTGTGATTTTGTAACGCAGCTGAAAACACAAGTGGAGTGATAGATCCGTCACACAACAGCGCCTGCCAAAGCCCAGTGACTTATGATGTCTTTTGGGCTCCAAAGCAGTGACCTACATTTTGATGATAAAAAAGGAGCTGCATTCTGCACTATTCTTCACAGCAAATATGAAAGCCTCTAAAATACAAAATAACCAAAATAGGGTCAGCCAAGTCAAGTAATGGTGAAATATAGGCATGCTGCATGTGCAATAATAACAAACAGAGGCCACTATCACTATGACCGAGATGCCTCTGATAAACTCCTCCACATGCACGAGTGCAGAACAGGCAAGTACTTGGCATTTAAGGCAATGTTCACACGGCTTATTGCCGGCGTAAGTGCGGGGGACGGATTTCGCCCCGCAATTACGCCAGCTGCCGTGCAGCTCGCCAGCCCCATAGACAGTCATTATTCACGGTGCGTACACGTCGTAAATAATGTGCATGTCACTTTCTCCGCCGAGCGGGGAGGAGAGACGTAATCCATAGTTCTCTATGAACTGTAGATTACCGTAATGCCTGTGACCGATTTCAGCCCGTATTGGAGCACAAATATGGCGCTCAATACGGCTGAGATCAGTCCCAAAATAAGCCGTGTGAACGAACGCTAAAGGGTGGGGGTATCACACCCTGTAGTTTCACAGCCACAGCCAGCTTTAGAGTCACACGTGCTGTTCAGACTGAGAGGGTCTAAAGCCGCGATTGCCACGTCAGCTCTGCAACTTAAAGTCACCTAAGCAGTCTTGTGCTCCCATGCCAACACTTTCCTGGTCCTCCACCTGAGTTTGGTACATCCAGCCTCCAATAGTTATGCATCAATGCTTCACTGGAGGCAGAGTATAGAGACTGGCAGGGGACCAGGAATGCGCTGCCACACGAGTGCCAGGAGATTGGTTACGCGGCTATAGTGTTTTCATTTTTATTCTTGCCATTCAGTTGGTTTTTTTGTAGGTCACGGAGGAAAACAAAAATCTGCACGATCACTGTGGATTCTGTCCGGCAGATTCGCTGTAAAAAACACTCTCCAGCAAATCCAATATGTGTGAAAGTATCCTCAACATAAATTTTAGGTTGCTTCATTTAATTGCGTCTTGTTATTTGAGACAAACTGTTGGCTTCTAAAGCAAATGTACAGAACAGATGTCTTGCCCGAGTAATTTTAGTAATGTCACAAGAATCTTCCTTCCGCTTTAGAGCTGCCAATCTGTCCAACTTAATAAATACAAGTGTCCAATCGCGTGTCACATCAAATTTACATAGAAAATTGAGGATATGACACAAACAAATTCTAGTCTGATCCTTCCCGGGAGATCTCCATGTTCCATCTAGACTGCTTGAAGAATTTGCAATGAACCTTCAATTTATTGGGAAAAAAATAAGCCACTACTAGAAAAAAAAATAAATAAAATAACTGATGTAGAAATTTAATTGCATAAAGTGGGTCACGTTTAGTATGGCAGCTGTGTCCAAATTCTAGCACAATTTGTACCTAAGCACTGGTGGACATGCTTTCCAGTACATTTACTTAGTATTTTAGACACTTCTGTGCCACGTCCGACAAAAGGGACTTGATCTAACAAGATCAGGCAAGACTTCACATTAAGTGTGTGTGGCTTGATAGGGGACATGGACACAATAAATTAAAAGCCTCACACAACTTCGCAGACTCAAACTACGAATTGTGTTAATCATTAAGATCCTAATACACAGTCTAAAATGGCTAAACCCAGTGATGTCGAGGTCACCGGACCAGCAAACAGCTATTGAGGCTATATGGCCCCCTTTTAATATAGGGTTGGTAAAAATAAAAATAATAATCTGTGAAGTGACATCAGCATTGTCAAAATCCATAAATCACTCATGTATAAGCATCTATGAAACACCTCTTTAGTACTAAACTTTGGCCGTACTTCACAAACTGGGAGAAACGGGTAACAAACCACAGCAAAATCCATTCGGTATTATTGCTGTATACAGAAAAATCACGTTAGATTAGTTGTGCAATTTTAGCAGATGTTAGAGGGGGGAGGGGGGGAAAGGGATTGGACATGCTGGATTTTATTTTATTGATCCACTGTTGCTGCTCCTAATGGAAAATACATGCATGTTTGGATGGGCGAGAATTCACGTATATGGCAAGAGTTGAGAAGACTTGTCAGCTAAAGTAGTATTCATCTAACAGATAATTAAAGCGTGCAGAAAGTGCATCCCTAATAAAGATTGTTCATCAGCTGGAGTAGCTATAGCAAAGAGCCACTCAGATCATCACAAAATTTGCAAGGACGGTCTTCAAAGCTCTTGTGACACTACACACCAACCGCCAAGATGTAGTGGTTAACGCACTAATTACACAGAAATGTATTTATTTTTTTGCAGACATACCACTTTAAGCGCTTTAACCCAACGTAAGAAAACTAGTCTTAAGTGAGGTAATAAGACAGACCACTGCCATATGGCCAATTTTTTGCTTTAAAGGACTTTTGCCACAAGCAAAATCCCTGAGGCTTCAGAGAACGGGTAGATGGCCACGCTTGCACAGCTCTTCCACAATCATGTCTACGATGGAGGTCCGAATACAGCCAAGCAGACTTGCTCAACTATATTCAGAACGGCCATAGAAAAGAACAGGGAGAACGGAGCAGGCATGGCCATCTCGTTCTTCAAAACTCTGTGGCAAAACCCCATGAAAGATTACTCCCTTCCCCCTAGAGCACAGGTGTCAAACTGCAGCCCTCCAGCTGTTGGGAAACTACAACTCCCATCATGCCCACTGCTATAGATTATACAAATGCATGATGGGAGTTGTAGTTTCCCAACAGCTGGAGCGCCGCAGTTTGACACCCCTGCCCTAGAGGATATACTTACTTTTGATTCATAAGACTCCTCAGCCGGTTCTGCATGACCATCAGATATAAGAATGTCTCTTATACTGACTTCTTCAAGAGCCTCGAAATACCGATAAACATCAACATGCAGGATGCCGTGTACAATGGAGAAAACTTTAACCACGAGCGTGCACCCGCTGACTAAGGTGTTGAACTTCATACTAGCCGCACGGCTCCACTGTTCTCCACACATTAGTGATCTCGCCGATGGCCTCATTTTACAGATCTTGAACTCCAAGGCCTAAAAAAAATATTTGACCATTTATTAAAATCATTTATACATTAGGCATATAACATATAGGTGAGATGCAGACTAAATGCTCTCTCTTTCCAAAATTAACTGGTGCCAGAATCGCTTGGCAAGAGAACTTGAAAAAAAAAAGAACTCAACTATTCACACAATGCTTCAACCAATGGTAATGAATAATGGAAGCACAATGCAAAGATCCTATACTTGTCCTTTCAATTCTGGTAGCAAGCATCCTTCAGCAGTTCCAAACCACAGCATAAGCGATGAAAAAGGTGTTTAGGTTATACCATTAACTAAAGTAAAAAATTGTACAGTATCAATCGCATAACAAGTCTGCAGTATTATCAGAGAAAATAGCATGCTACGAACTCAGGTACTGAGCTACGAGCATAAGTAAAATTTTAAAGGGGTTGTCCAGGTCATTTTCTTTTTCAATTTAATGAAGCGCATTATGAAAAACAACAATCTTAATACACTTCATTGAATTGATCGGTATTTTACATTACATTGTGTTTAACATTGACAGCATTATGTTAATATCCATAAGTGAGGATGTTGCATCTCTTACTACTACTACTTATACTGTATATGTGCCAGTCACCTGACTAGCATGCATGCCCAATAGTGAATTATCTACTGGGCATACGCACTAGTCAGGAGGCTGTCTGGCGCTTCTATGGTGTAGATGCCCCCAGCACTTACGGACATAAAGATAAAATTTTTGACAGCAAAACCTGTAATGAAAAAGCACCAAATCGATTCAATAAAATTTAGAAATATTTTTTTTATTCCTCCTTATGGGGAGGAAAAAACAAAACCAAAAAACACCCAAAATGACCCGAATTCTTTAACGATGGCCATATACTCCAGACTATACACCCCTGTCAGATGCTACTGTATGGGAATAAAAGAGTGGGCATGTTGAAAGCCAACAATCCAGCTCATCATATTCCCCACTTGCCCAAAACAATATACGATTGTGGAGAATTGTTACACCCCCACGTATATCATGTAGTTGTCTGGTTGTGCCAATATCAAATGGCTTTTATGCTTCCATTTAAAGGGATATAACCGGTTCATATAAAAATGACAAGTAAGCTGCTGGTCACAGATAAAAGAAGGGGGGAAAAAAGAAATACACAGTGGGATAAAATTAAAAAAAAATTGGACAAGGTTGCGGGTCAACCTTGACATTTATTGAAAAACTGTTTACAACTGATGAAGATTTTTCATCAGATATACTACTCACACAAAGTGAATGATATCTGGCTTTTAGTTGAGATTTCAGGATATACCTAAACTCTTCTGAATTTTTTTTTAAATGCACTTAACGGGACAATCTCTTAACTTTAGAATTCACATATCCAGCTATTCACTGTTTTAGTACTTTTTGCACACCCGAATGGTCTGACATGACACTTGGTTGGCTCTCACCTCCCGTAAACCTGCCTGGAGTTGTGTGGCATTCATCATCCAGTTCTGCAGGGCATTGTGTACAATGAAGCAGTCATCAGTGTGTGATGGAGCCAAAGGACGACCACTTCTTTGACTTTCTGTGACTCTTCCAGTTTCTCTGCATCTATGTTCCAACCAGCTGATGGAACTGTGAGCCTCTAAGCTCAGTGGCCACTTCTGTACTTCCACCTGAGAGCATCCTGCTTCAAGCCTCGCAATATGGAGGTACTGTTAATTAAAAGTTTGTTGTCTTGGTCTCATGATGTCACATTGTGAATCCCAATTCAAATTGATCACCTAAATTTATTGGGCGATTTAGAGATTTGTGAGTAGTATACAACGATGAACCTTTTTATAAGGAAACAAACTGGTCTTTACAGTGCTTCTTATCTGTGCACAGCGTCTCAGTTTCGAGTACCCTGCTGCCTGCAGAGATGCTGGGACTGATGAATGAGCTGAAAGGTTTAAGTGTTGCGGCTCCAGATCCTCGTTTCTCCGTGTGAGCATCTCTTATCAGTCCTCCCACTATGCAAGTTGTTTCTCCTGCCATGTAGTCCCTTCTCTGCTCTTTACACTGCTCTGTCAACCCCTCCGCTCTGCAATGACAGCTCCTGGCTTCCTCCACTTTTCCTCTGTACACTGCCGGGCCGTTACTCACGGGCCAAATATAAATTACACTGTGGGCCAGATTTGGCCCTTGGTCCCGATTTTGGCTTCCCTGACCTATACTCACATTCTTCCTCGCCTCCATTCTCACGCTGGGTCTCCCTGACCTTATGCTTACTTTCTTCTTCCCAAGGGTTGTCACCACTGCAGGGGTCACTTATCACTTCCCATCCAGAAGTAAAACAGAAGAACGAAGAGATGTAGGGCTGGAAATGGAGAGAAAAGGGCACCAGATGCTTGCCATTTCACTTTATATGCACCAGACAACCCTTTAAACATGTATGGGCACCTTAGTGTAGTCCTCTCATTCAAAAACCCTACATTTCCACTTCCAAATAAAAAATAAAAAAAATCTGTTAATTTTCATCACAGAAGTGAAAAATTGCAGACTTTTCAAAAACAAACCACAGATATAGTATCCTTCTATGGAGCATATGTTCCCCTAAGGGGGATCCCAAAGCATTTGCAAAATGCTTTAACCATTCAAGAGAAATGATCTCCACATGACATGTCAAATACAGATATAGTTCAGTGGAAAATAACGAAGACAGAAGAAAAGCAATTTCCTTGCCTGAAAAGGAAGATTCAGAAGATGGCTGGGAATTTCTCTTAGAAGATTTAGATCAACTTTTGACTGGTTACCATAATCCACAAAGAAGACCTGAGATGGATTAAAGATATTAAGATACATTGCAGACTTAACGAACTTTAGCCAATTTTGTGTTCTAAGTAATTAAAAGTTAATATCTCTATTTAAAAAAACACAATTTTGCAACTTCATACTTTGACTATCAAGTCATAACGACTTTTCAAGATTCCTTCTTGTCGTCCGTGAATAGACTGATACTGGCCAGCTCTGATAGATTTTAATGAGTATTAGCATAGGGTCACACCGTGTTTTTGGATCCGATTTTAGATCTGAAAATCACATCCAAAATCACGGCTTCAACTGGATCCAATCGCATCCAACACGCAGGCGTGTGTTTGGCTGCGTTTTACCTGCAGCAGGAATGCACCCTGTAGTTTTAAATAGGGTCCTGCTGAGTCTTTCGGACCAAGAATTTACATGACAATTCTTTGAATGGATCCGAAAGACGCAAGTAAACACGCATCGGCAAACACTAGTCTGAACGCCGATGCACGTTTTATATTGCAAGCAATGTAAAATCATACTGCTATTTGCTAGATGCACGTCTGGGTCCGTTTAGGGTCCGAAATACCGATCCAAACGCACATCTATAAATGTGTGTACACAAGGACAGAACATGCCGTGTGAACATAACTTTACACTTCTATCTGTTGATCATGGTCTGGTCAATTTTTATAGCATTAGCACCATTATGTTTTAAAACATAAAACCTTGTAAACACATTGATAATTCTCAATCATACAACTCCAAATTTCTTTGCTTCACTTTAAAGAGCAAATGCTAAAACTCTATATACCAGAAACAACCACTAGGTTGTCTAACCAAGTTATATGTTCAGGGCACATGAATGTACACATATAATATTGAACACCGTATAACCTCTAAATCCTTCTATGCAGCAAGCTCCCCATTGAAGAGGCTACAAGAAGAGCTATGACCGCGTCACAAAGCAGGGAATGGATACCCATGCCCTGCCACCCACCCACTACAGGTCCAAAGATATTACAGAGTCCGGCCCACGACAGTGTAACCACTGTATGCTTATTACAATTAGGTCCTTAAGTGGCAATCTCCAACCTATCTACAATGTGCAGATAAATGGACTGTAATACAGAATGAGAAGTATACCTAGAGACAGCAGAAAGAGGTTTCTAAGGTTTATATGTGTGTACAAAAACACATTTCATCCATGCAGCTATAGTCCCAGCCATAGTCGTATGGAAATTAAACAAAAAATTACACTGTATTATACACTAAGATTTTTTTCTTACACAATATACCCTGTTAAAAGTTTATCTGATAAAAAATGCCAATTCATGGACTCCCACAAAATCCTGCCAGGATGACAAATAGAGCTATAATCCATTAATTGTATATAAAAATATAATATATATATATATATATATATATATATAATATATATATATATATTATATATATAATATATTTTAAAACATATAGGACATGCAGGTCTTCATCCACATTTTACAACTCACCACTGCCTCTCTTCCTGAAATGTATAGTATTTGGGCTCGGTAATACCGGGGAGTGTCAAAAGCTTGAAATGGTGCCAAGCACACCAGATCTGGATGAGGCCGTCTAGAGAGAGGTGTCAGATCATGGCGATTGATTTCTCCAGCTAGATGTCCAAGGAGATCGGAATTTCTTTTATCAATACGATAACCCCAGAAATGACCAACCTCAACCACCTTTATAAAAAGAGAACACGGGAGAGTTAAAAGATTACAAGGTATACTGATGTAATGCATCAAGTAAACACAACCTAATAAGCTGCTTGGTTTGTTCTGGTGAAGAGAAATGTCAGGGGGGGGGATCTAAAATTTAGTACCATAACATGCCACAAATATGAACCATGACTACCCCAACATGCTATCAGCAGTATATAGACAATAACATGTCCTAATAAAGATGCCTTGAAAGTAACAAAGGTGATAAAGCACGGGCACCAGATGGACCTCATTTCAGCAAAGATTATTGTAGTACTTCCAATATTAAACTACTGGGGAAAAAAAATTAACAACTCCATTTCCATTACTTGCACAGCCCTTCACTATGGTAAAAAATTAAAAACACACACATCTAAAATTATCACATCTATAAACAACCTGTAACAATAAAACACTATTTATCCTCTGCAGTGAAATCCATTAAGAATATTTTTTTTTTACTGGGCAAAAGAAGAAGTAAAACAATAAAAAAGAAATAAAATTAGAAAAAAAGGACTTCAATTTTGGTACTGTCATAATTATAGCCACATGGAACAAAGTCTGGAGAGAACTCTGAAAGCTTTGTATTCAGATGAAACCAAACCCTTCAACTAATCAAAAGGTGTGTGAATTTAAAAACCATCCATTAGCATGCGTAAAGAGCACTATTATATGGAGAAGACCGACCGAAAAGTACATGCAGATATTCATCAATATTCAGGTGCTCTGCTTCAAGTGTCTATTATGATGTTTGCACAGCATACATTATAAATTCTCACGTTACAAAACAGAGTTGGCCATCAGAATGTTATCAATATATAATAACTTAAAAAAAAAAAAAACATACCTCGGTCACATTGATCGACAAAATTAGGCCCTTTATCGTTTCCAACTGCTCTTTAACAGTGTGTGATATATGAACAGGTTCTACAGTCTGCTTGTGAAAATCCACGTTAATTCTAAAGGAAGGAAAATACAAGACAAAAATTACGATTTCAATCAAAATGTATCACTGGGTATAGATATTACTGATCCCGTAGGCCTTCAGATCTTTATTGCTCCCAATATACACAAAGTATATATGTAGTGGCCAATCGATGCATATCACTATAGTCCATTTAGATAGCAGTAAGTGAGGCAATAAAATTTACCAACTCCCTAAACGAAGTCTGAATAGTGCTAGAACGCCCTTGGCCGACAGCATTAGTGCTTCCACATGCAGTTTTAGGGCAGGGGCCAATGCCCAAGGTGCAATGTCCAACAATGAGTCACACAAGAACCAGTTTTATGGTAAGTACAAAAATGCCATATGAGGCTGACACTAGGTGGAAACCAAACTCGTGGGCTCCTCCTGGACGGCCTTTATTCCTCCTACTGTACGGTAGTAAAAACGGGCAGACGCGAGTTTCCGGTTTTGAATCATGGTCTGAATTAATGAGGGATCACGACATTTTAAAATTGCGCTTTCAACAACCATGCAGTCAATTGCAGCTGAAATAAAGTGGAAGAAATATATAAGGTGCAGATAACGAACGAGCAGCATCTCAAACACCAACCCACTAGGTGGGCAATTGAATGATAAACTGCACATTGAATAAGTACCAGTTCACACCAGTATGCCTGCCTGAATCTGGTGGACACTGGCTGAATGTGTTTAGAGGACCATGCCCAGGAAAGATTTGTCGTAAATGACAATCCACCCAAAGGTAACCAAGGGGATCCTGATGCTGTCCAGAGCAGCACTTTGAGACAAAGAGGATCTTCACAAGAAGATCTTATAGGTAAGGAATAATTGCAATCCCTCTCAAGCCTACAGAGACCAGGCTAAAACTGAGTAGTCTGGAGTCAGTAGGAGGGATATAGTCTGTCCAGGCAGAGTTCCCACCTAGTGTCAGCCTCCTTATGTGAGGTCCTATACCCAAGGTGCTGTCCCAAAATGATATTCAAGAGAAATCCTTTTTGGTACCATGCTGCTTGTTTTTTTATACTAGACATTGACGCTCAAACTATTATTTATTGAATAATTAAGATTTAATTATCCATTGTTACAGAGTGCCATCAGAGCCCGGGGTGATAGACAGAGACTATCCTTAGAGACACATACTAGGGCAGATATATCAACCGTCTTTAATATTTAAACATTGTAAGCTTATCATAGTTTGGATAAATCTGCCGCATGTTTAGACTGCCAAGACTTAGTTTACATCTTCTATTAATTTTTTGACTTCTGGAGTATTATGGCGCTTGCTCAAGGATCCTCGGAGGCAATTCAAATCACGAAAGCAAAAATTATTTGTTTTATTTTTTTAAGCAATGAAAAGGGTAAAAAAAAAAAAAAAAAAAAAAAAAGGACAACAAATTTCATGCAATACTGCACGTCATCAGGTGCACCTTTTTTTTTATATACGATTTGTTTAAAAAAAAAAAAAAAAAAAAACACACACTTTAAGATATAAACATTACCTGGTTAATTTTAGAGTAGTACTGTCTTCTGTAGAAAGCTCTTCAATTCTCTCTGCAGAATGGACATTAAGGGCAAGTGGCACTCTCAGCTGTGCAGTCTTAAGAGCCAAATGGACTGCAGTGAGCGTCTTAAACCTTTCAGTAGGGTTGCGAGAAAACTCGACAAATGCTCTAATGAAAAAAAAATGTTAAATTAAATTACATCCACCTAAAGTAGAGGAAAAAAAAAGTTTCAAGGAAAAGTTGTTCTTGCTCTTTGCAACACAAAACTCATATCCGAATTAAGGGCTGTATTTGAGTGGGGGATTTAGTTTATCCTATTATGGTTTATTAAATGATCTACAGTGAGCCAAATTTTTTAAAAATTCTCACGTCAATTACTAGACAAAGCACTAACCTTGATCCATCAAACAGTATAGATTTTACTTGACCACACTGTCTGAAGAGTGACTGTATCTGCTTATGGTACAGAAATCCATAGGGTGGGATGTTCTTCAGCTGCACAAGGAATTCAAATAAATTAAACCAATTTAAATAGTACAGGTGATATCACGCAGATTACAGTCCTTAGGGATATATATATATATATATATATATATATATATATATATATATATATATAACACACACATGTAATATAATATATAATACACACACACACATATACACACATATACACACACACACACACACACACACAAAAGAAAAAAAAAGCAAGCTCTCCACATTACATCCATAACAAAGGTTAACATGGGAATGACAGTGAGCCTACGGTGGATCCAACATAACAATACAACATGTAAAAAAGAAATTTCAAAAAGCTCCTCCACCTAGGACCCTTTTCTACAAGCTAGAATGGAGAACCACTCCTCAAGACTAAGTTCTAGAGTGCAAGAGCTGCAGTCTGTCCATGTCACACATTTTAAAAGGCTACTATGTTTATACTACACTTCCCTGGTAACAACCGATACAGGGGAGGTATAGGGCTGCGATATGGTTTTCTCCAGCCATCATCAGCTGATCTACATGTTGGCGTTCGTTCTTCATGAGAGGACTTCTTTAATGTACAGTTAGGCAGTGTTCACACTACTTATTCAAGCCGTAATTGCGGGACGGATTTCGCCCGCAGTTACAGCTTGAATAAGGGGTGGGACGGGGGCGCGGCGGGGGAACTGCCCGCCGGCTCCATAGACAATGTATTATTTACGGCGCATGCGCGCCGTAAAAAATGTGCATGTCACTTCTCTCCCCCCCGCGGGGGATTAGCCAAGCGGGGAGGAGAGACTGAATCCATAGTTCTCTATGAGAACTGTGGATTACCGTAATTACTGGGACGGATTGGAGCAGTACGGCTCCAGTCCGTCCCAGAATAAGCAGTGTGAACGAGGCCTTAGAGTTATGATTTCAACATACCACAACTGTAGTTTTGGGATCTTTGCCACCAAGATCTCTAATGCCATCTTCTTCACTGGATTGCCCAAAAGTAAAATAGTTGGGATAAAAAGCGCCAGCCATGATAACCTTTAAAAAAAAAATTTAAAATCAGAAAGATAGTAGAATCAATTACATGTTGCTATGAAGCACAGGACACAGCTATAACAGATCTGCAAAATTTGGCAGCACGTGGAGATGGGGAGGGGAACAAGCCCGAACTTGCACCAGTAGGATGGGAACGCAAGTGGCCCGTATGTTGTGCAGTCCTGAACAACATAAACCAGCAATTTTATCTACTCAACGTAAAGGCGCACAGATTCATCTGGACAGGGTTTTTACAAATTGGCATCTTGCAATGGCAATCAACAAGAGGATGCTACTGTCTGCAATACATATGAATTATAATGTGCGGAAAAAAGTTGCTCAAGAGGGGTCATAAGACAATTCCCTGCAGCTTTAACCCTTTAGAATCAACCAAAACTCTGGACGGGGTGTGAAGTAATCATTTGCTAACTGCTAATGCAGCCATTCCTCAAAAGTGCAACTCCATACCTGAAGAATAAAGCGCTGCTTGTGTTTGTACTCTGGATCCATATGTGGCTGGCAAGTGACATGCATGTTGAAGTGAGCAAGGCGTTTTTTAAGCTCATCATATAAAGCAGCCACCTTGAGGAAAAAAAAAAATGTCAGAAACATCTGACCACTTTTTTAGAAGGTTCTAGTTGAAGACACATTTTATCACAATAATGTTTCCTCTTGAAATAAGCTATAACATAGCAGGTTCTTAGAGACTTGCCCTCCTATACATGCAAATGGACAAAATACTGAAAGAGTTTATCCTGCACAAAAGCAAAAAAAAAACACCACCTTGAAAGCTGGATCTTTAAATATGGGGCAGTGGTTGGATACACCTGGATTACCAACCACGTTATTATTAAGTGACAGAATTAATTTTATGTATACTTGGGTTTTCGGATAATCTGGTGCTTTATAACAAGATGTGGTGTGTTGCGGGGCCTGTCCTGGAGGGGCAGGGATTTGCTGGGGCTTTACAATGCCACGGTGTAGCTTTTGTTTTTGATTTCAGTTTTTGAATCAGTATTTTGTTGTTATAATTGTCAATTTCCTTATTGCACATATAGTATACTTCTGTATACTTTTATTGTTTATGTCAATTTAACCGTCATATTTTACATCTCTAAAGGGTAAGTTCACATGGCATAATTGCGGGGCGCACTCTGGCACGTATTGGCGCTCCAATACGCACCCCGGATTACGGTAATTCATAGCTTTCATAGAGAGTTATGAATTACGTCCGTTTCCCCCAGTGTCAAAACGTGCATATTGTACGCCGGGAGAAAGAAGCAAGCGCCGGATGACGGCAGTGAATGGGGCCGCCCCACCAAACGCTGTCCAGCGCGGACAGCGGAAACAGTACGCACTGTAATATGCCGTGGTAACATACCCTAATAATTTTTTTTATTTTTTTTTTTTTTAAATCAAGAGTTATCTTCTGCAAATGAGTTTTCCCATCTCAGAAAATTATGGCAAGCCTATAGGATATGCCACAAATATCTGAAAGGTGTTTCCAGAGGCGAGTCCGGCACCTATGTTGAGAACAGGGGTCTCCTTTAATAGTTGTTCCAAAAGTTTTAATTGATTTTAAGTCGTTAGCGGATGACAGAAAATAAGATTTAAAAAAGGAAGACAAAAAAAAATTGCCCTGTAAAATCGACTTATCAGCTATTGGTGATCCCGGCCAAAGACATATCAGATCATTATTCATTTAACCCTGGAGCCAATCACAGGCTGAAGTGGCAACTTCCTGGAAATACAGCATTTTACCGTTGCTGCCTGTGATTTGCTGCAAAGTCATGTGAAGAACGAACAGTGACAGCTGCAGCGTCAGAAAAAGTGAGCCTAAAGAATAAGGTTTTGAGGGTTTTAACTTTTTCCTTTTTAAACTTTTGTAATGCTCCTTTAATCCTCCCAAAGACAGAAGCTGATGATCTTAACACTCGGGTACCGTTTTGTGGAAAGGGGTTACGTAAACTAAGCCAAAACTTAAACTCATGAAGAGCAAAAAGTTCTGAGTGCCAAATGTATTTCATTAGTAATTTAGGTAAAGTTTTCTACTTACCTCTCGTATTCTTTTTATCTGGAAGTAATTTGACTTGCCCCACTCCAGCTCTTCCTACAAAATAAATACCAAATAAATCATCAGGTTTGTTCATAGCACTCCATAGTCCTGAAAGCATAAAACGAACCAATGAAAAAAGCATAATAAAAAGGGGAGTTCAAATGAAGTCATTTCCATGTTACAGAATGAGGAGGGCAGCACCTGCGGCTGCGCTCCCAATTAATACCTATGGGAGTTCCGAATGCAACAGAGCGAGCCTAGTCAATACAGAGAAACGAGAAACACTACCATTCTCATTCTGTAACTAGCTACGAGCCGATCTGTAACATAGAAATGGCTTTGTGAGAATACTCTAAGCGCCAATCATGTGGCAATGACGTTCCTTGTATGCATACCTTGGGGAGTCGGAGGTCACCTCTCTCCTTGCAATTTTGCCAGTACTGAATTGGAATAAAAATAAAAATTAGGATATGCCCACATTTCTTACACAGATTAGATAAAGTATAATAAAGTTAAAATTTTACCTTGAAGGCATCTACTAGTGCAATGCAATCACTTTTACTATGCCCAGCGTAACTTAGCTTGCTCCTATAAGTCAGGGTAAATGTTAAGTTTTATTAGTAAAACATGCACAGTGTTCATAAATCCAGTTACACCACATTGCTACTGGACATTTACCTGTATCCATCCAAGTGCTGTTTAAATGGCATAGCAAAGAAATTTCTGAGGGACAGTGCTGCAGCTGTGCATTAAGAAGTGGAGGAAAAGATATGTATTTAGTGTCAGCAGTAAGACAGCCAAACGAGGCATGACATCTACATTTCTGCTCATACCAATAATGAGACACTCATCCAGGCATCCAAAAACATGGCCAAGGACAATAAGTTTTCCAAGTTGCAAGTCAACAGGTAACTGGGCAAGAACTCTCCCCATACATGTGAGCTCTCCATCATATGGGTTCTGTTCCTCTTTCCCACTCACTGCAAGAGCGCCTATCTGTGGATTAAAAACAAACCTGTCAACACAGCTCCTATATAAACTATACTTTATGTAAATATTAAAGAGGTTGCCCCTTTAAGACAACTATCCGTAGGCCATATTAGTTTAACCAGATGTAATAGGATGTAAATTATATAATGTGTCTTATTAGATGTGATATAGAAATATGTATTGATACATATATCAGATCCAGTCTTTATAATAGATCCCTGTGTGTTTGCTGCGTGTGAGGACAGTTGTCATGTCATTATGGTAGATTTCTGCTCACAGCGTTTGACCTTTGTGATTCCTGCTATGCCATTCAGTAGTTCAAAAGATGATTAGATTCTTGTAACCCCACCATACTGATCATAGCTGATATTATTACATAATGCCCCACTATTCTCATACCCTCCTATGTATAGATGATCAGATAATTCTGAAGTCTTTGTGGTAACGCTGACCATACAACTTAAGAATTAAGAGATGCCAAGTTTGGGCATCCTGAGCGTTAAGCGAGACAGCTCTGACTAGGATAAAAAGGCTTGATGTGCCATTGAGAGTTAGCTTCGGCTGGGGCATGGCATTGCGCCCAGCAACCTTTCTGTGTCATCAAGCGAGATGGGTGTACTTTGATGTACAGCAGGGGCTCCCCGTTTCACTGTGTACGAGAACTATGCATCGATAACATCTATAACTACAGCTAAGTATCTTAGTATCATTCTATTTATGTAATAAACCTTTCATTTTTTATATATTCTGCCTGATTGTAATTAATTTCTTGACTGCCAATCAATCACCCACTTACAACAGATAGCAGAGGAAGATGCCCTGCTCTTCCGGACATCCATGTACTGTAGTACTTTACATAACAGAATAACCAAGCAAAGCGCTGTTCAAATCACCTTTCAGGGTGTCTACTGCTAATATACATCTATCTTTAAAAATGTACACAGTGACATAACCATAAGCTCTGAAGGAGCTTTGTGGTTAACGCCGCCCTATCTGAGATCAGGATGTGATGAGAGAAACGCTAACCTCAGTGGTTTATAGCTTTTATGACTTGATGTACAATTTCTGAGTGAAAAGCAGAGCAAATCTTAGAAGTGAAACAAAGTAGTGCTGATCCTGTCCACATACATTAATTTACAGTTTGCTCTGTATACACACAGATACAGAGAAAGTTGTCAATTACTGTATGTGGGTTGAGTATTTCCACTGTCTGTTAAAAAGTCCTATCAGAATTTACCCTGCATTTTACCCAGAAATCCTTCCTCAAAGCAGACAAACCAATAAAAAAGGCACATAACTCAGCTTTCCTTCCTTCATCACATCCTGCTATCAGATAGGGCAGCATAAAATGATTCCCTTTAGTGACAAAATGTAATCTTCTTGTGGACTATACTTATACCAGTAAACAATTTATGTGAGGGACATTGACCATGTTTCTCTGTCCTTTGAATAAAATGTATATTGACAGAACAAGTAGACTACGTTTGGTCCATTAAAGTCAACTTCTACATCAGGGTGTACATTTGAGTACCTGAACAGAACTTTAGGTTATGTGCAGACGGCGTCTTGGATACGTTTTTGCAATACGTATAAGGCACTGCCTCAAACGCATCCAAAAAAGTGTGGTACATATTTGGATATTTTTTCTGGACTGCAGAAATGTATCCCTATAGTTTCTATTGCCTTTCCAATGTGTCAAACAGATCAAGAACGAACATGTCAATTCTAAATGACGATACCCATTTTACATTGAAATCAATGTAATCACACTTGAACATTGTTAAATACGTATTGGAGTCCATTTTTCGGTATGTAAAACATACCCAAATATGTATTTAACAAACGCCATGTTTGCAGAGTTTACTCTGCAAAGTCCAGGGAAGCAAGAACCGTCACTTAAAAGTATACATGGAGGGTCTCACAAAATGTCTTCCTAAACTCAAATTAACATAGTTTATTACTATTGTACACCTACCACTCCAATGTTCATTCAATGAAATATTCTCGCTCATTATCTCCATCTAAGCTCCGTTTCTTCAGAGCAGATCTGATATTACCCAGCTAACTCTGCTTGCCGTCACTGGATAACTGTTCATATTTTGGAAGCAAATAGAATCCAACAGGGGGAAGCTATACACTCACCGGCCACTTTATTAGGTACACCTGTCCAACTGCTCGTTAACACTTAATTTCTAATCAGCCAATCACATGGCGGCAACTCAGTGCATTTAGGCATGTAGACATGGTCAAGACAATCTCCTGCAGTTCAAACCGAGCATCAGTATGGGGAAGAAAGGTGATTTGAGTGCCTTTGAACGTGGCATGGTTGTTGGTGCCAGAAGGGCTGGTCTGAGTATTTCAGAAACTGCTGATCTCCTGGGATTTTCAGCACAACCATCTCTAGGGTTTACAGAGAATGGTCCGAAAAAGAAAAAACATCCAGTGAGCGGCAGTCCTGTGGGCGGAAATGCCTTGTTGATGCCAGAGGTCAAAGGAGAATGGGCAGACTGGTTCGAGCTGATAGAAAGGCAACAGTGACTCAAATAGCCACCCGTTACAACCAAGGTAGGCAGAAGAGCATCTCTGAACGCACAGTACGGCGAACTTTGAGGCAGATGGGCTACAGCAGCAGAAGACCACACGCGGTGCCACTCCTTTCAGCTAAGAACAGGAAACTGAGGCTCCAATTTGCCCAAGCTCATCGAAATTGGACAGTAGAAGATTGGAAAAACGTTGCCTGGTCTGATGAGTCTCGATTTCTGCTGCAACATTCGGATGGTAAGGTCAGAATTTGGCGTCAAACAACATGAAAGCATGGATCCATCCTGCCTTGTATCAACGGTTCAGGCTGGTGGTGGTGTGTCATGGTGTGGGGAATATTTTCTTGGCACTCTTTGGGCCCCTTGGTACCATTGAGAATCGTTGCAACACCTTGTGGAATCTATGCCACGAAGAATTGAGGCAGTTCTGAAGGCAAAAGGGGGTCCAACCCGTTACTAGCATGGTGTACCTAATAAAGTGGCCGGTGAGTGTATAAACCTGTACAAAATGCTGACTTTAAAAACTTGATATAATGTTAATAAAAGAAGGGAAATAGAGAACCCTTGAAAGGGGGGAGGGGGAGGGACACCCCACAAACTATAATCACAAGCTGGCCCCCCCCCCCCCTCCACCCACCCTTTTCTCTTTAATGTCTCAAGATCCTAGTTGGAATACAATCTAACACTGCAAAAGTATAGACCAGAATACGGGACCGGAAACCTCTACGACTGAAGTGTTGTCCTTCTGAAATAATCAGAC
This sequence comes from Phyllomedusa bahiana, assembly GCA_025379985.1. Classification (NCBI taxonomy): domain Eukaryota; kingdom Metazoa; phylum Chordata; class Amphibia; order Anura; family Hylidae; genus Phyllomedusa; species Phyllomedusa bahiana. The sequence goes on from JAODAL010000063.1 coordinate 205,324, forward strand.
TCTTACCTCCTTGAGCAAAAGTATTGTGCGTTCAATGTCAGAAACATTAGGAGGAGAGAGCGCTGTAGCAAGCAACGCCCTCGGCTCACCCATGTCAAGGAGCTTCACCTTCAAGATGGTAGTTCCCAAAGGGCTTCGCTGAAAGACATAATCCATAGAAACGGTCAAGCAGATGACTAAAGCAGAGTATTAGTGCTAAAAAAAAAGCAGGAATTTATAACAAAATATGCCAAAATGGCCAACATACCAGCATCTCTGGGACAACATTTTCAGGTATTAAGTCATTCCAGAAGTCTTTGTGTATAAGTCTATAGCAATATCCTTTTGAAACACGTCCCGCTCGTCCTTAAAGTAAGTTTAGATACCATTACCAATCTGCAAACCAAACCTCCTTGCCAACAGTATTTTACAGAATTGCAGTACCTTTCCGCTGATCACAGTTGGTCTTGGACGCCCAGCTCAGCCTCAAGCTCTGGTAGTTTGTCTCTTCATCGCACACAAGAGTTTTTGTCAGGCAGAAGTCTATAACTGGAGATTTATAACATATAGTTAGATTAAGAAATACATTAACGTCAAAGCAAAGTGTCCGGTTTTAAAAGTTGGAAACGCTTAACTAGACTTTGTTCTCTTTATAGGTTATGGTTGGTGTCCCTTCACTGTCCTTACATCCCTGGATATTAAGATGGTATTTACACAAATCATGCATTACTGCTACTATTTATAACAGTCTCCTGTAAATTATAATACATATGATGGGCCATGAGGAGACGTAAACCACTTTTTTCAAAAGAGGAAAGTCAGTTTTTTCTACCAACAAAAAGTCTCCACAAAAATGTGCAGCTTCTGCATGCCAGAAAACTAGCGTACATGATGTCACAGTCCCAACGTAATGTTTATTGAAGACCTCTGTTTGGCTATAAACGTGCACATGGCGTTTTTGGATCCGAAAAGTGAATCAGAAAAACGCAGCATCTTTCGGATCTAAAACAGATCCAACACGTATCCAAACACGCAGCTGCGTGTTCGGCTGCATGTTGGATGCAGCAGGAGCGCACTATCATTCTAAATAGGGCTCCTGCTGCGTCTTTCCGACCAAGAATTGACATGTAAATTCTTGGAACGGATCTGAAAGACACAGTGAGACACGCATCGGCGATCACTCATTTGGGGACCGACAGACGTATCCAAACACGCAGCTTAAAAGCATATGTTACACAGACGGAAATACTTCGTGTGAGCATACCCTTAGGCCTGGTTCACACGGCTTATTGCCGGCGTAATTGCGGGGACGGATTTCGCCCAGCAATTACGCCGGCAACTCGCCGGCCCCATAGACTGTCATTATCTACAGTGCGTACGCCGAGCAGGGAGGAGAGACGGAATCCATAGTTCTCTATGAGAACTGTGGATTACCGTAGTTACTGGGACGGATTGGAGCCGTATTGGAGCGCAAATACGGCGCGCAGTACGGCTCCAATCCGTCCCAGAATAAGCCGTGTGAACGAGGCCTTAGTACACCAGTACTTCTACGTCCTGGCAGCACGAAGGGAAATTGGAGCCGGCAAACATTAGATACAGCCGGCACACAAATTTATTGGCCAGGATCAGATCTTGGCCATTTGATCATTTAGCCGGCGTGACCGCAGTATCTGAATGATTACACAAGAATGGGGCTCGAGTCCACTGCTGCCCTCAATCGCCAAACCTAACAGGAGTTTTCCATGACACACAGGGGCCTAATGAAATTATCAATGGCTGCCATGCTTGTACTCCTATTACACTATAAGCATTGCATAATAGAAGATCAATATATACTGTATATATTATATAATTCAAGCGATTGCATTTTACAGTCCCAAGGGGAGACTAAAAGTTGCTGTGTAAAAATAAAACATTACTGGTTGAAAAAAAAAACAATTAACTTCTTAACAACCGCGGACCGTTTTTTGACGGCGGCCGGTGCGGGTCGTTCGTCTGCAGCGACGTCTTGACGTCGTTGCAGACATCGGAGTTTGTGGCACCCGGCGCCGCAATTGCGCTGGGATCGGGGCTGTACTACACAATCCCGATCCCAGAGCATGTCCTGCGAGCACCGGAGTGTGGAGGAAGCCTCCGCAACACGGTGCTTTAACCCTTTGATTGCGGCGGTGGGTTACCGCGGCGCGGTCGAAGGGTTTCCCCTGCTCTGTCGGGTGATCAGAACACCCGGTGACCCGACAGAGCTTGGGGAACGGCTGCACAGTCAGCCCTGGGGACCTAGAGTGGCCCCAGACCTGTCTGCGTATGAAGCCAGTGACCTGGACACACTGTGTGCTGTCTAGATCACTGCCTATGTCAAAGTGACACAAATTATAATGTATTAGCATATATGAATATGCTTATACATTACTAAAGTGTTTTTTTAAAAAAATGTAAAACAGTTCTCCCTTCCTGGGGTTAAAAAAAGAAAAAAAAAAAAAAGTGTAAGAAAAAAAGAAAAAAAAGAAAATTAAATATTTAGTAAAAAAAATAATTGTGCATAAATTACACACACAAAAAAACTTACACATATTAGGTATCCACACAACCGTAATAACCTGTAGAATTAATCTAACAAATAATTAAGTGTGAACGGTGTAAAAAAATAAATAAAAAATACTGCAATTATTTATAAGTGAACTTAAACTATTCCCCCATAAAGTACAACTTGTTTCGAATAAAACGAGGCTTCATCCAACTGCGTCACTGAAAAAATAGTGTTAAAACGGCAGGAGGCAAAAACTAAAAAAAATACTCTGGTCATTAACTACTTTTCAGGCGTTCGGCTTAAGGGGTTAAGAAAAACCTTTTCCAACTTCTCATATAGAAAAAAAATTGATCATAAAATAACAAAATTGGTATCATATTTGTAGATCCTGCGCAATGAATGCTGTAAAGGAAGAAGGGGATGAGGGTGGATCACCTCACCTCCCAGAAAGAAAGAGAAGGGTTTTAACATGAAGGCATTTCATGCCTGGTTTGTCCTGCTTAAGCTTTCAGTGTGTTCAAAAGGGAGCGTGTATGATTTTTTTTTTTTTTTTTTTTAACTGTATATCATGTGATCCAGCAGGCTTAACATCACCATGCCTTTCCCCACAGTATGCTCACTCTAGCCAAAGGTCTGTTCACGTAAAAAGCTAAGAGTAGCTACAATGTAACTGAGCGGATAGCACTTTTTAAGTTCCACAAAGGGGTCCTAGGTTCAAATCCTTGCAAGAAGCAAACATTTTTTTTTTGCCCCCCTCAAAGTACATACCTGATTGAGTTTTTTTTGTTTTTTTTTTATTTATCTACACTGTGACTAATTATTAAGGAGTACAGAGGACAGGAATAGTATGAAAGTATCAGGGGCTGAAAACGCTCACAGCAATGAGTGTGTGCAATTACTAAGCAGGGAAGAGACTGACATTAGCTGCCTGAGAGAAGAGGTGATGTCTGAGCATGTGCGGCCAGGACTGAATAGCTCCAGTCCCTGGTCGTATACCCAAGAGCAAGTTGTACACTATGGATCACTAAGTTAGCAGCTAAAACAAAAATGGTATTGAATTTTTAATAATTATGAGAAGTGAAAATGTTTATTATTGAATTTGCATGCTTCCCACATCAATTTTACATTGTGGTAAAAGCCCTGCAAAAAAAGGAAGAAAAAAAAAAGAGAAAGTGTTCAAAATGTCACATACTCTCCAAACACACAGCAATAAAAATTATTTTAAGAATACTTTTTAAACTAAACCTGTGATTTTTCCATTCATCAGGGCACATACAGCCTCAAAGAGCCTTCAGTGCTTGAATATTTCGCAGAGCCCATGCTTTAGGTGTAGTAGGACTACAACAAATGCTCCTTACACCTAAAGCCTTGACTCTGCGAAATATGTGAAGAGGACTTAAAGCTCTTTGGTGAGCCCGAGTGTTTCTTGATGAATGAAACATCATAGTTTTTTGTATTTAATTAAACGTTTAATTAAAATATTTTTTAAGTGGATGACGCATGCAACTGAGAATGGTGAGGAATACTCATTAATAAGGGATACTGCTATTGCTTGCGGCATTATTTATTGTATAGTAGTGTTCTGCTATACAATATAAAATGCAGGGACATATGGGACCCTTGCTCACTGTTCAATTTCAACTGTTACTTGGCGTGCATAACATTTTAAGCAATAAAAACTAGACTTCGGCCTGCAAACAATGAGCCATCACAAAGCTATCCCAGAGGACAAATTAAGCAGTTATGGCTATTGACAGGCGAAGAAGAAAAAAAAATGGGTTGGACACTAAGGGGTTGTTCACACGGCACTATTAGATCCAATTTTGGATCCCAAAATGGCATCCAAAAAGACAGCGGCGATCAGATCCTTAACAGATCCAACATGCATCTAACATGCAGCTGCGTGTTTGGATGCGTGTTGAGTGCAGAAGGATCGCACCCTATAGTTTATAATAGGGCCCCTACTGCGCCTTTTGGACCAAGAATTGACATGGCAATTCTTGAAAAAGATCCGAAAGACACAATGAGACGCATCGGCGATCACTCGTGTGAACGCCGATGCGGGTTTCTAATTAAAAGCAAATGTAAATCACACTATTTATTCAATATGTGTTGGGGTCCGTTAAGGGTCCGAAAAACTGATTAATATGTTCACACGGACTCAACACGCCGTGTGAACATACCCAAAGAGGTTAAGTGAAGCCCCCCCTACTCATGGTCCATAGAGTGCTAGTACCCAACAACTTCACTTGTGTCCAAAGAAAGGAAATTTAGAACCTTAAATAACATTTAGTGCATTGATGAAACAGCACAACAGCAGCTCTGGAGCACAGAGGTGAAAGGGACCCCTTAATGGACAAGAAAAAGGTTCTTTCCGATGAAGAAAAACAAGTCCGTATCTTTTTGACATCTACCTTTACTATGTGGGTATTTGTACTGAATAGCTTATATATGACCTTCACATATGACTGTCTAGGTAAAAATAGACTGCTGCCACCTCAGTTTACGATCATTAAAGTAGTGGGGGGAACCCATCTTTAACTTTGCCATAAAGCCCTCTAGAAAGTATTTACGCTCCTAAGCCCCTTCAATAGCATGCACATAAAACTAACGCCTAATAAGAACAATAATTACATTTATTCGACACTGCAACTTAGTCTTCTGTGTGTTTGTCTGTGATAATATAGACCGACAGTTCAGGGTGCTTGGAGAAATGAACAAATAAATTTGCACTCAGATGACATCTCATCAAGAAGACAGGCCAATAAGTAACCGCTACCTACCGTATTTAACATCTTGTACCGTAATAGAACTCTCGGCAATATTGGTGGACAAAATTATCTGTTGAAAAGCAAAACATAAATAGGCCATAAAGTTAAACTGATTATACTGACTGACATCACTCAAACAGATTGTACCAATGTTAAATTTGTTACCTAAAATATTTGTAGTGGTGCTGACAGTTGCATCTTGAGCAAAAAAACACATGGAAATATCCAAAGGAGCATTTTATGCTATCTACAATATATGAAAAAACTCAGATTCTTGGTCCGCATGTTTTTGGCCCAAAAAATGCTCAAGCCACCCCCGGCTTACAACGGGATCTCAGTTGGGTGGTCCTACTCTATATTATCTCTCACCTGGGTCACTGGTATTGGACTGTGTGCATATGTATATGTGCTGCAGCCATGCCAGTGGCACCCAGGTTCGCAGCGTTTTTTTTCTGAAATGTTTTTCTGTGCAGAACTATACGTTGTATTTGGCACATATTTGCTTTTAAACTATATAAGGAGAAGTAGATACCTCCATTTTGGTTTCTTGCACGCGCCCACCTCCACAGGCTGTTATATCAATGCACTATGCTTTGAAAGGTTGGTGCTTTTTTTATTTTTCTCTCTGCATTTTGGAGGCCGTTTGGCACAGTGAGAGGTCTGAAGTTGACCCAGGTGAGAGATAATATAGAGTAGGACCACCCAACTGAGATCCCGTTCTAAGCCGGGGGTGGCTTGAGCATTTTTTGGCCAAAAACATGCGGACCAAGAATCTCAAATTTTTTTTCATAGACTGTTCCATCTTGCTCAAAGTTTGAAGATGCAAAGTAGGGCTATGTCTACACTGCATCGGATAAAAAAAACACAACCCAAAAGCGGCCGTTTTATCTCTGATACGTTTTTTTGTCACGTTTCGTACAAAAACCGCGGTCGCTTCTTTTTTTGCCATCACCCATACAATTGTATTGTATGGGAAGACGGCAAGAAAACGAGAAGCGCCGGCGTATTATACAACCCGTTGTATAATACGGCAGCACCGCAAGATGAGCAAATAAAACTTGAGCTGTGTAGACTGCAGCTCGCCTTTCCTTTTGCCGTCTATGGGGAAGCAGGAACGATCGTATCCTCGGCGCTTTTAAAAAAAAAAAAAAAAACGAAAAGCGCCGAAGATACGATCGTATACCTGTGCAGTGTGGACATAGCCTTGTAGTGCAATACGGCCCTTCAAACAAAATTACTATTGTCTGGAATATGGACAATTAACTGTATGTAGAATTTCTAGCACCAGTGATTTTTACCATTCACACTGGATTTAAAGGGGTTGCCTCACTACAAAGATTATCTTTCAACATGCTGCGAATATTAAATCAAGATTTTTTCCAAATACCATACATTTTTTTATTTTTCTCTAGTCGGGAGATCAGAGATTTTATCTGCTCTGAGTGCACACAGGTTTCTCTGGTTACTATCCTGCTCTCCCTCTCTGCTCTTTGTCTTATCTGATAGCAGGGAGTGACGTCAGCACAGGACGCAGGCAGCTTGAGAACAGAGTGTTCTCTATTAAAAAAAAAAAAAGGAAACAAATTACTTTTAATTGTTTACTTTTAGCTTTGAAGAAGTCTGCACTATAAATAACATCTCCTGCACTCAATGTCAGTGCAATTTGAAGAACTGGAAGTACAGAGAAGATATGGAAATCACTGCTATAGAACCATCCACAGCCTGACCAGAAAGAGACTTGAAGCACGAATCTAAAGCAGCTTGTGGCTCAATGAAACAGCGTGGTGAGACAACCCCTTTAAAACAAACCTGTCAAGTGCTATATGCTGCCCTATGTCACAGCAGAATGTGATAGATGGAGAGAAGCGGAGCTCTGCCATATATAGGTTTACATGATTTCAAGTGGGACTTCTGAGTAAAAAGGCAAAGGAAATTTTGATAGGACTCCTTAAGAGAAGGTTTTTAATTCAGTGAACCCGCCCCCCATAAGAGGCTATACGGTCAGGGAAAGCTGTAAAACAAATCAATCGCTTTATGTGAACGGGGTCAACAGGATTTTCAGTTTACCTCCTAAAATGTTGTCTTTTTTTACAGCCCCATATCCCACAGAGCTCAGCTCCTCACCTATATCATACTAACCTCTGTATCACAGAGCTCAGCTCCTCTATCATATAACTCTATATGTAGAAAACTGGTACTAGAAAATCCTAAAAACAGGGAATGTCAAGGTGCACTCAAAGTACAAATAACGTCTGATCCAATCAAATAATTCTATAGGTGTATAAGTAAGGCCCTCTCACTATATAATAAATATATATATTTATATATATATATATAAAAAATATATAATATATAATTATCGAGCTCAGCCCCCTTTCTCTATCATAAAACCCCCTATTATCACAGGCTCAGCTTCTCTCCCTATCTTTAAAACCCCTATATATCCAGAGCTCGCTTCTCCCTATCATATAACCCTATATACACAGAGTAGCTTCTTCCCTTCATATAACCCTATATATACAGAGCCCCGTTTTTCCCCCTATCTATAACCCTATATATTACAGAGTCAGTTTTTCCCCTATCATATCCCCCTTTATTATCACAGAGCTCAGCTTCTCTCCCTATCATATAACCCTATATATCAGAGCTTAGCTCCTCTTCTCTATCATATAACCCTATTTATCACAAAGCTCAGCTTCTCTCCCTATCATATAACCCTTATATATCAGTGCCTCCAGCTCCTCTCCTATCATTATAACCCTATATATCACAGAGCTCAGCTTCTCTCCCTATCATTAACCTTATATCACACGAGGCTAAGCTTCTCTACCCAACATTAACCATATATCACAGAAGCTCAGCCTCCTCTCACTATCATTATAACCCTATATCTCCAGAGCTCAGCTCCCTATTCATATAACCTATATCTCACAAGAGTCAGCTTCTCTCCTCTATCATACATCCCAACAGTTCACATTTGCTACAAACAAGACTTCACCATCAAGGTGACGATTGGCTGAAATGGTCATAACCAGCTGCTCAGTCCGGCTTTTATCTTTGGTGTATTGGGAGCTTAGCCCTTTAACGCCTTAATGACCAATGGAATTTTTCAGATTTGGTCTCCCTACATGTAAACAGCTGACTGTGCATCAGAATGAGGGCGGCGGTACCTTCAGCCATCCTCCCCATTCACTTCTATGGGATTTCCGAATAGAGCCCAGCACACTCACTCAGCTATATTCAGACGCACCCTTAGAAGTGAACGGAGAGGGCAGATGCAAGCACGCTAGCTGTGAGTAACCTGTGAAGCATACTCAATTGTGGGGAAAACCCCTTTAAAACGGAGCAGTGCAAGATTAATGCATCTCACATTCATGTGCAAACCACTGGCAGATGCTGCTAAAATTGGTAAGAATCCAATGTCTATGGTGGTCATACACAAAAGATTACCAGTAGAGGTCACTAAAAATTAAGCTGACCTGACGCAGTATTTTTTTTTTTTTTTTTTATGCACTTATATTCTACATTGCTAGACAGAGATGGTCATCATTTACATTGGTCCTGGACTCCACTGACGGTCACTATCTAACTTCCACATTAACCTCTCAGTATGTTTTTCGGAGTTCAGGGGAAACCGCTGTACCTGGAGGAAATCTACACAAAAACAGGGAGAACGGCTGTTATCCGAACACTTGTGCAGCTAGCAACTCTCTCTCCTGATCCTACTATACACATACATGCTTGGCCAAGAGTGCACATGTTCTGCATAGTCAGAGCGCAGAAAGCTGCTGCCAGGCTCCTCTGGCAGCAACTTATTTCTCCCTCAGCATGCATGTACAGTATCTCACAAAAGTCAGTACACCCCTCACATTTTTTTTTTTAAAACTATTGTATTAACTTTACATGGAACACCACTAATGATATGACACTTTGATACAAAATAGTTAATATACAGTTTAAAAGAAGTGTAAATTAGGTGTGCCCTCAAAATAACACAGCTAAATCACTGGCAACAAAAGCAAGTAAACCCCTAAGTGAAAATGGACAAATCGTGCCAAATTTGCCATTTTCCCTCCACAGTGCCATGTGACTCAATGTTAGAAGTAGTCTCAAAAATATAAGCATGATTGCCCAAGAAAGATGTTTTTGGATTCCCTTTTTGCAGTTAGCAAATCAAAGGTGGTGTTCCACCAGATTTGATAATAGAAAAGGAGTTATTCTTTCATAATTAGAAAGGGATAAAGTTAGGAAACAAATTGAGAGGTTAGAAATCATGTTTTTAAAAAGTATGTTATAGAGGTTAAGGGTTGTACATAATAAAAGTTTTAGTGCTTTATAGACTGAGAACTGATAGAGTTTAAGTTTGCCTATGGCAAAATAGTAAATAGTGTGAGAAGATCTCAAGATGGAATGGGGAGCAAGTGTGTTAAATCTCGTTTTCTCCCTCACCCACTCTCTCATACTAGTCACAGAAAGTTTAACAAGGCCCCTTATGGCAAAGAACTGTCTGAGGATCTGAAAAATAGAATTGTTGCTCTACATAAAGATGGCTGAGTCTGTAAAAAGATGCAAAACACCCTGACACTGAGCTGTAGCCCAGTGTCCTAGACCATACAGCAGATTAACAAGACAGGTTCCACTCAGAACAGGTCTCGACATGCTCGACCAAAGAAGGTGAGTGCACGTGCTCAGCGTCATATTCAGAGATGAGTGCTTCAAGCATTGCTGCACAGGTTACAGTGGTAGGAGGATAAGCCCGTCAGTGCACAGACCATACACCGCATACTGCATCAAATTGGTCTGCATGGCTGTCGTTCCAGAAGAAAGCCTCTTCTAAAGATGATGCACAAGAAAGCCCGAAACAGTTTTCTGAAGACAAGCAGACTTCGGACATGGATTACTGGAACCATGTCCTGTGTTCGGATGAGACCAAGATAAACTTACTTGGCTCAGATGATGTCAAGCGTGTGGCGGCAACTAGGTGAGGAGTACAAAGACAAGTGTGTCTTGCCGACTGTCAAGCATGATGTTGGGAGTGTCATGGTTTGGAGCTACACGAGTGCTGCCGGCTGTAGAGAGCTATAGTTCATGGAGGGAACCATGAATGACAATATTTACTGTGACATACTGAAGCAGAGCATGATCCCCTCCCTTCTGGGCCGCAGGGCAGTATCCAACATGATAACCACCCCTAACACACCTCCAAGATGACCACTGCCTTGCTAAAGAAAATGAGGATCAAGGTCTTGGACTGGCCAAGCATATCTCCACAAAAATAAACCCAACTGAGCATCTGTGATGCCTCCTCAAATGGAAGGTGGAGGAGTGCAAATCTCTAGCATCCACCAGCTCCGTGATGTCGTCATGGAGAAGTGGAAAAGGATTCCAGCGGCTGCAACCTGTACAGCTCTAGTGACCTCCATGCCCAAGAGAGTTAAGGCAGAGCTGGAAAATAATCGATGTCAAACAAAAGAATTACACTTTGGGCACAATTTTTCCATTTATTTTTTCTTAGGGTTGTACTCACTTTTGTTTCCAGCAGTTTAGGTATCGATAGCTGTTATACAAGCTGCACACTGACTACTTTACATTGTATCTTCAGAGATGTCTTCGGAAAAGATATAGTACAATATCTGTAGAAATGTGAGGGGTGTACTCACTTTTGTGAGATTTTTATATATATATATATATATTATATATATATATATATATATATATTTATATATATATTATATATATATATATATATATAATATATATATATATATATTCAGCTTTTAGATGCATTTTTGAAGCCAAGACCAGGAATGGATTTAAAAAGAGAAGTCTAAATTTTTCCCTTATACGGTTTACTCCCAGAACCAGACTGGGAGTAAAAAGTAGCCCTGGCACAAAACCCCCACCAGTCCACATACAATATCTGCCTCCAAAATTTCTTTTGGTCACGCACCTCGACACCCTCTAAAATAAACACTTGTAACACAAGCAAGAAAGTAAAAAAGAGGCGCAGAAAGACCTCATACAGAGACCACATAGTGGTTAGATACTAGCTCAGGTCACCATTCCATGACTACAGCACTGATACAACACAGAAGCAAAATAACCCAACACCAGGGACTAACTGGAGACGTCATATCTGAATGGAGTTGTTCTCTAGTCCCCTTCTCCATCTGGCCAAAACCTCCATGACTTCTTCTCTGACGAGTCGTTCTCTTCCCTTTTTTCCTTAGTGCAGGCTGCGGAGCAGGTGGCCCGATTACATCACATAGTACGAACGACCTGGATCGGAAAATCCTTGATGTTCTGCTTGAGCCCCATGATCACTGCTATGATCACTGTATCGCTGGGTCTATGTGTCCCAGCGATGCAGCTGTATGGTGAGGGAGACCTGCGGACCCCCTGGCTCAGTGGTTCGGTCGCAAGTGCAAACACTTGTGGCCCCTGTAGCTGTGCCACAGGTCTGCGCCAGAACCTGGGAGCACTGCATGGCCCGCTTCCTCTAGTTATGTTCAACTACCAGTTTTGGCAACAAAAACTACATCCAAAAAAAAAAAAAAAAAAAAAAAAAATCAACCTATGAACCCACCCAGATGAAAAAATAATGGTCTATCGGCTAAATAATTTGTAGTTTATTAAGTAAAATGAGACATCACAACATTGTCATAACCATAAACAGTACCATTTGACTAACTCAAATTCTCCACACCTGCATATAAAAAGGCACAATGTACTCTATCTCCGTATCTCTATCTCTCTATATACACACATATATATATATATATATCTGTGTATATATATATATATATATATATATATATATATACACCACATACATATATATATATATATACACACACACACAATATATATAAAGAATCCTTAAAAAAGCAAAAATTAAATACCTTCCTGTAACCAAGCACAGGAGTCATGAAGACCATATTCTGTTCGTCAAGGGTGATGCTCGAATGTAACGGGTACACATGCAATCTATACAACAAGAGGGCAGATTTATCAATACTGTCAAATACTTCCAACAGTCAAAGACTAGACAGTCTTAAAATATACCACATGTATTAGGCTGTGTCACCACACCAAAGTTAAAACACTGCCGGAAATCTGACGGTATTTTAACTTTGCCGCACTGCTGTTTTTGTGCAAAAAATGCGCTTGTATTTTGACATCCCGGTGGCCAGTACATGGGCTGCACAGGAATCCGATGAGTTACCGGCGGAAAACAGAACATGTTCTATTTACCGCCGAACCGGCACTGGCTCCAGCAGAAAACCTGCCCGTGTAGACTACAACGCGGATTTTTGGCGGATTCACAGCGAACCCGCTGAAAATCCAACAAGAATCCAGTGCTGTGTAGACATAACCTTATAGTGCTGATAAATCAGGAGTATGCTTAGTCTGTCTAGTTTAAACCTTGTATTAATTGGCTTACTTTAGGCCACTAATTGCCGCAAAATATTGGTGCACGGCATCACATGCTAATCCACGCCCCTTTCACTGGAGGCCAATCCTCTTTGTAGGACGAGGCAAAGTAGTGTCTAGAAACTGTTTAAAATACATAAAAAATGTGGTGTAAAGCATGAACACCAGAATTCTGGTGCCATAATAAATGTGCCGCTACATGTCCAATGTTGTGGGCAAGATTCTTTGGGTATCGACAAAAACACTTTTGGCAGAACAGTTACACTTGCTGGGTAATTAGGTGTGTCTTTTCGTTGGCAGCGGCCAGATAGAAGTTTGTGCTACCTTAGTGTCCCCAGTGCCACATACTACTTCACCATAAGGGCATCACCAACTACATGAGCTTTGTACAGGTTTCAGTCTATATCCCTGGCAGTCAGCACTATGCCAAGAGCCATTTCACTTGGCCATATCTTTAATAGGCATTTACCCCATTAATATTTAGAGTGGATCTGCACCATCTGCCATATCTGAAAGTGGTATGTGACCTAAAAAAAAAGCCTGGGGACTTCTACACCATATCACTGGCAGCTGACAACAGAAAGCAGGTGCCAAGGTTCTGGGTCAACCTCATAGAACAAGAGCTTAAAGGGGTTGTCTCACTGCAAGGATTGATTTTTATGTTAAAAATCTTGCAAAAAGAAGTCCCTTCGCAATATGTGTCCATTAACAATGTCCTACCTATTCACTAGATATCCCCTCTTGTATGGGCTGCATAAGTTCCTCAGGTCGCTATAGCTACAGACCAGTCTGATCTTGCCTCACTGGCTGCGGGGCAGGGTCGCTATAGCTTTAGACCGGGTTTCTCAGAGCTATCACTGCGGGCCGTATAGCCAGTAAAGGCCCCTGAATTCAGAAATTAAACTGAGAAAATAGGACAGAGTTAAGATGAATCGATGTAGTGAGACAACCCCTTTAACTTTACTTCCTGCATTGTAGAACGGACGTGGCACCAGAATAATCAAAGTGCACTGTACAATGCCCATTTTTTATATATATAAATATATATAAATAATATTTATTATATTATATATTTTTATATTATATATATATTAAATCACATAAAATATATATATAACATACTACACACACACACACCACACCAACACACACACACACACCCAAACCCCACCCCTTGGTGCAAGAAGCTGTATGATGACAAGAGGGGACAAAAGCTCTGGGCAAGGTCATGGGTCAGAGATCTATTGGTGACTTACCTTTTATGAACCATGCTTGTGAACAGCTCATGCATATAGTTGATTTCAAACAAGCCTGTAAGAAGCACAGATAAATGGGGATTCATTATTGTTAGGTTATGTAAAGTACATTGCTTTAACTCAATCGTTTACTTTGACCCCAAAAGAACAACTCAGCTTCGGGTTATTTTTTAACTGTAAAACAAAGGAAATGTCAATTCATGTGGAAAAAGAGGGCGGCTAAAGAAGGAACAAGAACCAACAATTAGTCTATCACATACTGCTCATCAAGAAGACAAGACCGTGAGACGCTAATTGTTAACTTGTTCAAATACGACACTTGCACATCTCAGATCTGCTCCTAAGAAACCACATGATCCGAGTAAAAAAAAATAAATAAAAAAAAAGTTCCTTATGGCATTTTAGCAAAAACTCTCATACGCAGAACAAATCACACGGCATTGAAAAGTGTGCCCAAAACTCATAATACCCTCTAGGTCTGCATTAGGGTATGTTCACACTGTGTAATTGGGGGGCGTATTTTGGCGCATAATTGGACTGCAATACATCTGAAATGCGCCCCGCAATTATGGTAATTCATAGCGCTCAAAGAGAGCTATGAATTGCACCTGCCTTCCCGGACACGTATTGAACGCCAGGGGGGAAGAAGTGACAAGTCCCTTCTTCCCAGTGTTTAAGTGGTAAGAATTATTTAATTGAATGAGGTCTCCCCCTCCCCACTCCCTTTTTAAGTACGCGCCAGCCAGTTAACATACCCTTAAAGTTTATGACCCCAGTAATAACTTCTCTTTCTAATTTTCACTTATGAAATTCCTACAAATACCTACCGTATATACTCAAGTATAAGCCGACCCGAGTATAAGCCGAGGCACCTACGTTTGCCACAAAAACCGGGAAAGCTTATTGACTCGAGTAAGCCTAGGGTGGAAAATGCAGCGGCTACTGGTTAATTTAAAAAAAAAAAAAAAAAAGGAACCAATAAAATTACATAGGCAGTTTAATGTCCCCCACAGGCAGTTTAATGTCCCCCATAGGCCGTTATAGGCAGTTTAATGTCCTACATAGGCTGGTATTGGCAGTTTAATGTCCCCCATAGGCAGGTTTTTAGGCAGGTAAGGTCTTTTACCCGGTTAGGCAGCTATATGTCCCCATAGGCAGGCTACAGACAGGTAATTGCCCCATAGGCAGGTTATAGGCAGGTATAGGTCCCCCTAGGCAGGCTATAGGTTGTTATAGGCAGGTATAGGTCCCCCTAGGTAGGTTAATGGCAGGTATAGGTAGGTTACAGCCAGGTATAGGTCCCCCTAGGCAGATATAGGCAGGTATAGGCACGTTTTTAAAACAAAAAAACCCACTTACCTGGCTCCCCGCTTCTTCGCCTCCTCGCTGTCCGGCCTCCCGCGTGCTCTTCTCGGCACAGGCAGGTGATGTCATCAGGCCGCGCACGCATCGTGATGATACACGCTGCCTTGGCCGGAAACTCCGGACGACCGCGAATCTGCGGCCGCCCGGAGAACACTGCGGAGCAGGGAGCACTCGCTCTCTGCGCCGCAGTGGTATCTCTTCACCTGTGTGCGCTCCGGAGGAGTCGCACACAGGGGGAGGAGATCGCTGACAGCGCACGGGCCATCGCAGCGCCCTAACGCTGTCAGGTACTCGGGATTCAGTTATATGCGCTCCCTGAGTAGTCGCATATAACTGAAGTGTCCCTGTCAGCGCACGGGCCATCGCAACGCCTGAGCACCGACAGTAAGGCCATGTTCACACGGCTTATTCTGGGACGTAATTCAGTCCGTAATTACGCGCCGGAGTGCGCCAATTACGGGCTGAATCCGTCCCAGTAACTACGGTAATGCACAGTTCTCAGAGAACTATGCATTACGTCTCCTCTCCCTGCTCGGCGAATACGCCGAGGGGGGAGATAAATGACAGGTCACTTTCTAGCGGCATATATGCTGTCTATGGGCTGGCGAAGTGCCGGCACCCGCTCGCTCCCCCGCTCCCGCCCCTCGGCCACACGGCGTAATTGCGGGGCGGAATTACGCCCCGCAGTTAAGCCGTGTGAACATAGCCTAACTAGAGTATAAACCGAGGGGGGATTTTTCAGCACATTTTTTGTGCTGAAAAACTCGGCTTATACTCGAGAATATACGGTATTTAACATGCATTAGGCGGTGCTGTATGCCATATTGTGGCTTTAAAGGGGTGTTCCCACCATAGACTTTAATGGCACATCGCTAGGATACGCCATCGAAACCTGATCAGTGCAAGTTCCACCTCTGCACACAGCTCTTAATAATGTTAATTCAAGTTTTATGCCAGTAGCACTAAGAGAACCTGATTCTTTAGCCCACTTTTCCTGCTAGGAGAATGCCCCAAAAACATTCCCAAGACCGAAATGCTGCCACCACCAGCTTGTGTTCTTCCAGCAATGGTTTCAGTGTGTTTGTTTTCCAATGGTTTCTCACCTGACAAGCCAACGTCCATTCGTACAATGAATCCGTAAACATGACTCCGTCACCCTTATCAATTGAACACACGTTTGGAAGCACCATGGTTAATGTTGTCAGTAAGCTGCTCCACTGTCAGTCCACCCTCATGCAACTTTGTATTCCACATTCACCTCTTACATCTGAAGCAAATGGTGTTCTGCAATTTCCATGTCACTTATACGCAGTGGTGCCATATCTTCACTCATGATACAATGTAAATTCCTGCTACCTCCTCACAAGGGGCACATCTAGTAACCTCGGCTGCGGGACACTTATCAAATTGTTCTCATTGTGAAAAAACTG
Source organism: Phyllomedusa bahiana (assembly GCA_025379985.1). Taxonomy (NCBI): domain Eukaryota; kingdom Metazoa; phylum Chordata; class Amphibia; order Anura; family Hylidae; genus Phyllomedusa; species Phyllomedusa bahiana. Next base: position 222,086 of record JAODAL010000063.1, read on the forward strand.
AAGGACTTTGCCCTAAACACTGCTCAATTTACTATACAATATGGCACAGTGGAAAGGATTTGTATAATTATGTGGAAAATAACACTGTAATAAGCTGTGAATTACCACATTTGAGAAAAGAAACTCGCTTGTTTCAAGTGCAGATGATTTCTATGTGCTATTCATCTAATTTTGATGGTATTGGAGGTGGACCATCCATGGCCTGGCACCCTACCTCACCTTAAAAATTGAGTGTGCTGCCTATACAACAAAGATTTGATCATACACTTTCACCACAGCAGAATGGAAACAGTTCAGACCATGCAAATTCAGAAACACTGCCAATTTTGTCCCAAAAGCTTCTAACAACTCTTTTTCTTAATTCTAATAAATAACCCTTTTCACCCATGACTTCAACATAAGAATGTGTGCAGACAGCCCACCGCATACCGTATATACCCACCAAACCAGCTCACGAACCATGACTTCCTTCATGAGCTACGCACGGGCAACAAAGTAGGAAGTGGTCATAATAATGTGACCGGACTGAGTATGTAGCATTGGTATAGAAAACTTAACTACTGCCAATTTGTGTCAAGGGATACGTCGTCACCCATGGCCAATCGTTTCAATAATACACCGGAATCCGGTAGTATCTTGGGTGTACTTTGGGGTTCTTGAATTGACTAGCAGTCACCGATAACAGGACTTGCTCGTAATATCCTTTCAAAGCACAAAAATAACAGCATTAACCAATAAACCAGTTTGAAATAAGCAAGTAGATCTAAGATCCATTGCTTAAGTATAATGCAAGACACAAATACATCCAAGCTGCTGCAGGAAAGCCGCACAAACCAGAGAAAGATGGTGTCTGTATAAATATGGAAGAGAAGAGCCTTGTGGAAACAGCGGCTAACAAAGCTGGAAATGGAATAATTGCATGCTATTTACATTAGCTATAGCAAATGCATTGTGACACGTACAAAACCCAAGGCAAAGAGGCCCAGATAAATGAAATGACTGACAGGAAGGACATTTTGCAATGCACTGCGGGCTATGCATACGACTCTCGCCGCATACAGTACAGCCTTGTAGTTTATGTGCTTCTTGCTTCAGCCGAATCATTACCCTCAACAACTTCACCTAAAAGCCTGCTCAGTGTCCTGAATAATGTCCAATTAGGCTACGACTCAATGCACGCATAAACACGCCCAATAAAACTGGTCAGGAACCTTGTTCTTTCTCTCAGGCTTTATCACCATCCGATGAGCAGAGCACCAAGGCAAAATGTCAGTTTTACACTGTGACAAAGCGTTAGTCATTTTTGTATCTCATGTAACACTTTCAATTAGATCAGTTTTTAGCAGCCGAGAACAAATAACGTTACGGGGGCAATCTTCTGCAGTGCCGTGGATTTTTCTTTTTTTGTGTGTCTGTATGAAGATAATCCAAGGTGCAAGAGTAGTTTATTCCTCCATACCAGAAAAATACAGCGACATTTCCCTTCGGTGAGGTAGCTGAAACGTCACTGTATTTTTCTGGTATGGAGGAATAAACTACTCTTGCACCTTGGATTATCTTCTGGCATGCCGTGGATTTTTCTTTTTTTGTATATGAGAGGAGCTGTTCCATCTAAGCTTTTGCTGCTGGCACCCAAAGATAATTTTTTCCTTTATGTATGTATTTTTCCATGTAAGTATGTGCGCGCGAGTGTGAAAAATATATATACATATTTATTATTATTGAATCCAGTCTTCTACGAACACATGCTGAGCAGCACAGATCTCCCTACTATGTTTACACGCAGGAGCATTTAGGCATAATTCTGCTGTTTTCTGATTGTAGAAGCCCTGCAGTATTATTGTGTTTCTCTGGCTGTGCAGAGTGAAATTGCTTTCGGTCCCTTACTTTGAGTGAGAGAGGCAGCGTAATGCTCAGTCTATGTTTGCATTAGGCACCGACGCACAATTCTGCTGTTTTCTGATTATAGAAGCAGGTGCAGTGCCTCTGTGTTTCTGCTGGCTGTGCAAAGTGAAAATTGTGCCAGTCTATTACATTGAGTGAGAGGCAGGAATGCGCGCTCCCGTGAATAGACGTCGTCAGCCAATGACGTGAAAGGAGGAGGAATATGACTGGCACTGGGGAAGTGCGTTTACAGAAACAAAAGATAAGGGATACTGTGAAAAACAAGACAGCTTTGCTAATGACATCCAATTGCAAAGTTGCTTGTTTTCACTGTCCTCTTATTCTGAACACCATTTAATGAAATTATACAACCCCTTTAATACCGTGTATTGCCCCCTCTGACATCAATGACAGCTTGAAGTCTTTTGTGGTAGTTGTGGATGAGGCTCTGACCATTCTTCTTGGCCAAAAGCCTCCATTTCATGTAAATTCCTGGGCTATCTTGCATGAACTGCACTTTGCGTGAGATCTCCCCAGAGCAGCTCAATGGTGTTTAGGTCAGGAGACTGAGATGGCCGCTCCAGAACCTTCCCTTTGTTCTGCTGTAGCCAATGACAGGTCGACTTGACTTTGTGTTTTGGATCGTTGTCATGTTGGAACGTCCAAGTACATCCCATGCGCAGTTTCCGGTCTGATGATTGCAAATTTGCCTCTAGTATTTGCTGATAACCTGCTGTATTCATCTTTCCTTAAACTTTGACCAAGTTTCCTCTGCCTTTGTAACTCGCACATCCCTAAAACATCAGCGAACCACCTCCATGCTCTGCAGTAGGAATGGTGTTCCTTTCATCATTGGCCTTCTTGACACCTCTCCAAATGTAACGTTTATGGTTGTGGCCAAATAGTTTGACTTTGGTCTCATCACTCCCAATTACCCTGTTCCAGAAGTTTTGAGGCTCGTCTCTGAGCTGTTTGGCGTATTGTAGCTGAGATATTTTGTGACATTTGCGCAGTAATAGCTTTCTTCTAGCGACTCGACCATGCAGCCCATTTTTCTTTTAGTGCCTCCTTATTGTGCATCTTGAAACAGCCGCTCCGATAGTTTTTAGAGAGTCCTGTATTTCAGCTGATGTTATTTGTGGGTTTTTCTTTGCATCCTGAACAATTTTCCTGGCAGTTGTGTACGAAATTTTTGTGGGTCTACCTGACCGTGGTTTGGTTCTTACAGAGCCCCCCGATTTTCCATTTGTTAGACACAGTTTGAACACTGCTGACTGACATTATCAATTCCTTGGATATGTTTTGGTATCCCTTTCCTGTTCAACTACCTTTTCCCGTAGAGCCGCTGACAATTCTTTTGCTTTCTCCATGATTCACAATCCAGAACCGTCAGTGGCTGGATGTAAGATGCAATAGTGTCTGGATCCCAGAAACTCACTCAGCTTTTATGCACACACTGATTACAAGCAAACAGGTCACAGGTGAGGATGTTACCTTTAGTAGCCATTCAAACCCATTTGTGTCAACTTCTCTGTATGTTATCAGGCCAAAATCACCAAGGTATGTAAAGTTTTGATAAGGGTCATTTGGATGTTTTTGGTTTTCATTATGATTTAAAAAGAGAAAAACACAGTATGACAATACATGGCTTCACCCAACCCACTGACCATTAGTGGAAAAAAAAGACTTTGTGTTACCATTCATATTCTCAGAAAAAAATGACAAGAACGCAAAAATTCTGCCAGGGTATGTAAACTTTTGAGAACTGTACATAGATTACACATGATACATTCTTTTTACACCCAAAAGCCCCACTATGTCTTACTTTCGGGGTATGTCTTATATTGGAAAAAAATGATTTTTGTTTTAACCATAAAATTAACATTTATTAACAACCTGAACAGTATGGTATTCACCACAAAACAGTTTTATAAAAGCAAGTGCCAAGAATGTCTTGTTACAACCGTATCATGACGGTATTTCCATGTATAACATGTAAAACAATGAAAAACTGTAAAAACGAGCAGTCTGAATATGTTTTACTGGAAGATAAAACAGATTTATTCCATGACAACCATGTCATCATCTTCAGGAACATCATCATAAACATTTACACTCTGAGGTTTCTGTGGATTTTTTTGGGACTCCATTTCCTGCTGAATCATTGGCCCATATCTCTCATGGGTAGCAACAGCACTGTCCTGAAATGAGCAGGTCTTGTCCAGGTAGCCAGCTCGCAGTGCATTTGCAACGCAGGTGTCAGTGATCTTATTCCATGAATTCTTCACCCAGTTCACAATCTCTGGCAGTCTGGGCTTCACAAAGTTCCCACGTACATTTCTCTCCATTCGGTTTTCAATGTAGTCATTGATTTCCGCACGCAGATAGTCCTTGAACGGCTTGTTAATGGCGATATCCAGAGTCTGGAGATAAGCAGTCATCCCTGCAGGAATCATGATTTGGTCGATTCTCCGCTCATGAAGGAAGTTTTTCATGTTTTTGGCGCGGTGTGTGCTGGCTGCATCCCAGATCAGCATCCCTTTTTTGTTCCCTCGCATAACAAGCGGCAGCATTAAATCAATCCACTTCCTTATAACAGCTTGTGTGGCCCAGGCCTTTTCAGTTTCCAACACAAATACAAGAAACCCGCTCAATCTTGTCCTTCTTGCCCTTTGCAATGAGTAGCGGTGTTACTTTAGTGCCATCCAGACGAATCGCCAAAATGCAGGTGACACGTGCACTTTCATAAGCGGTGGAGGGAACGTACACTGAGGAGGCACCTCGTTGATCACTGGTGTTTTGAGCTGCTTGGCCCATGAACACAGCAGTTTCATCCATGGCGATCATGTTGCAAAGACTGTATTTAGAGAAGTCAATGTTATCCACAAACTTCTTGTAGGCAAATGCACGTTTAACAATCTCAACATCTTCCAGCCTAAAGAGGGTTGTGGATCTTCTCAAAGACAGGTCATAACGTTCAAGAAAGCTATCCACCCAGTGCTGTGATGCCTTGAATTGATCAGGGGAGATGTCAAACTGTGGTGCCACTGAAAGGGCATATTCCTGAATCTGAGCCCTGGTCACCACCAATGTCTTTGCTCTCCTGAGACCAGGCTTTCTAGGTCTGTATACATTGGTTGCCGACCACATCCAATCTTCCGCTTTTTAGCCATTCCGCTCTCCACTTTTTCACTCAGGTTAGTGTATTCTGCACACCATTTTTGGACCAGTCGGTGATCCAACATTTTCTCCTTGCAGAACTCCACTACATTTTTGCCCCAAGATTCTTCGACAATCGCTTTTTTATACTCCACGGTGTAGCTCTTCCTTTTACCACTGGAACCGGAAGCGCTCATTTCTAGGGGCAAAAATATAGCGTACGGTATAAGCATTGCTTATGGTTCCGTATCACAGTCTCCCGTAGGGTTACAGCCTCATACAGTATCCCACACAGCCTCCCATAATGTCCCCCATAAGCAGATTATAGGCAGGTATATGGCCCCATAGGCAGGGTATAGGGCCGGCTGTAGGCAGGGTATAGGGCCGGCTGTAGGCAGGGTATAGGGCCGGCTGTAGGCAATAATATCAAAATAAAAAAAACAAACAATCACTTACCTGGATCCCCGCTGCTCCGTCGCCCACGCTCTCCGCTCTGCTCTATCTTCTTGCCAGCAGAGGCGGGTGATTTCATCAGGCCGCGCACGCAGCGTGATGACATGCACGCTGCCTGTGCCGGGAGCTCCGGACAGCCGTGAGTCTGCGGTTGCCCGGAGGCCACTAAGGAGCACGGACAGTGTGCAATGTACTCGGCATTCAGCTCGAGTATATACTATGTCTTACTTTCGGGGTACGTCTTACAGTAGCTGACCTCCCTAAATTCCCCGCTACGTCTTCCTATCGGGGGTGTCTTACTATCGGGGAAACCCGGTATGTACACACACATATACATATATATATATATATATATATATATATACACATATACACACACACACATATACATACACACTATATAGTGTAGTGTGTACATATATATATACACACACACACACACACATTATATATTGTAGTGTTTGTGTGTATATATACATACACACACGCATACATACATATACACATATGTATATGACATACATACACGCATGCACAAATACATAAATTATTCGATTGCATAGAAGGAATAGTGGGCAAACACAGTTCACTAGTTTAGCAGGGATCAACAAAATGACCCGGTCATACAAAGCTTGGAGCGAGATGAAGCAACGATAGAGAAGTTTACATTTACAAGAGCTATAAAACTGACACCAAAACTCCAGCGTCAGCTATACACCTTCAGGCTCCATTACTATGTGGCCTTGGGATTTGTTCAAGTCTATTTAGGAATAATTGGCCTATGGGCTCAGAATTCCGGATACGGTTCAACAGACTGAGCAATGATCGCTAAAGGCTTACTTCTAGAAAATTATATTTAAAATGATCAGGCTATTTCAAGACCAGTCTGCTTTGCTGTCATGTAAGATTTCATAAATTCTACTTCCCAACACACAATAATTTTGGGACATCATCAATCCTTTTCGTATTCCTCAGAGTATAAAGTTAAATGCCTCATTCACAATGATAATGGCAAAATCCAGTTTCTGCTTATTCATACACTTCCAGGAGGGATAACAGAGTAACGCAAGTCCCCCAAAAAAATGCCAGCACCATTTCTTCAAATAAAAAAAAAAATCCAACTTTATTCCATTAACATATTAAAAATCTCTAACCTTCCTGTAATCATAATTGAAGTTATAGACCATTAACAAAATAGGGCAAGGAAACAAACAACCAACACGTTTCAGACTACACTAGACCTTAATCATAACCACCTAATTACTTAGCTATAGTGTTAATATCAGTAGAGACACGCACCATGATGTCACAGAATTAAAAAAAATATATTAAAAAAAAAAAAAACCATTAAAAAAAGACTGCCTAGTAAAGTAAAATGAGGTCCGATCTATAGTTTAAGCGCTCTGAAAACAAGGTATTTAAACTTCATTTTTTTTTATTTTGAATATTTTTTTTTACTATTTAACATGCATAGGTTTTGTTTTTTTTATCCTGTGTGAGGTCATGGACCGTGTCTTTTCTGGCACTATATTAACCCTACACCTGTGAAATTAAGTAGCCATAATTAAGGACAAGCAGTGGCTGAAATGCGTTGGCTGTTTCCTTGAACTGCTCTGTTGATGCTCCGTAACCTCGACTATGATTACAGGCATTTTACATGTTTTAATATTTTCTTGGAATAAAGCTCGATTTTTTATTTGAAGAAACAGTGCTGGCATTTTCTTGGACTTAAAGGGGTTTCCTCACTACGAAGATTTGCTTTCAACATAAAGGGACTGTTAGACATTTTCTGAATACATTGGTCAGTAGATTTTACTTTAGTCATGCACAATAGTAGTTTAGCAGGTTTTTTTTAGGTAACCTGCATACCTGTTGTCTGATTAGTTAAGAGCAGGAGCCAAGTCCTCCACTGATGAACTGATGGAATCAAGCCTTGAGTAAACTAATTAGATTAAGATTAGCAGCAGGAAACAAAAGGTACAAGTGCTGTGAGCACTGGGAAGCATGGAGTTCTCTATAATTGTGTTGAAGTCAATCTTCTCTGTCCGTGAAACGGCTTGAGGAGACCATGTGAATGCAAAACTGCCTGTCAGCCAGTGATTCAGCTTGTGAAGAAAACCCCTTTAAATTATCGTGGAGCACATGCTGCTTTTGCACCATCGGGTGAGCTGCATATCCAACTACTTGATTGCCTAAGAGTAATGATTTAATGCAGAGTTTGACAAAAAGATTTTAATGTATTTACAGATAATGCTACTTCTATCCATTTAGTCATATCTGACCCTTGGATACTCTTTAGGTCAAGTCTAGCCATGTTTCTGGCCATGTGTTTTTTTCCACAGCTTTTTCCAAATTCCTTGATGTTTTCTTTTTGTCCCTTGTGTCCTATTACCATTAACCATCCCAAGTAGCATCTACTTGCTACTGAATTTGACCTCATTTCATGACCAAAATAGATCAGTTTCTGTATGGTGTTCCTGCCTTCCAGAGACAATTCTAGGTTTAGATGACGAAGAACATTTTTGTTGGTGATCCTAACTGTCCATGGAATTTGCAGAAGTCTTCTCCAGCACCGCAGCTAAAAAGCAGTGATTTTACTTGTGTTAGCTTTCATTAGGGTCCGCATCTCACAGCCACGATTAGGAACACCATGTCAGCAATCAGTCTTTCTTTGGTGGCAAAGAGACATCCTCGCACTTCCATAGTTGGTTCGTGCGCTCTATGGCTGCAACCCCAGTGTTAATCTTTGCTGTTATTATGCACGTTTGTATTAACGCTCCTCCCACCAGTGATTCAAATAGAGAGAATCCAAGAAATACTTAAATGGGTTGTCTCCCACCTCAGACAGTTTCTTAGATGCATCCCTGTCTATTCTGGTCTCTGACTGTTCCTCCTGTAATTAGACTTTTGAGCTCTGTGCATTCAGATAGGGGGTGTAATTCAATCTCAGTAGTTTATCAGTTGCTAATTAGTTTAGATTAGCTTCTCTGAAACTGCTACCAGAGATTTATCTAAAGTAAACAGCAGTAATTAGTGTCTTTTGTCTGAAACTTCAAATAACACACACTCTCTAACTCTGGCTGCCATGACCTGTCTGATGAGGTCACCCCCTGCTATCACACAGAACAAACAGCAGGGGAGAAAAGAGTAAACAGATTAGTCACTGGGGGAACCAAATAGAGCCAGGAAGGTGATCAAATCATGTGGAGCTCCTTAACAAAAAAAAAGATGAACAAAGCAATATATTTGGAAAATGTCTTCATTTAGTGTTCCCTACAGTTTGAAAGCTATTCTTTGTAGCGAGACAACCCCTTTAACTGCTGACTAGTCTATCACTTCGTTATTGACCTTTACGCGGACTTCTTTTTAGGTGGTAGTCATGATCTTGGTCTTTTTGAAATTCTAGTAAAGTCCCATCTTCTCGTTTTCTTCTTTTATCTTTATGATCAGCTTTTCCAGGTCCTTTTTACTCTCCGCCAGCAGGGTTGTATCACCTCCCAATCTCAGACTGCTGATAGCTCCTCCATCTATTTTAACCAACACTCAAATTATCTAAGTCCAGCTTCCTCATGACTTCTGCATAGAGGTTGAATAAGCATATTTAACCCCTTAACGACCATGGGCGTATGAGTACGTCCCAAGGCCGCTAAGGGGCTTTGCAGGGGGATCGCTCCGTGACCCCCCCCACACAGCAGTCGGGTTGTTATCGGCAAATCGCGCTAAACACCCGGCAGTAACAGCGACGGTGGGTCGGCTCCGCCCGCTGGCGCTGTTTAAACCCATCAGAATCGCGGCAAAGATGGCCGACGGCGTGCTAATGAAAGCCGATCGGTGCCGCGCACCGATCGTTGACGGTCATCCGCACCTGCGCAGCTATGCTGCGCGATCCGTATGACCGGGCATTGTGGTCTGGGGGAGCCCTGTGAAGGCTCCCGGTCACTTAATCTGGCCGGTTTGCCTCCACTTCCGTCACGCTAGACATGGGACTTGTGGGGAAACCGCCTTGTCTTTGTACCACCTTAATGCATTGCCTATGCAATGCATTTGGTTGTATTAAACAATCGCGCCACTAAGGGTTCAAGTTACCATAGGGTTTCTCAATGTTCCGTAAAAAAAACAAAATAAAAGAAAAACAAAAAAAAATAAAAAAATTAGAAAAAGATAGTAAAAAAAAAAAAATAAAAAAAAAATAGTGAAAAACAAATTATTATACAGTGAAAAAAAAAGAAAAAATCCTCAAATACAAAAAACACTCATAAACAAAACTAAAAAAAGAAAAAAACAAGAAAAAAAGAAAATAAAAAAAAAATAAAAATAAAAAAAGAAAAAAAAGAGAAATCAAGATGATCTGAGTATAAAAAACATAAGTAAGAAAATATAACAATCCACAAAAATAATTTAGGAGTCATAAAAGTTTAAAAAGAAAAAAAAAAAAAAAAAAAATTAGAGAAATAAATAAAAGAAAAAAACAGAAAAAAAAAAAAAGAAAAAAAAGTCATGATCAAAAAAAAAAAATAGAAAAAAATAAAAAAAAATAAAAGTAAATAGAATATTATGGTAGCTTCTACTTATAAGATAAAAAAATGTAGAGGTGGTGAAAAGAAATAAAAACAAAAGAAAATAAAAAAAAAAATCAATAACCGGATACAAAAAAAAAAAATCAGTAAAAAAAAAAAATCAAAAAAAAAAAAAAAAATAATAAAAAAACCCACAAAAAAAAAAAAAAAAGTTTTTAAAGTAACAAAAAAAGGAAATTAAAAGTTTAAATCACCCCCCTCTTTCCCCATTTTACAAATAAAATCAGTTGAAATATAAAAATGTTACCCATATTTGGTATCCGCCACGTCCGAAAAAAGTCATCTATAAAAATATAACATCATTTATCCCGTACGCTGAAACTCCATTAGAAAAGAAAAAAAAAATTCAAACCACCAAAGTGCGTTTTTTTTGGTACATTTTACGTCTCTCAAATAAAGGAATAAAATTTGATCAAAAAAGTCGCATGCATTCACAAATGCTTGCCTATAAAAAGTACCTTCAGTCCGCAACAAATGCCCCCTCACTGGACGTACGTTATGGTGTTAGTACAAATAAAGTTATTTGGTGTCACAAAATGGCGCCTTTGCGCAAATTTAAAAAAAATAGAAAATGTTTGAATTTTTTTTACAGTACCAAAAATAACGGAAACCCTACATGTTTGGTATTGCCGGCATGCGTAAAACTGTAGAAATACAGATAAATCCATTATATTTACCGAAGATTTGAACGCCAGGTAAAAGCAAAAAACCCCGCAAGACCATGGCGAAAATAAAAATAAAATTTACAATTGTCCACTTGGAATTTTTTTCGCGGTTTCCCAGTATATGCTATAGTTTAGTGAATAACACCATTAGAAAGTACATCTTTTCCCGCAAAATAAAAGCCTTCATGTGTCTATGTAGGTGGAAAAATAAAAACACTGACACCAGAACAAGACATGTTATCTATGAGCTCTTAAGCCCTCTGCTCTAAAATAAAAAAAAAGTAATTAGTACTCCGCTTTTTTGTTCTTTTAACCAGGAACATAACCTCTACCTTTGAGGAAAGGAAAGGTCTACATCAAATTAGAAAAAGGGATTCTTTACTGTATACGCCAGTGAGTGAGACTGTGTAACTCTCTGCCAGAGGAATTTGTCATGGTGAATTCCCTAAGAGAGATCAAAAAGGGTCAATATAACAAGTTATAGGGACGAAGGACACTTGAGGAAGGGTATATTAGCAGAAGTAGATAAAGAGAAGAAAGAAGCAAGGAAGAAAAAAAAAGATTGAAATACTGGAGGCGAAGAAAAAAAAGAAAAAGGGAGAGGATTAGATTCTTGAAGGGGGGAGGGAGAGGGGGGATAGGGGAGGAGGGGGATGAAGAAGGAAAAGAGGGAGGGAAGGAAAAGAGGGGGGAGGGGAGGGGGTAGGGAGAGAACCGAGTGAATGGAGGGGGGGGGGTAAGGGGTATATAAAGAAGGAGGAAGTAATGTAGAGGGGAGGGGTGAGGAAGGTAAGGGAGTGAAGGGGGACAAATAAGGGAAAGAAGTGGGGGGGGGTGTTGGAGAGGAGAGAAGGAGAGAGGAAGGAGGTGGAGCGATGAAAGAAAGAAAGAAAGTAAATGAGTGTGAAGGCAGACCGGGAAAAGTGAGAAAATAGGAAGACAGCAAGAGAAATTAACAAGAAAAAATAGGATTAGAATAGAAAAAGAAAAAGAGAAGACTGAGAGATAAAAAAAAGGAAAAAAAGGAAAGGAATCAGAAGAAAAAGTTAGACAAAAAGAGAAAGAAGGACAAGAAGAAAAGAAAAAAAAGGAGGTAGTGAAGGGATAGAAAAAGTAAGAAACTGAATGGATAAAAGGATTTAGAAGAGTGTAAAAAAGGGAAGGACAAAAAGAAAGAGAAGATAAAAAAAGAGATGAGGGGTGATCTTAAACAGATTTTATTCGGTCTCTGATTCTAATGAACACCGGTAGTGAAAAAGACATAAGAGGAACAAGGAAATCCAAAGGAGAGAAAAGAGATAGGAAAGGGAAGGGAGGTAAAGGAGAGGAGAAATAGGTGTAGAAATTCCTTAAGAGAGAAAAAAAGAAGGGGGAGTGGAGAAGAGAGAAGCAATAGAGGATGAAGTAAGAAAAGAAGGGAAGGGGAGATTAGGATCAGAGAAGAAAATAAGAGATGAGAAGGAGGTCAGAGAAGAATGGTAGAAAAGTGTAAGAGAGGAGGAAAAGCGCAGAGAAAAAGAAAGAAAGAGAGGGGAAGTAAAAAATAACTGAAGAGGAGAAGAAGAAGAAAGAAGGAAAGAGGGGAGTAACATATAAAAAATGTGAATAATAGGGAAAAGAGAAGTAAGAAGAAGAAAAAAGAAGGTCGAGAAGAAAAAAAGAATTGAGCAGAAGAAGGAAGAGAGAAAAGAAGGAGAATAAGAAAGAAGTAGAAATGAGAAGGAAAAAGAGAAAAAGAGAACAAAAGAAAAAAGCTAAGACAGAGAGAAAAAAAAGAAAAAAGGAATTAGAGAAAAGAGAAAAGGAAGGGGGAAGAAGGGAAAAAAGAGAAGAAATAAGAGAAGAAGAGGAAAGGGAAAAGAAAGACCCGAAAAGAAAGAGGTAGAAGGGAAGAAAGAAGAAGTACTCTTGAGTTTAGTAGAATCAAAAAGAAAAGGGAGAAAGGAGCCTTTGAAGAAAAAGAGAAAGTAGGAGGAGAGTACAGAAGGAAAGAAGAGAAGAGGAGAGAGAGAAAAATGAGAAGAGATGAAGAAAGAAAGAACGAAAGATGAAAGGTAGAAGAAAGAGGAAGAAGAAGAGAGAAGAAAGATAAAAGGAGAGAATAAAAAGAAAGAGGAAAGAGGGATAAGGATTAGGGAATTATTGAACAGGGTGAAGAAGATGATGGAGAAAGAAAAAAATCGAGAGGAGGAAGAGAGAGAAGGAGAGAAAGAAGGAAGATGAAAGGTATTAAGATCGCAGGAAGAAAAGAAAACTAGAGAGTAGGGAGGAAAGGTAGAAGAGAAAGATAAAGGAAAGAAAAGGAAAAAGGGGAGAGAGAGATGGTACAAAGGGAACGAAAGGACGAAAAGAATAGAAGGAATAGAAAAGAAAGAAAACAGAGAAAGAGGATGGGGAATGGAAAATAAGAAAGGAAGAGACAGATGAGAGAAAAAGAAAGAGACAGAAAGACAAAGAGAAGAGAAGAAAAAAGGGAGAAAGAGGGAAAAGGAGGAAGAAAAAGGGTAGAAGAAGTGAGAAAATGAAAGAGAGAAAAGAAATAAGTTGAGAAGAGAAAAAGAGAGAGAACAAGAAGGGAGAGAGAGGAAGAGAGAAGAAGAAAAGAAAAAAGAGAAAGAGAGAATAGGAGAGGAGGAGTAGAAAAGGAAAAAGAGAAGAAGGGGAGAAAGGAAAAGGAGACAGGGGGGAGAAGAAGGGAAAGAGAAGCGGGAAAGAGGCAGAGGGGAAAGAGGGAGGAGAGAGGAAAAGAAGAGGAAAGAAAGAAAAGAGAAAAGGGTAAAGAAAAGTAGAGAAAAGGAAAAAAATAGAAGAGGAGGAATGAGACGAAGAAAGATGGACGAAAAGGGGGACAAAGGAGAGAAGAAAAGAGAAAGAAAAAAAAAGAAAGAAAAGTAAAAGAAAATAAGAAGAAGGAAGAAACGAGAGAAAAGAGAAGGGAAGAAAGAATGGAGAGGAAAAAGAAGGAAGAGAGAGAAGGGGAAAAAGAAAGAAGAAAGAAAGGTAAAAGGGATGGAAAGAAGGAAAAGAAAGAAGGGAAGGAAGGAAAAGAAAAGATAAAACTTGAGATAAAGAAAGAGGAAGTGAGAAAAAGAAAAGAAGAAAAGAAAAGAAGAAGAAAGGGAAAGTGAAAAGAAGAATAGAAAAGGGAGTAAAGTGAAAAAAAAGGGAAAAAAGGGAAGGAAAAAAAAGAAGAAGAAAAGAAGGAGAGAGAATACAAAAAAAAAGAAAAGGGAAGAAGAAGAAAAAGAGATAAAGAAATGAGGAAATGGAAAGAAAGGATAGGAAGAAAAAAGTAGAAGGAAAAGACAAGAGAAAAATTAAGAAGGAAGGAGAAATAAGAATAGAGAAGAGATGAAGAGAAAGAGAGAGAAGAGAATGCAGAGAAGAGAAAGTGAATGAAAAGAAGGGAAAAGAAAAGAGAGAGAATGAAAAGGAAAAGAAAAAGATAGCAAGAAAGAGAAGAGAAGAGGTAGAAGAAAAGAGGGGAGGAAGAGGGAGAAGAAAGAAAAGGGGAGGATGAGTGGTGACAAAAACAAAAGAAAGAATAAAGTACACGAAAGGAGAGATAAAGAGAGAGAAAGTGAGGAGGAAGAGAAAGAAAAGAAGAAAAGGAAAGGGGATAGAAGGAAAGGTTTCTGGTGTGAAAGATATGCTGAGAAAAAGAAGATAAGATGTAAGGGTAGTAAAGAAAAGGATAGAGGAAGAAAGGAAAGAAAGAAAAGAGAAAGACCAGAATCAAGGGATAAAAATAGAAAGGGCGTTGTTGATCCAGGGATTGCACAGTTTATCGGTAGCAGGTTAATTGGATTTCTTTTTTCCTAAAATGAGGGCAATCGGGGTTTTATTGCCTTCCTCTGGATCAACACTACAGCACAATCGGTGAACTGGAAGGACATCAGTCTTTTTTTTTTGGCCTTACAAACTATGTTATAACACACACACTGTTCTCAAACTTTTGCAGTGTGACCTGTAGTGATGTCACTCCCTGCTACCAAATGCCAACCTATGTGCACTCAGAGCAGATAAGAGTTCTTCTCGCAAGCAAAAAACAAACAAAACACATAATATATTTGTATAAAGTCTTCAATTACCTGTCCCTACATTAGGAAAGTTAATCTTTGTAGTAAGACAGCCCATAAGGTATTAAATGCATTTTTAGGGGATGTTTATCCTTTATTGAGTGTACCTCAATCTTAGTAGTCCATCAGCCCCACAGCTTCAACGAGGGCTTATGGGCAGGCATTAGAGCCGCACATGTTCCTTATGGTGTTCACCACCCAGGCCATAGCTAATGTAGTATACATCTAATACAAATATCAGTGGCACACTAAAAACTAAGTAAAACATCAAGGTATATAGGGAATTTTTGAAAATTGCATTTACTGCTAAGAAAATATGGAACAACCTGGGCATTCCTTAGTTTGCCCGTTTTTGATCAAAAATTTGTTTAAGCTCAACCTCCAAATAGCGTCAAGGGGTCCACCACAGGTTGAGTCCCTAAACTCATAACATGTCTACCTCTCTAGGAGTGTGCCACTGATATTTGTATTAGATGTATGCTTTTTGCCTTGTAGTGTGCACCTTATGCTTAAGTTTTTCAAAAATATATGTGGGTTAGGTTGCACAGTTCCCTAATTAATTTTTGTAGTCTATTTGAGGATGGCAACCTCATTGGCTTGACTGGCACGCCGCCTAACCTCTTTTAAACCAGTGCAGGGTATTCAGTAGCAAGCTCCCTATCACTCCTGAGATGTTGTAGTCTGAATGGACTCCTAGTGAGGTAAGTAACATGTTAGTGGTTAGGGACTCACTGTACTGGGATCCCCTTGACGCTATTGGGAGGTGTAGCTTAATCAATTTTTGATCACAAAACTGCAAACTAAGATATCCCGGTTTTCATATTTTTACTATTAGCAGTAATGCATTTTCAAAATTTATATTCCCTTGATGTTTACGTTTAAGTTTTTAGTGTGCCACTGTATTTGTATTAGATGTATGCTATTATTGCACCTTGCTCAGTGGGCACCTCATGCATTATCGTTTTTCAAAATATATGGATGTGCACAGCCTAATTAATTTTTATAGCTAATGTAGTACACACATCACATTTATGGCAAACTGACACGGTAGCAATTACTGTTCAGGTGCCAGTTCCTCTCTATTTATCAGAGTTTTCTACTTTCCCTGCTCCTTTTATTCTCTGACAAGCAGAGAAGAGGCCATGGGAACATGTCCCAAGACTACCTAAGACAACTAGATCTCCTCAATGAGAACTCTAACCCCTCATAATTGATAACATGTACATACTGGTGAGCCATGAAAAAATATCTTGCTATTTGGGGCCTTTGGCTAGACACTCCAGGTTATCTATCTCAAGTGTCATTGAGGGACAAAACTGCTTAAGTGCAGAGGAAGAGTCATGTACAATAAGGAGAAGGCCGCGTTGCTGGTTTACGGAGCACATCCTCAGATGCGAGTGAATAATATCCCATAAGGAGGCGTAATGGAAGGTGTTCTGTAAGTATCTGAGCTGCAAGGGGGAGCGGTTTATTTGTTATTTGTCAAATGTAATAAAGTGAAAAAAACCGAACATAGTATCTAAAACAGATTTTGCGGCACAATGGCTTATATGTACATGACATGTAATGC
The DNA here is from genome assembly GCA_025379985.1 of Phyllomedusa bahiana. Taxonomy (NCBI): domain Eukaryota; kingdom Metazoa; phylum Chordata; class Amphibia; order Anura; family Hylidae; genus Phyllomedusa; species Phyllomedusa bahiana. The sequence continues at coordinate 238,473 of JAODAL010000063.1, forward strand.
AAGAACAAAATCAAAAGTATAGTTTTTTTTATACCAATAAAAAATGACCGGATTAAAAAAATTAAAATGTACATATCTGGTGTGTTTAATTGCCTTTAAATTGTATAAAATATTTGTGTTGAATAACGAATTTGACCATAGTTTGGCTAGAGAATGCTGATGTCTAATCTGGTATTACATTCTGAGATTCGTCTGCTTGTATATTTAAAAAAAAAAAAAAAAAAAATAATTACCTGGGAGAAACACCAACACGCTGTTTGGCTCCGTGGCGGTCCTAGGGTCGCTCTTCTTTTGCCTAAGGAAAATATTAAACATATAAAAAGGCACTCAAAGGCCACGGTCACACGGCTTATTCTGCCGCGTATTGGCGCCGTTACTGCAGCGTAGGATTTGCGTTCAGTACGGCTGCATATATCCGCTTTCAGGAAGCAATTACTCGGTTAATCCACTGCCTCTATTAGAGAACAGTGGAATCCGTCAGAGAGCTGCTACCCGCTCCGGCGCAATATCCGCACAGCGGGGGGAGAAAGGTGACATGCAACATTATTTACGGTGCGGGATTGCGCCGTAAATCAATTGCATTGTCTATGGGGCCCTGTGGAGCGGCGCCTCCGCCCCTTATTCACGGCGGTTTTGTGCGTCAATACGGCGCACAAAACCGTCGGGAATAAGCGTAGTGAACACGGCCAAAACACCCAGATGGGTATGTTTCACATGAGGAGAGAGAGCAGAGAGAGAGAGCGATAGAAGGAGATATAAAGAGAGAGCGAAAGGAGGAGAGAGCGAAATAAAACGAAAGAAGAGAGCGAAGATTGAGAGAGAGAGCGAAAGCGAAGAAAGTAGGGGGAGAGCGAGAGAAGAGAGCGAAAGCGAAAGAGAGGGAGCGATCTGAGGAGAGAGAGCGGAAAGCGAAATGAGAGCGAAGAGATGTAGAGCGCGAAGAAAGCGAAAGAGAGCGAGAGAGAGAGCGAAAGCGAAATAGGAGGGAGGCGATAAGAGAAGGAGGACGTAGGAGCGAAGAGCGAAAGAGAGCGGACGAGTGCAAGAGAAGAGAGAGAAAAGTAGAGCGAGGAGAGAGAGCGAAACGATGGAGCGAGAAGATGAGAGCGGAAAGACGACGAGCGAGAGAGAGCGATGGAGAATTTTCATGAACGGAAGTATCGAGAGAAGAGGGAAAGTGAGAAGAAGAGTGCTCGTGAGAGGGAAGAGCGAAAGATATGTGGAGAGGCGAGAGAGAGAGAGCGAAAAGGGGAGAGCGAGAGAGAGAGCGAAAAGCGAATGAAGAGAGCTGAGAGAGAGACGAAAGCGAAAGATGAGCGTAGAAAGCGATGAGAGAGTTTTGGAATGCTAGTGATGACCGAGGCGAGAGAGAGAGGCGAAAGCGAAGAGAGAGCGGAGAGAGAGAGCGGGGGGGGAAAGCGAAAGTAGAGTAGCAGAGAGATGAGATGAGAGCGGAAAGCGGAAAGAGAGAACCGAGATGGAGAGAGAGAGACGCGCGAAAGAGAGAGCGAGGAGAGGATGAAGCAGTCGGCGGAGAGCGAGAGCGAGAGAGAGAGAGCGGAAAGCTGTAGAGAGAGAGAGCAGAAAGAGAAGAGAGGAGCGAGCGGGGAAAAGCTAGAGGAGGAGAGAGGAGCGGGAAATCGGGCGATTGATTGGATGGTGCTCTGAATCATTGGATTGAGATAAGAATGTTTGCTTGGACGGAGCTAGGAGAGATAGTGAGGCGGAAAAGTGTCGAGAGAGATTGATGGCGAAAGCGGAGACGGAGAGCAGAGAAGAGAAGAGCATCGCGAGGTTAGGATGGCTGTGAGAGGAGCGGGAGATGGAGAGTCGGAAAGCGAGAGAGAGCGAAAGCCGTGAGCAGAGGAAGGATTGAGAAGAGGACGAGCGAAAACAAGCGGATCGAGAGAGCGGTAAGCCAGCAGGATGTTTGAGAGCGAGAAAAAGCGAGAGGAGAGCGGAAGAAGCGCTTAGGAAGGTATGAGGAATAGTAATTCCTCGAGACAGGGGAAGAGCGAGAGAGAGCGGAAAGCGATGAGAGAGCGAAGCTTGTTTGATGTGAGAGATGTTGACGAAGCGATGGAGAGCGAAACTGGAGAATAAGAGTGAGAAGGAGAGAGTCGATATATCGGATTGATAGAGGTGAGAGAGCGAAAGCCGTAATTATCAGTGGATGATAGAGAGGAAGATTAGAGAGATGAGAACAGCAGGAGAGTAATTTCTCGAGTAGCTCGAAAGCCGTTAGATTTGGCTTGATAGGGAAAGAGACGAGGGAGAGGCGGGGGGGAAAGGCGGAGGAGAGGAGAGTAGCTACGAGAAAGACGAAACTGAGAGGAGAGAGAGAGATTCGGAAGAGACGCGCCTTATTTGAGGTTGAGAGGTGAGCTGAGAAAGCGGAGAGGAGAGAGAAGTTGAGAAATGAGAGAGAGCGAAAGCGGAAAGCAGGAGAGGAGAGAAAGCGGGGGGGAGAGAGCGAAAGCAGAGTGAGCGGGAAAGAGCGAATAGCGCGGGAGCGAGCTGGAAGGGAAAGCTGGGAGAGCGGCGAAATAGCGAGAGGCGAAAAAGCGGTATGGGTGCGAGAAGCGAGAGCGAGGATTAAGTCGGAGAAGTGCGGAAAGGCTGATAGAGCGAATAGAGAAGCGGATTGACGCGAAAGCTGCTGTGAGTAAAAAGCGTGCAGAGAGAAAGCGAGTGGAGAGCAGAAAGCGGAGAGACTCTGAAAAGTCAGTTGGGAGAGAGTCTGAGAGCTTGGGGATAAGAGCGATTTTGAATGGCGGTGAACTGAATGCGAATAGCGAGGGCGGAGAGCGAAGCTGGGATTGACGAGGGAGTAGCTCGAGGTGGAGAAGGCGCGAAGAAGCTAGATGGAGAGACGAACGCGAGAAAGCGAGAGTAGGTAAAGCGGTGAGGCAAAGAGAGGGGAAAGTCGATAGATGATACTCGTGATGAGAGTGTAAATCGAGTAGAGAGTATATAATGTATATATAAATCCTTATTATCTAAATCGTAATAGCTCCCTCCTTATCTCTTCCATCTCTATTCCCTCAACTCTATATCTCTCCCCCTTCCCCCGGCACAACGCCCTCTTCTCTCCCTTCTCTCTCTCTTAACTTCCTTATTAATAACCATCCCGTGATGTCCCCTGTTTGATGTATCCCCGCAGCAGGAAAGCCTATACTTGCTCCGAGGGGTGCCAGCCCGCACCTGCGAGAGGGAAAGCGAGGATGAAGGAGAGAGAGAGAGAGCGCGAAATGTGCAGACAGAGATGGAGATAAAGATACATATTTTACACACACCAATCAGCCATGATATTAAAGCCATCTGCCCAATTTTGTATAGGTCCCTCTCATGTCACCATAAGAACTCTGACCTGTGAATGTGTAGTCTATATGGATATATAAACATAATACACATTTAAAAAAAAAAAAAAAACAAAAAAAAACTTTGTACGGGAAGAAATATATCATCCCATTCGGGCAGTCTGAACTACATGTGTCCTGACAACACTTATTATGTTGCCACTGAATGAATCACAGGCTGCAAAATACAGCAGCATGTCCTAACACATTACTGTATTCATTCCCGTACATCACAAATATTAACCACAATGTTTTCCCTCCTCTCCAAAAATGTAATATTTTACAAAAGCAATAAACATTTTGTTAGTGTTAATCCCTCAGTAAAAGGACAGTGAGCGCCGGTCAGCGCGCCCAGCAGACAGGGACACGTGTCTGTTATGTAACAGACATGCCGCAGAGGGCTTTCTGGAAAACAAGGGTTTTTCTAGCAGTTTAATATCAGAAATAACAGGCTTTCAATATGAAGCAGCCTATCTGCGACTCCACATCCAGCTGCCACACTGTGACCTGCAACCTCCAATCGCTCACAGCGTAATGGGTACATCTGTGATATTAATACTAAAAACACATTAATAGAAACATTGCATTAGGCTTTGAACTTGAATATTTTAAAAAGCAGCAGAGAAGAAATAAGTCATTGAAAAAGATATCTGAGAATGGCACTACAATAAAGCCAACAGTACAATACACACATGGAGGAGTCCAGAACCGCATGGCAAGCAGTGGACACAACCACCTATTCCGGTCTTATGTGGCCATTTTCGCCTTATTAATATGAAGGAATCATGTGTTATTGAATTTTCAGTTTGTATAGTGAATCTGTTCGCACGGCACCTTGGGGCACATAGCTGTACGCGCCGCAAGACGCCTGATTTAGAGAAAACATAATCAGCGCTTTCCTAAAGGCGTGGGGGGGGTGGCCCATTCACTTTCATTAGCCCCATCACTTCTTTCCTGCAGCATTCAATACGCGGCAGAGAAGACGGCAGGTAATCATACGTATTTCGGGTGGGGGGTGGAGGGTGGGAAGATTGCAGCACAATTACACCCCAAAATATGCCCTGAAATAAGCCGTGTGAACATACCCTAAGGGTGAATGCACACAGATTTTCTTACATTTTTTTCAAATCCGCACAGATTTGTGGAAAAGACAAATCTGCAACGGATTACAGTATTCGCCATTAGTACAGAAATTTAACAAATCTCATGCCAACCTGGCAAAAATTTTCTGCACAGAAATGGACCCACATTACGGATTTTTAAATTCAAGCATGTCTATTTTGATTACGGGTTTAATGCAGCTACTCCCCATTGACTTGACTGAGGTGGTCTTTTAAAAAAATAAAATAAAAAACAACACCACATGATCTGTTGAAATTTTCCACAGAAAATGCATAGGAATAATCTGCCAAAACAAAATAATCCTATGCACCTTCACTTTTATGGAGTGAGATTTGTAAAATCCCATCCACATGGCTGAAACTATAATCCTGTGCAGACTTTCCACATTGGAAATAAGCAGCAAATTCATCCCGTGTGCATTTACCAGTAACGTTTCGCTAGACGTTGCTGAAAATTGTCCAGCCAGTTGGCTTCTCGTGTCTCTCACCTCTGCTCCTCCCTTTCCATGTCATCAAATAAATTAATCAAAGACGCTGCAACTTCATATAGTTCTTTACATATTGTTGGTTCATCAAAGCACTGCGTTGCCAACTACAAAACAAACAATAAATTGCACAATTAAACATATAACAGTGCCATAAGTGTGTCCAGAGAGGAAAGTTTGTCTAAATAGAGAAGCAGACCAATTAAATATTTATCAGAGGGGGCAGCCCCTATCCTTCAAAGGTGCTCATATACATTGCATGTATATTTGCCAAACCCACCAATCTTGGTGGTAAAGGCCAACCATCCAACGCTTATGGGGGTCTTCTAACCCTCAATGACAGAAGTGGGTCATGCAGTCGAAAGTAAAATTGATGTGGGAAGCTTGCAAAGTAAATCAAACATTTTCACCATTCATCATTATTATAAATTCTGCACCATTTTTGTTTTAGCTGTTTAGTGATCCATAGTGTACAGCTCGTCGCTGGGGCATCTGACCAGTGACGAGAGCTCCTCAGTGCTGGCCGCACATGCTCAAACATCCCCTCTCCTCTCAGGCTACTGTTAGTTTCTTCCCTGCTTGTAATCACACACAATTCTCTGCCTGAGTGTAGGACAATTATTAACAGAAAGGGAAAAAAAAAAAAAAAAAAAAAAATTATATTATTTATATATATATATATATATATATATATATATATTATTTTATAAATATATATACACTATCATATATACATACACATATACATATACATACATATATACATACATACATATACATACATACATATATACATACATATATACATATATACATATATACATACACACATATATACTACATACATATTATACATAATATATATTACATACATACATATTATATATATACATATATATAATATATAAATACATATAAAATTTACATATATATTACGTATATATATACATATATATATACATCTATTATACATATATTATACATACATATATACATTACAGTATATATATATACACATTACATACATATATATATTATCCACATACATATTATATTACATACTTACATATACAACATACATTAACATATATATATAATAACATTATATATACATACATATATATACATACATATATATATTATATATCACTACAAAACCAATATATATTTATTAACTACATATTATATATATTACACATATATATTATATACACATATTTATAAATACACATCATATATATCTATATACACAATATAATAACTATATATATACACATATATTTATACATTATATATATACATATATATATATTACACATATATTATATATATACATATATATACAATACACTTATATATATATATATATATATATATACACATATTATATAGATACCATTTACATATATATATATCCATATATATTATATACTACATACATACATATATATACATACATCCATTACATACATACATACATACATATATATACATACATATATATATATATATGTATGTATATATATATACACACACACACACTAACCTTCCTCCGCTCCAGTGCTGGGTCTCCCGGGTCTAACGTTTACCTTTGTTCTCTTTAAGCGGGACGTCACCGTTGCAGCAAACGGCTCCGAAAAGATAAGTAAGCAGAAGTGTGTGTCCCCTGCAGCCAATCAGCGGCTACAGCAGTAACGCCCCTTTCAGAAGAGAATGAAGGTAAACCTGAGACTAGGGAGACCTGGTGTTGACACAGAGAAAGGAGAGTATAAGAAGGGAAAATGGGAGTTATTTTACCGGTCTGCACTAGCATATTTCATTTTCCTATGACCTGGACAACTCCTTTAACAAACACTATCAGGCAAAACAAAAGCTAGATAAGATTTTAGAAAAATAAAATTCCTCACTTTTCATATTGGAAACCAAAAATACAACAGAGTAAATACTGACTACTAATGGCTTTTTTTTTTTTTTTAAACAATCACCTGAACTCAAAAAACATATGGGACACAAACGAAGAATTACTAATAGGAGGTCTCCCCAGCTGGACAACCTTTGTTCATATACATGCAACAGCAGAGGGTTCTATTAAGGACACATGCAGCAACAGAGGGTTCTATTAAGGACACATGCAACAATAGAGGGTGCCGAGGTATGGGAACTTTCAAATGCTCCTCTGTCTTTAGTTAGCTGCATGGAAAAGAACTGCAGTTTAAAAAAAAAAAAAAAACTCCATAGTTTCCCAGTTGTATGTATCCAAGTCCCTAAAAAGCAAAAACTACAACATAAAACATACCTTAATATTAGGAATGTTCTTTAAGTCATTCAGATAGAACACTTCAACATCAAAGGGTCTCCCTTCCACCTTGAAGATACATGCAGGAACCAGTCTATGATGGATTGGCACTGCAAAATAGTCAGCAAATTCTCTGCAGTTTATGGTAGCGGACATCAAAATTACCTTAAGAGAAAGAATAAAAACAACTTGTTCAACTTTGAAGGTTAAAGTTTACACCACAACCGTTCGATATAATCTAATTTCCCTAGTTTAAAAAAAAAAAAAAAAAAAAAACACATTGTAAGGGGACAGCAGGATAGCTTTATAGGGTTTTTGAATTCGATCAACTCACTGTCAAAGGACTGTAACAAGTAAGGATTGTCCAAATTGTCTTCCTAGTATGACCTCCAGCGATCAGCTCTAATCTGTACCAAAACCTGGCATTAAAGGGGTTGTCTCACTACAAGGGAATCGCGGCTTTTTATGTAAAGATCTTTTGCCAAAAAAAAAGTCACTTTGCAATATATGTCCATTAAACAGTCGTCCTAACTATACTAGATATTTCCTCTTGTTGGGCTCCTCAGGTCGCTATAGCTACAGACCTGTTCAGTCTCATGATAGGCTGCCAGCACTAGTTGCTATAGCTACAGACCTGGCTTCTACTGCAGTCTAGTGGAAGCCAGTAATCACGCCCCTGAATTCAAAATGAAACAGGACTGAGATAAGATGAATCGTTGTAGTGAGACAACCCCTTTAAGGGGATGTTCACACAGTGTTTTTCAATACGTTTCTAAATCTGAGAAACACCATGTAAACCATATCCAAACACTTACCCCCAAGGTGTGGTGCGTGTTTGGATGTAAAATAGATCAAGAATTGACACATCAATTCTTTGATTGGATCCGTTAATTGCACCCGTAAGACGTATGTAAAAAAACATTGTCTGAACGATACGTGATTTACATTGAAATGAATGGAAATTCCCACTGAGCATTGTTAGATACATGTTTGGGTCCAAAAAATGCTGTCACATCCCCTGAGTGTTACATTTTTTCTGCAGCACCACCAAAGGGCAATGTAAGCATTACACAGTGCCCATTCATAGCAGTGTGTTGTCTGGGTAATTCAAGACAGGTCCTCCAGACAAGAGACGCTCTTGTAACCGCTTTACACTTAGGCCATGACAATAGCATCTTAAACAGAAGAACCCTCACAATTAACTCAGAACACCCGAAAAGGGCAAATGAAAAAAGCACCTTATTAGATACACCACTGAAGAGATGGGGATGTCATTTTATCATACAGAACATTAAGTGATTAAAGAGCTTGCCTAATTTTGTAAAAAAATAAATAAATAAATAAATAAAAAAAAAGGGAGGGCGGGAGGGAGTTCTCTTTTTAAAATACTCTCTTCGCCTTTGGGTATGTTCACACGGTGTATTTGCAGCACGGACATTTGCGCAGCAAAACGTGTTTGTTGAATCATCAACATTACGCTCTTGCTAGCACGTAGTTTCAAAGTGAAACGCCACATAGTGCCCGAGGCAGATTCCTGTCTCCTATACTTTATTATTTGTCGGCACGTATATGCTTAAAAGAATTGACATGTCAATTCTTCTCAGACACTCTGAAAATTACGAGTGAAATATGGGTTGTGTGAATGACGGCGCATATTTTACATTGCAGTCTATGGGAAGTGTTTAGAACATTGTTATGGACATATTTCAGCACGTACTACGGCGTGTGAACATATCCTTAAAAGGAAAGCGGTTATAAACACTCTTTTAGACCATGTCCCCACGGCACGGTTTTTTCAAGCTGGTTCTTGGTTTGAAAACCGGGGGCGCTGTTTATGACCTTAATAGAACTCGTGCGGCGCGTCCCACTGCACAGATAGACCGAAGCGTGTCAAAAAAAACATAGAACATGTTCATTCTTCCATCCAGTTTTCGGACGGAAAATGAACATGCCTATGTGAAGGGGGAGGGCTTTTCTCTGCAAACTGTGGAGAAAAGCCGTCCTCCCGGCGGGGCCGTGGTGCACGCACGAAAACAGGACAAATAACAGTTGATAAACCAACCGTATTTTATCCTGTGCTTACTGAAAAACCTGACCTGTTCTACATTACACAGACAATCCACTGATGTGAATCATGCCTCCCCACGATTTTCACAAGTTCCGAAGGTGGGTGTGTGTGTGTGTGTGTATATGTGTGTGTGTGTGTGTGTGTGTATATGTGTATGTGTATGTGTATGTGTATATATATATATATATATATATATATATATATACATAATACATATATATATATATATATATAACACATAAACTATATATATACCACCCCACACCACATACACACACCATACCACACACAAACACCACACACATACCACACACACTTACTGCAGACACCCTGGTGAGATCAAGTGAGGCCAGGCTGTTTCATTTAGTATTAAATTTTTCTGGAGCACCAGTAGAGAGGAAACTAAGCATTACATAGTACCTGACCACATAAGTGGGTTGTCTGTGTGATGCTGGGCATAAGGTCCTCCAGAGACCTATATATAAGATTTCCATGTTGTCTAGCAGTGGCTGGCCCAGTATCTAAGATGCATGCATAGAATGCCTTATATATTGCTTGGTAAATCACCGAAGTCTTAGACAAGCCGCCTCTCTACCAGATACATCCTTACTACACATACACATAGTCAGTGTTGGCGCTTGGATGGTTACTCTCTATCAGCTACAGTAGTTAACAACTGAAAGGCCCTGTTCACACGTCAGATTTGAATGCGGTTATGGCTACGGGTTCCTATGGGAAACCGTGTTACTGTTCACACGCCGCGGGTTTGGCCGCGGCTTTGGGTTTGAGAACTCTCCTGTCAATTCTTGACATGGAGTCCACAGCGCGCTGGCGTCGCCGTGGTTGGTGCACGGCTGGGCCACGGCTGGCGGCGCGGTTTTCCCCCTGCCTACTAATTTGCATGGGGGCAAACAGTCGCCGCAAGCCGCGCCCCACAAGCTTGCGCCGAGGCCAGGACGAGGCTCGGCCGCGGCCAAATCCGTTGTGTGAACATGCCCAAAGAGTGCAAAAGAACGGAGGCATAGGTCTCATTTACTAAAACTGTCCAAGAGTAAGACTGTCGATACTAGCAACCAACCAGCGCACAGCTTTCATTTCTTAAACTGTTCTGGAAAAATTAAAGCTGCGCTCGGAATGGTTGCTATGGGAAACAAGGACAGTCTTCGCTTTAGACAGTTTTGATAAATGAGACCCAGAAAATCAAATTAAAACAAGCAAATGAGAGAATTTACCGAGGGTAGATGAAACAAATTGTTCAGGAACGTTGAAAATGACCTCCACAATTTACAACTTGTTGCACTACAAATGGCCATAGCTGCTTATAAAGCAGTTTATGGTCTGACATTGGCGATAAGTGCAATTCAAAGTCTTAACGTGGTTTCCGCCGGTGCTCATCCCAATGCAACCAATGTTATATTTTCATTGGCCTACAGCAAAGTTTAGAAATTAATTTAAGTGAACACGAGAAAACTCTTAATCACAACACATTACACTGGTCACAGATAAATGCCATTTAGCTTCAGGGAGCAGAAGTTTTATTTACAACGACTAACTAGGATCATTTTAACCCAGCTTTAGCCATCCAAGCATATGGTGCATAAGAAAAATGCTGCATGGGAGGAGAGCGGATGGTAGCTCTATACAGCAGAGAAAATGATCAAGAGTAGATTTTTTATTATTATTATTATTGCGTGGTAGAATTAGTGACCATTACATTTGGGCAGTCTATTTAATAAAAAATCCAAGCAGTTTCCTCTGTGAAGAAGAGCAGATCGCCATGGGTTCCAGCACCCACCACATGGATACTTGCTTCATCTTCAGAAGACCCGCTAATGAACAACTCTAAGGGTATGTTCACACGGCGTTTTGGGTCCAAGTGAACATACTCTTTTGGATGAGTGTTTGGGTCTGTCTAGAGGAACCCAAACGCACATTAACAATGAGCAGTGATTTTACATTGCTCGCAATGTAAAACATGTATCAGCGTTCACATGAGCGATCGCCGATGCGAGTTTACATTGCATCTTTTGGATCCTTCTTTCGGATTCATTCCAAGAATGGACATGTCAATTCTTGGCCCAAAAGACGCAGTAGGAGCCCTATAATGAAGTATAGGGTGCGATCCTGCTGCATCCAACACAGCTGCGCGTTGGATCCGATCGACGCTACGTTTTTGGATGAGTTTTTCGGATCCAACACTGACCCAAATTCGTATCCAAAAACGCCGTGTGAACATTCCTTAAAAGTCAATTTATTCAGTCTTTACAATATGCAGATACACAATTTTCAATCATTTTAGATCCGTAATTTCTATCCTGTGGCTCTCGAGCGATTCTGAAATGACAACTCTCAGCATGCCAGGGATGCTGGGACTTGTAGGTTTACAACAGCTTCAGATATACTGGATGCAGATTACGGTTTTATAATCCTGGGTTGCAATTTTCACAGACCTTCACCATTCTTGAATTGGTTCGCAAAAGTTTGCGTACGATCATCAACAGAAAATCCATTTCTTCAGTGCGTTCGTGGACCTATAAAAAGAAGGAAAAAATATGTGTTGTAGACGGTCAAGTATTTTTTGGGGGGGGTGGGGGGAGGGGTGTAGGCATGTTAAATAATTAAAAATCTTGGTCCTGCCATTAGTTGAATTATTTTGTATTTATTTCTTTATTTTTAAATAGTGAAGAACCCCCCATTATCTCCCCATCCACAGAACAACATGTTGATGATCAGAAAAGGGAACTTTTAATATACTTAGTCACTGCAAAACAACTTATGCAACCGGCTGCCACCTTAAAGAAACCACTGCAAGAGAAACAATAACGACCTAAAACCTAACTCTTAATTTTTCATTATAAAATACCGATTTCTCTTTAAATAAATCACAGAAAGGTAACATAGGCAATTCATGTGTCTGCTGGATGTGGCTTAATGAATGCAGTAGTATTTATTCTAAATACAAAAACACTATTCTAAAAAGAAAAACCCTACTCATTCAAGTAGCCCAGGGCTATTATAAGATGATATTTTGTGGATGTAATAATGGATATCTGTTCTTGGGGCTGCTCTTTTTAGAGCGAATACTCCATGCAGCTGAGGGAATAGAGTAGTGGAAAAAATAGGGTCATGTTAGAAACAGACTAACCCCCTACTTTTTTCTCAAGTGCCTGGATTTGAATACCTATGCACCCTGCTTGAAGTCATCAAATATCAAGTGCAGCATATCTTTGCTTATTTCTTTATATTCAGTATCTGTGTTGTGCTCATTAAGGCACAGTCACGTTTTAGGTCGTTGTTTCTCTTGCAGTAAGAACTTTTAATATAAACCAAAAAACGTAGAAATTGCTGCCTATATATAATATTTTGATCCGTGTCCAGCAAATATATGAGCAGACTGAAAGTACCAGTCACAAAAATCTGGGGTCTGTATATAAGCACTGTATATGTAGTAAAGGTGACTTTAAGGCATTATGTAAAACACTAATTAAGTGCCACATGTATGAAACGGTTTTGGTCTAAAACTCACTTTTTCCCCCCCTAGAAACCTATGGGGCAAAAAGTGAGTTTAGACCAAAACCGTTTCAAACATGTGGCCCTAATACTTTTGTAGTTAACCATATGTAAAACACATAAAAAAAACCAGCACCAAAAAAGACATGCGGACAACGGCATTGAAAAAAAAATATGTATAGGAGTAAAGACAAATTAAGCAAGTCATTTTATTCTCCAAGGGCATCCGAGCACTGGAAAGACCTGCTCCGGTGCAACCAAAAGGTCACCCCTCTGCTGACATTTCAGGAATGACAATGAACTGCCGGGAGGATTTATAGCGCTGGGAAACCATGCAAAGGAAGGAAAACAGATTATCATTTTCTAAAGAGCATCCACATGCAATACGACAGGAACAAACTCCAGACTTTTATTTAGGGAGTTGGAGTAACTTTCTTATTACTTTCAAATACACTAAACAGATGCCATTAGGAAAGTGCAGAGCATCAGGTTTTGGTCAAAATTCAGACAAACTACCATGGCGACAATTTATAGAACATATGTAATATAATGATAAAGGAACTCCCCTCTATTATGTCCACATTCCCTAAATGGGCACACAGACGGGGGTAAGGAGTACGAGACAAATCCTTTAAAAAAAAAGGATGGTCTGGTTTACAAACACCATTCACACATACAATATTAGGAATTTGAAATTGGGTACCTGTCTCTGTATCGCCTTATTTATATGTGATTGTAGTACCAGCAACCACCCCCTCATGCATTGAGAGTGAGTGGTTGTTTTATTGGTATTTTTGCATTTGTGCAATCTCCCCATTTATTAAACTGTGGCTTTTCTGCATGCTAGTGTGAACAGGTATTAAATTAAGGTGCAGTTTTTTATCATCTAATTGTTCCCCTAGCAGTGGGGCATGTGAGTTAGCTGCACCTGTTAATTTTTCCCAGGTAGCAGATGGGCTAGAGCTGCCTGCTACGGAGTTCAGTCTAGGCCAGCCCTTGAGCTGTGAATATGACCCAAAACTGGACGACCCGGCACATCCTTCCATTACATGGAAACACTCTTTAAAGGGACTGGTCAGCTACTTTATGCTGCCCGAACAATGGTCAGCATGATGTAGCTGCACGTTATCCGGTCCGAACAATAGCTTTTAGAATAAAACACCTGGTGAAGTTGGGCTGGGTAAAGGGAGAAGCTGCGGTGGCCGGGAGAGATGAGTCCGTTGTGTAGCTGCTCTCAATCCCATCAGCTCAACTCCACCTGGCAAACACGAGAGCGAGACATAAGGTTAGCTAAAAGAGTGGGGGGGGGAAACCTGCACAGTCTTCCGGCTTCCCGCTACATCCGGCTCAACTTCCTCAGGTGTTTTACCCCGAAACAGTGCATCGCTTCGAGGTAAAGCCCACATGGTTGGCACTAGGTGTCAGCAAAAAGTATTTGACAGGCTCAGTTTAACACACTGACTAAAATAAAAATACCATCTCACTTATTTCCACAAGAGCGCCGTCAGTAACAATTTCCCCACATCTTAATCTTTGAGTGTCTGTGAAATCTGCTCTGGAAAAACAAGTGCAATCCATGAATTCTGCATCTCGCAATCTAGAGATTCTGCTACTGGCATCTCGGTGCCGGATAACACACAGGACTCCTTCAGAAGCCTCATGAAGTCCAAGCCTTGACAGGTTTGAGCGGCTTTGACGGCATATGTGGGCCTTCCATAATATCAACTCCTTTACACCCCATGACATGAGATCACATCATGGAGACATTGAGGTATGGTACACCCTCACACACTGAGTCTGCTCCATACCTGGCAGGTGCAAACTGTTACTTACCCACCCGCAATGAGATTACTCCAAAACTTACTATTTCAAACCCCTTGCATGCCACAGCATTTACCCGACATCTAAAATTCTTAAAAAAAGGGGGTGGGCCCCCCCCCCACCACTCATCCCCGTGGAATAAAAAAAGGGGGTTTCAAATACATTTTCCATGACAGCTAAGGGTCTGATGAAGGTCCAGAAGTCAAAAATGTTCCCCCATTTTTTATTTTCACCCTTCATTTAAAACCACGCAAAAAAACAACAATGAAGCAGTTTTTTTATTCAGACCCCAGGGTTAAATTTTTACATTTGAAAGGGGTCTTGGAAAAATTTTTTATTGGGGCACCTAAAAAAAACTAGGGAGCCCCCCAATCAAAAGAAGGGGGCCAATAGGCGGGAACCACAAGGGGAAAACCCCACCCTTTTTGCCTTAATGGCACCCTTAATTTTAAAAAGCTTTTTTTATATGCAATAAAAACCAGCAGCAAACCCCCCCCATACAAGAAGGGTGGGGATTTGGTTTTCAAAACAGTATTTTTTGCATTTTGCAATCCCCCCCCAAAATTTTTAAAAAATCGCTTTTTTTGCATACGGTGTGGGAAAAGGTTTTTAAATTCCCAAAAGCAGTTTTTTTTCATCTAATTGCCCCCCATGAGTTGGCGTGGAGCTAAAATGCTCAGGGAATAAGCGCACCCGTTTATCTTTCCCAAGTAAAAAAAAGGGGCCTGTGTTCCTCCCGGTTCATCTTTAGTCCATTCATTGATTTGTAATAGGGCCCCGTCTGTGTTTGATAAATCGTTCCCATTTTCTTATTTTTTGTCTGGAGTTGTAGTCTTTACAATCAGGTTGCCATCAGCAGTACCAGGGCAACATATCCCAATGTATGCCTTTAACCCTTTTGTTTTAAATGTATGTCAAGAGCACTCCTAACTTATAATCGGCAAAAGAAGGCAAAATCAATGTAAGCAGAGCCTTATACTGCACAATTTCTTAACAACTAAACCACATGTATTTTTTTATGTTCTATAAATGAATAACATATTAAATGGTGGGACAACTTTAAAGATGATTTCGCTTCTTATAAAGCAGCCAGATTGTCTTCAATACTTAAGGATCACAGAGAGTGCTGCTTTCTCTTATCTTTCTGCAAAATTAACTAAAAATGCGCCATCCCAAATATACTTTCATACTTTTATCCTTGGAAATAGTCAAACCACCAAATCCCCCCCTCCGGTTTAACGCCCTTTTACTAAGTAATAATCCCCTGCTTATGTTATCACTCAACTCAAAAACCGGCCTTAATATCACAAGCTCGGGTTTCAAAAGGATAAAGCAAATCATGCAGGGGGGACTAAATTTTTACACAAAAAATGATTTAAATGCAGGAAAAAAAAAAAAAATGTCCAAACCCAAAAAAAAGGAGCAGGTTTTATTTTCAAAATTAACTAGTGCAAATCCTGTAAATAAACCCTACCTTTATTCTCATTTAATTTTTGAGTATTAAAACATTTTTTCCAAAAGGGGTTTCCCACCCCAAAGTTTTGTTCCTGGGGGAAGGTAAAGAAATTTTGCCAAAACAAAGCTTTTTTAGCTTTTTCAGGATAAAAGATTTTATCTACTGCTAGCATACACAATTCCTCTGGGCTCCCCCTCTTCCCCGCTCTGTTATCTCTCTTGCTGCAAGATCCTCTAACCTGAGAGTCCTTCCCGCTGATCCCTTAAGGGAGAGTTAAATGCCAATCCCCCTATAGAGCCACACCAAACCTGGGCAAGAAGTTTGAGTATAAACAGCAAAAAGGTTCTTTGAAACACCACGGTGAGAACACCCCCTTTAATTAAAATTTAATTTGGAAAAAAAGGGGGGAAATTTTTTTTAATTTTTTTTTTCAGGCCGAAACCCAAAAAACCGTTTGGGGGGGAATACCACTGCACCTTGGGTATACTCCTAAGGGTGTATTTTCCCAAATGGGGGGTCTTTTAGGGGAGTCTAAATAGGTTTTGGACCTTAGGGGTTTGCAAAAACCGAAATGGTGCCTAAAAAAAATTGAAGAAAAAGAACCCCTGAGTCCGGTAGGTGCTCCTCCCACTCGGGGCTTGTTTGGTTAAGCCCCAAATAGCGCACTAACCCCCATATGGATATCTCTGAAAACGTACGAAACTGAGGAATCGATATTAAGCTGCATTTCCATGGTCACATCTACTGTGTTCCAGTGAATAAAAATCAAAAATCTGCAAAAAAAAAAAAAAAAAGGGAAATTTTGAAGTTTCACCTCCCCTTTGCTTTAATTTCTGTGATATATCTAAAGGGTCAACAAACTTCTTAAATGCTATTTTAAATACTTTAAGGGGTATCTAAGATACAAGCCCCTCAAAGCCAAGTCAGAACTGGACTGGTACCTAAAAAAGAAAAAAATAAATAAATTTTGCTAATTTTCTTGAAAATGTGAAAAATTACTACTATATTTCTAAGCCCCTTAATGTGGTTAAAAAAAAAAAAACACTTAAAAAATGATGCCAACCTACAGTAGACATAGGGTAGATGATGGTTATAAACTATTTTGAGTGGAATAACTGTTACACGCAGAAATTTTTTAACTTTGAAAATTTTTGCAAATTTCCATGATATTTTTCACAAATAAAAAAGGAATTTTTGGAACAAAATGTATTACTAACTTACAGCACAATGTGTCACGAGAAAACAATCTCTGAATCTCTTGGATAGGTAAAAGTGTCAAAAGTTATTCTCACATAAAGTGGCAAGTCAGATTTTAAAACCAGGGCTCTGTCAGGAAGGCCAAAACTGGCTCCGGGGGTAAGGGGTTAATGGTTAGGGATCTGAAATGGACCTTCAGATGAATGAGGTCCAGCAGTGTGAGGAACAGAGGTGGCTTGTACTTCTTTTGCTTGTCATTTCATTTCCTTCTAGCTCAAGATTAGGCTATGTTCACACGGCTTATTTGCGGGGCGTAATTACACCCTGCAATTACGCCGTGTTGACGGGGGGCCGGCACCTCACCGGCCCATAGTCTATCATTAATAGCGGCGCGTATACGGCGCTAGAAAATGACATATCACTTATCTCCCCCCGCGGCGGATTCGATGTGCGGGGTGAGGAGACGTTAGCCATAGTTCTCTCTGAGAACTGTGGATTACCGTAATGACTGGGACGTATTCTAGCCGTAATTCGCGAACTACGGCGTGTAATTACGGACTGAAATATGTCCCATTTTAAGCCGTGTGAACATAGCCTTACTAAACCCAGTGTTTTTAACTTTAAAACAGTTTACTTCAGTTTATTCTGTTAGGTTTTGTAGAAGTCATTATATCACCTGTCTGCTCTCACAGGTTATCACGCCTTAGGAAATAAGGAACATGTCAAAAAAAGATGTTCAATAAATCGGCGTTGTATATCATTGTTACCATGTAAAAGCTTGTAATTGAAATCTAATGTTTGTAGTTTCATAAAAAAAAAAAAAAAAAATAAAATAAACATTTTTCATGATAAAAATAAATAAATAAATAGGAAACGTGGCTGTTCCTATAAATACGCATGTCCTCTGTGAACAACTCTGTGTGGTAGGGATTCCTGGTTATCCCTCCGAGAAGTGTATTCCTGAATATGGGTGTTAACAATTGAGGCAGTGTCTAAGCAGTCTGACACTGTCCAATCAGCGCTGACAGTCAATGAGTGTATGGACACACCCCTTTGAAAACTGGCATGGCAACACCCAGGTGACAGATTCAGCAATACATTTTCAGAAGGAACAACAGAGAAACTGAACAATGCAAGAGATGTCAGAGTAGATGATCCAGCACGGTTATTTCACAGGGAACACAAGGATTTACTACAACAGACAAGTCAGGAGATATCACGGATCCTCTATAAAAGCCCTTCTAAATGTGTTTCTCCAAACGTAATAAACCTACCTCATCAATAAAAAGGTGGGTAAATTCAGCCAAGCTTTTAGCACCCACTATCTTCTGAAGGAGAACACCCGTAGTCATGTAGATCAAGCGAGTATCAGCACTTGCCTTTTTCTCCAGGGAAACCTTTAAAACAGAGAAAGAGAGACTTTATTGGTGAATTCACAAGTGGCAGAAACACTGCGTATTTTCTTTTAAGATATTCCATCTCATCCTACAGGGGGGAAAAAAACTCATACAATGATTAAATTTCCTAAACCAACTGCTTCTGCTACAGAAATTCTTACTGTTAAATGAATTGTAGTTTATGGAAGTGGAATTTCTTCATAGACGACCGAGGAATTTCAAATTGGCAATAAAATTCGCAACACATCAAAAATGCCACAAAAGCCATGAAGGTCAAACTGCAGCTAAAAACACAAAAATTCCACGTCTTTAAAACCTAACCCGTGTTTTGATTCTATGTTCTACTCATATGTTTACCATGAGGTGCAAGAAGTTTGTGCTCATCTGGACAATATGCAGAGTGACAGTATAAAATATGTCTTTTCCAAATTTTCTTTTTGACAGGTTTCTGTCGTACTCAAGTTAAATTTATGTTCATGTAAAGGGGTTAAAGGGGTTGTCTCACTACAAGTATTGCTTTTTATGTTGAAGATGTTCCAAAAACAAGTCACCTTGCAATAGGTTTCCATTAACAGTGTCCAACCTATTCCTAGATATCCCCTCTTGTATGGGCTTCATCAGCTCCTCAGGTCGCTATAGCTACAGACCTGTTCAATCTCTCCTGATAGGCTGTCAGCACTGGTTGCTATAGCTACAGACCTGGTTTCTACTGCAGCCTAGTGGAAGCCAGTAAACACGCACCTGAATTCAAAGTGAAACCAAGAAAACAGGATTTAGGTAAGATGAATTGATGTAGTGAGACAACCCCTTTAAAAGCTATTGCAAAAAAAAATTAACTCCTTAAATAAAAAAAAACTGAAAGAGTTGCTGATATGGAGGCACAGTTTTAGGTTCCAAGTAATCTCCACCCAAATATACAAAACTATGACCCTACCCTAATGGCAACCCATGAAGATGTTTCACCGTTTTAGTTTGCTTCCATTACAATCAACATTTTTATTTATTGCGTAAGGATATTTTGTCGCAAATGTGCTTTAATTATAAGGCAATTGAACTAAAACCTCACACGATAGAAGAACATATAATTCTGCATATACGATTATATAGAAAGTAAAACGAGGCTGTCCAACCTGATAGCCAATTAGCCCGCTCAGAGGCCACTTCCTCTCCTTGCTGATCCATGAAGCAATGCTGCATGCAGCGATTTTCCTTGGCTGCGTCACCGCTATATTACAGTAGGCAGAGCGCTGCATGTAGTAATCCAGGATATACTGCGGCAGTTGTGTGCTCTTACCGCTTCCAGTTGCTCCATGTATAATCACCACCGAATTGCTTTCAATTAACGTGATTAACTGTTAAGGAAAAAAAAAAGTGTTCACACAATAATGGTAACATTCTTCTGATAATCAAAAACATTAAAGAGAACCTTCCACATAGTTTATGCCCCCCTTTCTGAGGACAGCAGAAGCTAGTGACAGACCTGCTGTTTCCAGCGCTGTGTCCCTTATTCTGTATGATGCTGTAATAGAGTATTTAATGCTCAAATCGGCGGTTTTCGGACAGAAAAGGAGTCCAGTCTTTGATGAAAAGAAAAATTCATAACCCGCCCACCTGAGACTAACCCCACCCACCTAACCTATAAGGATATGTTCACACCGCGTAACTGCAGGGCGTATTTCGGCACGTAATTGCAATTACAGTAATTCATAGCTCTCAGAGAGCTAGGAATTACGCCCGTCCTCCCCGATGCATATTGAATGCTGGGGGAAGTGACATGTCACTCCTTCCCGGTGTTTACGCACTGGGGATAATAGAAGTCTATGGGGCCACCCCACTCTTCTCCCCTTTCCACCCTGTGTAAGTAATACGCCATATGAACATACCCTTACCTTGAATAACTAGAAACAATTCAATAACCGTCAGGTGGGCGGGGCTAGCCTTTGATAGGCGGAGCTTACACCTGCTCATGAGTAAGCTGGACTCCTTTTCTGGCTGCAAACTGCTATATTTGAGCATTAAATACTCTGAAACTACAACCTCTTACAAAATAAAGCAGGGCTGTGGAGTCGGTGGTTATTTTGCAGGAGTCGGAGTCGTCATAAAAGGGACCGACTCAGACTCCCAAAATATATAATAAGTTGGTCCAGTTAGTTCGATGCAAAGAGCAAGAGACATTGGGTCCAGCCAGTGCTGCTGCTCCCATATCTTCAGCCTCATCACATGAGGAGTGTAATTGATGACATGGAGCAGGCAAAGCGCTGACCAAGGGGAAAAGATTCTGCTCCCAGGGCAAACCGATTTCAGCAAAATGTTTCACCTGTTTTCAAAGAAGTAGAAAAGTTCAACCATTCATCAAACCGACTGTGCTGAGGCGATTCCTTTATACCCTACAATTTTTAGAGATGTTGCCCCTGTGGTCACAGCTTTGCCCCCAACCCAAGTTAGTGTAGAGAGGCCGTTCTCTAGCCTGGAAATAATGAGATCACATGTGAGGTCATGTATGCAGGATCTGATGGAGGCGATACTATTTCTCAGAACAAATTCAGAGACTGCACAAATGTTCCTGCAGTGTTTTGCATATTTACATTTTTTTGTGTTCTAAAGTCATATCCAATAAATATATTATTTTACACTGACGAGCAAAATGGTAACAATGGTTTGAACAGGCTCCATATCTCACCATCCACTACAGCTTTGTACATGAGGATACTGTAATTTTATAAACAGTCATCTTAAATCTTATACACAAGTTTGACTTGCAAGCATTTAGCATCTGCTTAGTTATAGTTTTGCTCCTAAAAATCAAAGTGTTAATTTTGATTATTTTGTTAGTATTTGGGAAATCCACCTTTTGGTTTTCAGCTCTGCCTGAATCCTTCTGGGCTCTGGATCAGATTCAAGCATGTCTTGACCAAAATCTGATCCCAGGTCACTTCTACACATTCCCAATGTTGGTGCAGACTGGACTTGGATACAAATACAGCTTTTTCTTCAACTCTACCCACAAGTGTTCAAAAGATAAAACATTGTTACCCTTTTGCTTGTCAGTGTCTGTTCTACCTAAATAGCTTGATTATGGTATCATAAGGTGATAAACAGCCGGATGTTACCACTTTACTACAGTAAAGTTATCACTTAGACATGTGCCGTGTATGACGGAGTCAGGAGCCGGAGGTTTGAGAAATTGAGGAGTCGGAGTCGGGGTTTCGGCTTGCCGACTCCACAGCCCTGGAATAAAGTGCAGACGGGGTGATTGTTACTTGGTGCATATATACTAGGTTATCTCTCATTCATGATCTGGAACTGACGAAGTGTGCCTCAGCATACGAAACGCAATTTCATTTTAAAGAAGTAAATCCTGATAACTGAATAAGAGGTTCAGAGCAGTCACTTGGGTTATTGAACTACGGGAATCCAGCGGTAATTCATCGGAAATTCCATTACCTGTATATCTACATACCTGGCTCCATGACTGTTCCAGGCCATTGCAACCAGACAGCAGCAATCCTCACCACCATCAGTTCTTCAATTAACTTTAGGTTCTTATGAGTGTTGTGCCTCTTCCTGCACAACCCATTAGGTTTAGTGGACAAGAGATTGTATACTAATTGCTAGATCCAAGTTGCAGTACTTGCGCTAGGGAGCACTTTCGCTCTTTTTTTTTTCTCTATTACAAAAATAAGGGACACAGCGCTGGGAACAGCAGGTCTGACACTAGCTTGTGCTGCCCTCAGCAAGGGGGGCATAAATTATGTGACAGATTCTCTTTAAAATCAATTTATAGCCAACAGTCTCAACCCCAAATCAGAAAATGCATCCAAAAACACTACAGCTAAGCAGACCACAATGCTGCAAGGCCCCAATGTGAGGCTGTGGATTATCAGGGTGGATTATTCCTCAGAGAGAAACCTTGCGGCAGTGGTAAGGCTTGTGACAGCCAATATCTCCTGGTCTTCTACTTCTGGCAGGACCCCCTGTGACAAACTGGTTTAGGAAGAGGCGCCAAACTAGTAGCTATCCAACAATTAAGTCCTCAAATGCAGAGTAGGTAGAAATAAAAACATTGCCTGAATGGCTGTTATGGCAGAAGTAGTATGAAGTGGGGCAGTGATCTCCGGTTGCAGTGTCCCCTATTCTACCACATCACGTTCAGTGACCCGTTATAATGGTATGGATGATGTCTGCACCCTGGCTTCCCCAAGCAAACAGTCCTCACCAGGAGGTTTCCCACCACTCCATTTTCCTGTAAAGTCCTATGGCGATGGGCCACTGTGGAAAGGGACCAGATGGTGATTTCTGGAGGTTACTGGTCACCAGGGCTGTGGAGTCGGCAAGCCAAAGCCCCGACTCCTCAATTTCCCAAACCTCCTATTCCGGACTTCCTCATACATGGCACATGTTTAAGTGATAACTTTACTGTAGTAAAATGGTAACATCAGGCTGTTTATCACCTTATGATATAATAATCAAGCTATTTAGGTAGAACAGACACCGATAAGCAAAAGGGTAACAATGTTTTGATCTTTTGAACACTTGTGGGGAGAGTTGAAGAAAAAGCTGTATTTGTATCCAAGTCCAGTCTGCACCAACATTGGGAACGTGTAGAAGAGACCTGGGATCAGATTTTTGTCTAGATATACTTGAATCTGATTCAGAGCCCAGAAGGATTCAGGCAGTGCTGAAAACCAAAAAGGGGAATTTCCCAAATACTTACAAAATATTAAAAATTTACATTTTGATTTTTAGTAGCAAAACAGCAACAATGCAGTTACAGGAAAGAATCTGCAGAACTAAGCAGATGCTAAATACCTGCAAGTCAAATGTATGTATACAATAGGTAAGATGACTGTATATAAAATGACAGTAGCCTCATGTACAAAGCTGTAGTGGATGGAGAGATATGGAGCCTGAAAGTCACAAGTTTAGAACATTGTTACCATTTTGCTTGTCAGTGTAAAATATATTTATTGGATATGACTTTAGAACACAAAAAATTGTAAATCTGCAAAAACGCTGCAGGAACATTTGTGGAGTCTCTGAATTTGTTCTGAGGAATAGTATTGCCTCCATCAGATCCTGCATACATGACCTCACATCTGATCTCATTAGTTCCAGGATAGAGAACGGCCTCTCTACACTAACTTGGGTTGGGGGAAAGCGGTGACCACGGGGGAAACATCTCTAACAATGTCAGGGTATAAAGGAATTGCCTCAGCCACAGTCAGTTTTGATGAATGGTTGAACTCTTCTACTTCTTTGAAAGCAGGTGAAAAATTTTGCTGAAATCTGTTTGCCCTGGGATCGGAATCTTTTTCCCTGGGGCAGCGCTTTGCCTGCTCCATGTCATCAATTACACTCATGTGATGAGGCTGAAGATATGGGAGCAGTAGCACTGCCTGGACCCAATGCCTCTTGCTCTTTGCATTGAACTAACTGGACCAACTTATTATATATTTTGGGAGTCAGACCCTTTTAGGACGACTCCAACTCCTGCAAAATAGGCACCGACTCCAACTCCACAGCCCTGCTAGTCACAAACCTGTATACAGGCACTGGTGACCAGAAGGTCGTCTGGCACTTCGACCGAGACAGAAGTGCAGTCCTCTTAGGGAATGAGGCTAGAAAAGGTGCCTCAAACACAGGCTTGTCTCTCTATTCTTGGCCCACGGGAACAAAGCCAAACCAATTAAATTTGCCACCTTAAACATTTGAAACCCCCCCCACCCCCCCCACACCCTCCCCAATGACAATAGTAAGCATAACCATCACGAAAGAAAGACTGCTATCATCATCAGGGAACTTGAAAGAAAGGACATCGATACTGCAGCTCTGGTCTCTTGGATGAGTGACACCTCAGCGAAGACAGCAGCTACACCTTCTGTAGGAAAAGAGTCTCTGACGATAACCAACGCATTCATGGAGTTGATTTTCCCATCAAGAACAAGATTGTTAGTCAACTAACATCCACTTATTATCCTATCAACCAACGCCTCATAATCTTCAGTTTCCATCTGACTACCAACCAGGTATCTATTGTCACCGGCACTCATGCATCAACCATGACTGCAACCATGACTTCAATTCCAAATATTGGTCACCTTCAAGGACAACAAATCGGAGACACTGCTGTGGCATCGCCCTGCTCTCTGCCACTGAGAAAACTCATCCGCATGCTCCTAAATCGTCTGCTCCCACTTACTGAGGATATCCTCCCTATGCCCCAGTGTTTTCTCAGACCATATCCAGGTACTACTGACATATTTGTAGTCCAACAGAAACGTCATGAGCAACAATAAAAGCTTTGTGGTCGTCAATCTGACCAAAGCCTTCAACTCCATCAACTAGGAAGCCCTCCAGAGGGTTTTTTTTCTAGACTCAAATGGATCATTAAATACACGAGCATCCTAAATCTTACACAACCTAATGACTTCAACTTTCATCTGGAATGGGATGGAAACAGATCCCTTTACCATTCGAGCAGGGGTTAAACAGGGTTGTGTCACCACGCCAACTGTTTCTACTATCAAGCTCCATGTTATTCTGTAACTGATCTTTGCCTGCTCCCCCTGTGAGATTGAATACTGGCCCGATAGACTGCTCCACCTACAGCCCTTCTCAAACCCAGGACAAAAATGACCAGGATAACCGTAGTCTCTCCGGAGTACGCAGATGACTGCAACATACTTGCCCACTTTACAGAGGAGCTCCCAACCACTCGAAACCTTGTTGCCAAGGACCATCTCTTAAAAGGGGTTTTGCCACGATGTAATGTTGACGTTGGATCCTCCAAAATGGGTATTTAATCCCTTTTCTAAAGATGTGTCATTAAAAAAAAAATTGCAACCTGAGAGGGCTACAGGCTGCCTTACCTGCCCTTAGTTACTTAAAAGCTTGCATTAGATATGACCGGGCAGGAGCTGGCCGGGCTTGCACAGAGCACACTTCTTATCTGATGAGAGGGAGCATGAAGGAGCTTTCAAGGCACCGGGTAGAAATATGTTATCTTTTGTATACAGAATCCACTAGTTGTAGTGTGATTATCTGAGAAGATCCCTGCTTTATCTGATGACAGGGAACATGAAGAAGCTTTCAAGAGGCTGTGGAGAAAGCGGTTGTCGTTTGTTTACAGAATCCACTAGTTGGAGTTTGATTATTTGAGTGAACATTTCACACGATCCCTTATGCACGGCTCTGTGCTCTGGCTGTGTCTCTCGCTCTCTAGCTCAGCCTGGCTTGTTTACATTTGCTTCTTAGCAGATAAGGCACGTCCTGGCAAAACCCCTTTAACATCAAGAAAATCCAGATCCTCTTACAAGATGCCCCAGATAAGGCAACTGAGCCCCCCCAGCAGTCATTAAGCATTTCCCCCTACTTCGCCAGTCATGTGTCCCACAAGGAAACTTCTGAGGAGAAAGTTCAGCAACCCATCAGTTGTGCTTTTGTCACTTTTGGAAGCTGGAGCCTTGGGTTTTCGAGAACCATGACCTTAAAGAGAAAACCAAACTAATGGTCTGTAAGGCTGTTTGTTTTAGAGATCTGGGTTATGAACCATTGCTACCCAATGACTTGAGAGACTCCATCAATGTTGTCTGCGGAAGATCCTGCGTATCCATTGGGAGAATCACAACATCAATCCCAGTGTCCTTACCACAAAGATGGCGCCTATTGAAGCCGTGATCTTGCACAACCCGACTCTACTGGACGGGTGACTGCATCAGAATACCAAACACCTGTCTCTTCAGACAGGTCCTCTACTTCCAATTGAGATGAGGCCAGAGACCATCTCGTCCTCACTCTACCAAGATCAGTGGCCGGCATTTTGGATTCTGCAGCCATCTTAAAACGCATAAGAAATCTTGAAGGGCATCATTTAAGTTTCTAGAGACTCTTGATGATGATGCATAGATGGACTCCTAAATGACATGAGAAAGTTTCGCATTTTTTCAGCTTCCATCAGCCAATCGTACTTCCCTTCTATCTATAACACTGAGGCGCGAACTTTGCAAAGTCTAATTCACTTGTAGCAATAACTAAGAATTTCAAAGTTCTATAGATGTAAAATAAATAGCAAAAATGGGTTTAATGAACTGTAAAACCATCTAATAGCATGGCACAAACTCCAATCAAGCCAGGGAGGCAACATGCATAGGGCCTTACCCTGGGGGCCTAACAGCATCATAGGGATCCCTGACTCTTACTTCAAGTCATCAGATCAGCAGTCGGGTCAGAACTTTTTTTTTTTTTTTTTTTTTTTAAATACTTTGATATTTATGGGATTTTCCAATACTTAGCGGTTCAAAGGTCTACAATAATTTGTCCATTTCAGAACCCAATTTGCATAGTCTCTCAAGAATCTATGTTCCAGAGCCTACATTAATATCCCTGCTGTTATAAGGACCCCAAAATCTTCGACATGTTCCAGAGAACTCACTGCAATGAAAGCTTTTGCACTTAGTAGCACCAGCACTGAACAAAGGTTATAATAATGACTTCCACATAACTTCACACTTTGTACACAGAAGACCATGCATTTTCTTCCCACAAACAACCTTCCCCCTGGCGTCTATTCTATATTCAGGGAGCAAATGAAGTAGATGTAAACTGGCGCTACACATATAGACACATCAGCGAAATTGACTTAACTAGCTTACCTTTTCTCTGTCCTTTAGTATCGGTAATTCAGGGTAGTGGACTTCTGTTTCAGGCACAGGCATTTGATGCACTTTAGAAAGGTTACGGATGGGGGCTGTTACCACAGGATTCAAAGATGGAGAAAAAAAAAAAAAGGAACAATTTTTGAAGCCGAAACCTAACATAGTGGCTGAAGAACATATTGTCGCACATTTGCCCAACACAGTTCTATGGGCATGTTAAAGAGTAAGGTCCTGTTCACACGACCGATTTGAACGAGGTTATGGCCGCAGGTTCTGACGCGGTTCCCGTGGCCAAAACCACGTCCAAATCGCGCCCACTTTCTTAACATGGTTTCCTATGGAAACCGCGTTAATATCCCACACGCCACGGGTTTGGCCGCGGCTTTGGGGCCGGCCTTGCTGCGCGTGTTTGAGAACTCTCCTGTCAATTCGTGACAGGGAGTTCCCAGCGCGGCGGCCGCCGTGGCTGGTGCGCGGTTTTCCCTCTGCCTACTAATCTGCATGGGTGCAAACCCTCGCCCCAAACTACGGCCCACTTGCGCCGACACCACGCTCAGCGCCCGTGCCGCAAACCCGCGTCGGGAGACGCAAGCTTGCAGCGAGGGTAGGACGAGGATTGGTCGCGGGAACCGCAGCAAAAGGCGCGGCTGAACTCGCGGCCAAAACAGTCGTGTGAACATGCCCTAACTGTTTATAGAATTTTGGACATGTCAGAAACTTTCATCAGTGGGGATCCAGGTGCTGAGACCCCAACAGATTGCTGAAACAAAGGGGCTGTAGTGCCCAGCTGTGTGCTGTACCCTTCTGGCTGTAAAAGCTCCACGTCCTCTCACAGTGTTCAAGTCTAGGTGTCTAAGCCTACGTGCCCAAAAGTCTATCACTGACAAAGCATGCGCATCTTTCAGTCAAGCAATTCTGCCTTTTTATCAAAGAGATCCCTATAGCTCTCAGCATCTGGAATCTCACCGTTTAAAGCTTCAAACACATCTACAAAGGGGTTGTCCAGTTCTTATTTTTCTAATCAAGGTCAGATGATAAAATACCTTCAAACCTTGTCGTGTGCTGAACTACAACCAGGTTTTTACATAGGAATCAATGAAATGAACTGGGGGTGGTTTGGAGGTTTTTGGACGCTGTTTTGGGCGAGGAAACGCTCCGAACACCCCGTCAAAATCAGCCGTGTGAACATTAGGATATATGTCAGGGAAAAGGACATGACCACTACAGCGGTGATGATCAGACCACTAATGGTATGTTCACATGGCGTACTGCAGCACGTACTGTATGCGCTGCAATACGCCAGGTGTTTTAGAAGTACGCGTTGACCAGCGCGTACTTCTAACGCACAGAGGGGCCAGCCCCATTCGCTTTCATTATCAGCAGCACGTATGCGCCGCAAAGAAGTGACAGGTCACTTCTTTCTCCCGGCATCCAATACGCGCGCATTACATGCCGGGGGAGACGGACGTAATTCATAACTCTCTACAAGAGCATGAGTCACCGTAATTGCGGGGCGCCTTTAAAACGCAAATATGTGCAGAAATGCGCCCCCGCAATTACACCGTGTGAACATACCTTAAGAGCAGGAAGTAAACAAAAGCACTGGACGATGGCAAGGCAACGTTAGCGCTGTAATGGAGGTGAGGACATAGGAGAGAAAGTTACTAGATTTTATTCCAGCAGTATCATTTCATCAGAAAAATAAGGACTGGACAGGTCATCCAAGAGTAACAAGTAACGAGCCTTAAAGACCTGACATTTCTGTTTTAGTTACCTCACATTACAAAGTAAATAGACATTTTAAAATCGGTCTTTTATTCCTGATGAAAAATACTGTATATTTAATTGACAACTGGGTGAAGCCAACCATTTGCCATTGGGATGCTTCCCTAAAGACCGACATTGTTAGCGCTACTTGGAAACTGCAAAATTGTTTATTGACAAGGTAAATAACATCCAGTTGTCAATTTATTCATACACTTCCAGAAGGAACAAGAGGAATAGTACAACGTCACAACTTAGCAATTTGATGTTATAGGAACAAACCATTTAGTATTCAAGACCCATAAATGAAAAACAAATCACTTCCCACATGGCATTGCATGGATAAATGTATATTCCCAGTCTACATGATGATCACATTCAGAAGGGACTATTCTATCCCACAACAAGGCTTTTATCATGTCCCTGGATTTGTCCATTTTTGCACCAATATGTGTTTGTCCTCGGCTCACCCCTTCAATGATCGCTCATGTCGGTTTGGTTCTTGTTGTGGGCTGTATGATTAGAGCTCTACAAATGCTATCCATGTACTCAGGAGACACGAGACATTTAGATTTGGGTTCGCTGAGAGGTGTTTGCTTCAGATCCTTTGCTGTATCTATGAGTGAATGTCTGGTAAATCCGCACCCACCAGTTACTTTGATAAACACATCCAATCCGATATAACAATACCGAGGATAAAATTCGCATGAATAAATACAGTGTTGTGTCAGGAGGGCAGGACGATTCCTTCTGGCAAACATCAACATGTCACAATGTATGGTATTTCCGCATGGCTGGACAATGCTCAGGAGAGGGCACAAGCTGTTAGAAAGGTATGTTCTTTACACATCCAAAATAACCCTGTCTGTGTTTTAGACAGAAATGTTTCTCAGGACCTAATTTTAAAAGGAGTTGGTCAGCCCCTGCCCATAATATCTGGGGCCAAGAGACTTCACAAAAAAGTGGGAAAGGTGACGTTCAAAAGATGGAGATGGGGGGGGGAGAGAGACAGTCAATCTCACACCCAGCCGAACAGGTCAATTTATCCCTATCACCATCACCACAAAATTATTGCTACGCAGGATGGATCCAGTAAGTTAAATGGATCTTCTATGACCTTTAAAAAGATCTCCTTACAAATGTGCTTAAAGGGGTTTTAGCGCTACAAAGATCATGTCTCAGATTATGGGGACAGTAAAAATAAGCACTTGTAATTGGGTGGCATTACCTCAGTCACTTTGTTTAGCAGATATGAGCTTTCTGTAAATCTGTATTCTGCTTCTGGCAAGCCCCCTGGCCGGATCCCGCCCCTTAGACACGCCCCCTGCACTGTGTTTGGCTGACATTTCATTCAGCCTGTTAGGATACGCCCCAGACAGGACCCACACCGGCAACGAGCCCTGCGCTGTGATTGGCTGCCTGCACACTGTGTTTTCTCCCCTCTGAGCTGTTAAAATCGATAGTGAAACCAAGGGCTGTCTCTGTACACATCTGCCAGCTCTAGGGTGAATGCCTGTTAACAGGGGGAGACGATTGGGGGGGGCGGCAGTGTGCATTGCTCCATATAACCCAGTCTGCTGCCTGGTAACAGAAGGGGAGAAGGGATGGGGCAGTGTGCACTCCTCACATATCTCATCTGTGTGTATAACTGCATATACCACAGCATGGAGCTTGCGGAGCCTGAAGGCTGCAGACACAAGAAGCATGCAGGAGGCTACAGAGCTGTTGCATCCAGACAACCTTCTGCATCCCCTGCTTCATACTAAACGATGATGTCACAGGTCTTCAGCGAGGGGAGACACGCCTCTTGGGAGGAGAGACACGCCTGCTGACAGGAGAGACTTACCCCTGGATTTCAAATTCAATCTCACAGAATTAGCTGAAGAGCACGAACAGTTCAAACGATAAAACTCCTTTAAATAGAAAATGAACCCATACTTCGCTCTTGCATCACCATCATTCCAGTGCAGCGCACCAGTCCCTTATTGATGACATCACATTTATGGATCACATGGTGCTGCAGCCAATCAGGGACTTGCATGGACACATGCTGTACATACAGACTGTTTGCAGCACTATGTGATCCATGATCAGGTCGTCATTAGTGAGGGACGGGTCCAGAGGGGAGAAGGGGGCACACTGGAGCTCTGGCAGCCCTGAAATGTTGGCGATGGGAGAGATAAGTATGGGTTAATTCAGGGGTCCCCAACCGACGGTCCACGGACCGGCACCGGGCCTTAGCGTATCCCCTGCCGGTCCGCGGCCCCGGGCTAACATGATGACGGCATCTGGCCGCGCAGACCTAGCACTGCACACATCGTGCGGCTGCATCGTTAAAGGGAAAGCAGGAGCGTTGCATCACCGCCCCTGCTTTCCCTCTCGCTGTAGATGCGGCGCTCACTGAGCTCCGCCTCTGCAGCGATGAGCGGCGGAGGAAGCGATAAGCAGTGACGTCACACCCCCCGCACCGCTCTGTGCTGTCGGGGAGAAGGAGCTCGGCCAAGGATCCAGGAAAGGTGAGTACGGTTGTTTGTTTTTTTTAATTGTCCTGGCAGGCGATTGGGGGCAGCTATCACTACTGGGGGCCAGCTAGCTATGTATCACTATCACTACTGGGGGCAGCTATGTATCACTATCACTACTGGGGGGATATATTTATTATTACAGGGGGCATATATCTCTATAATGACAGAGCTGATTACATATGTATACTATATACATGTATAATGCTGACCCACAGAGCTGATCAATATTACTGCAGACTGATTATCAGCTCTGTGGGTCAGCATTAATATAATAGTGACCCACAGAGCTGATAATCAGGCTGCAGTTATAAAATACTGGTTACCCCATACGATACCCCTAAATGACACAGTATACACTGTTTTTTTTTGTGTGTGTGATTCTAAACATCCTACCCCCTCCATAACAACGCCCCAATTCCCCCCCCCATAACCAATTCCCCAGTGACATCGACTTCTCCAGGGCCCCATACACAGTAAGTTTAGTAGAGGTTCGGCGACATCAGTCTGATCCGGGACTCCATACACAGTAAGGTTTAGCAAGGGTGCCGCGACATCCGTCTGCTCCGAGACCCCATACAAAGTAGGGTTAGTAGAGGTTCGGTGTCATCCGTCTGCTTTAGGGCCCCATACACAGTAGGGTTAGCAGAGGTGCAGTAACATATGTCTGCTCCGAGGCCCCATATACAGTAGGGTTAGCAGAGGTGCAGTGACATCCATCTGCTCCGGGGCCCCATACGCGGTAGGGTAAGCTGAGGTGCGGTGGCATCAGACTGCTCCAGGGCCCCATACGCAGTAGGGTTAGCAGAGGTGCAGTGACATCCGTCTGCTCCAGGGCCCCATACGCAGTAGGGTTAGCAGAGGTGCAGTGACATCCGTCTGCTCCAGGGCCCCATACGCAGTAGGGTTAGCAGAGGTGCAGTGACATCTGTCTGCTCCGGGCCCCATACACAATAGGGTTAACAGAGGTGCAGTGACACCTGTCTGCTCCCGGCCCCATACGCAGTAGGGTTAGCAGAGGTGCAGTGACATCAGACTTCTCCAGGGCCCCATACACAGTAGGGTTAGTAGAGGTTCGGTGTCATCCGTCTGCTTCAGGTCCCCATACACAATAGGGTTAGTAGAGGTTCGGTGTCATCCGTCTGCTTCAGGGCCCCATACACAGTAGGGTTAGTAGAGGTTCGGTGTCATCCGTCTGCTTCAGGGCCCCATACACAGTAGGGTTAGTAGAGGTTCGGTGTCATCCGTCTGCTTCAGGGCCCCATACACAGTAGGGTTAGTAGAGGTTCGGTGTCATCAGTCTGCTTCAGGGCCCCATACACAGTAGGGTTAGTAGAGGTTCGGTGTCATCAGTCTGCTTCAGGGCCCCATACACAGTAAGGTTAGTAGAGGTTCTGTGTCATCCGTCTGCTTCAGGGCCCCATACACGGTAAGGATAGTAGAGGTTCGGTGTCTTCCGTCTGCTTCAGGGCCCCATACACGGTAGGGTTAGTAGAGGTTCGGTGTCATCCGTCTGCTTCAGGGCCCCATACACAGTAGGGTTAGTAGCGGTTCAGTGTCATCCATCTACTTCAGGGCCCCATACACAGTAGGGTTGGCAGAGGTGCAGTGACATCCGTCTGCTTCTGGGCCCCATACACTGTACGGTTTGCAGAGGTGCAGTGACTTCCGTCTGCTCCGGGGCCCAATACACAGTAGGGTTAGCAGCGGTGCAGTGACATCAGTTTGTTTTGGAGCCCCATACACAGTAGTGTGTGCTGAAATGTTGTGTTAAAAGGGCAATACACTACGTGGAAATCCCTAAAGAAGCATTTATGCCATCTATCATACATGAAAAAACTTTGAGACTCTCCATTCACGTCTCGGTTCAAGTCGCGGGCAGCTTAAACATCTTTTGATCAAAATATGTGAACCGAGAGTCTCAAAGTTTTTTCATGTATGATAGATAGCATAAATGCTTCTTTAGGGATTTCCACGTAGTGTATTGCCCTTTTTGCAGAAATGTGCCGCTGGCGGCGGTCTGTGTGTGTACATGTATAATTACATGTGTGCCGCAGCCCTGCCAGTGGCACCCAGGTTTGCATACGTTTTTTTCAGAAATGTTTTTGTGTGCAGAAACATACGTTATACTTGGTGTACATTGATTTTAACCTATATGGGAAGGAAAAGGTGCTTCCATTTTGGGTTTCTGTCCCCGCCCACTCTCACAGGCTGTCATAAGAAGGGCAGCTTTGCAGGTTGGGTGTTTTTTATTTTTTCTCTCTGAATAATGGAGGGCGGTTGACCCAGTGAGAGGCATGATTGGCTCGATTGAGAGGTAAAGATAGGATAGGACTGCCCGATTTTGAGATCACGTTGAAAGTCGTGGGCAGCTTAAACATCTTTTGATCAAAATATGTGAACCGAGAGTCTCAAAGTTTTTTCAAAAATGTTGTGTTAGACACACGTCTGGAAGCACCCTGGTTAACTTTGGCAGTCATAAATTGCCCCTTTAACCTATGACAGCAATAAGGGATTTGTGTGCTATTGGAAACCTTAAATACCCACTAAACCTGCTCACCACACGGGACTTCCTTCATAAGCTATACGGCTGTCAAAGTCGAAATTAGGAAGTGGTCATTATAATATATCCTGTGTATTAACCATTTTGAACTAGCTTTCGAGACTTTTTTCTGTCAACTATTACCACCTTTATATGACACAATCCAGTGTGGGACTGGCCAACCAATGACCTAGCTGCCAAACAGTTGATCTGTTGGGGTAAATTTTCTTTTTTCATTCCCCCGGACGTTGCCAGTAGTTGCTGTAGCTCAAAAGTCGATCGTGTCCGGACCACAGATCACTGCAGAGATTGAGCAGTTGCCATGTACAAATTGTCGCTTAAATTTATGGCCTGATCTTCCCCAGTCCTGGCCACACATGCTCAGACATCACCTCTCCTCTCTGGCAGCTACGGTCAGTCCCTTTCCTTCTAAGTAATCACACAAACTCACTGCTGAGCGAGTGTTTAACCCCAGGTGCTGTCTAACAGATGCTAGAGGATTCTAATGTAAGGGAAAACAGAACAGCACATGTTGCTGGTCAACCATTCAATTGTCGGTCAAAAGTCCTTGTGAGTGTATCAGCAGAGGACTTTTTTTTTTAATATATTTTATTACAAAATTACAATACATTCAAGATATGCCAATGAAGAATACATATCTGACCAAATTTGTAGTACAAAGAGCATATTACATCTTGTATGCAAACATAAAAGCAATAAAACTTATCAAAAGCATCCCTCTGTCAATTTTTATAGCTTCGACTAGGAAACGTCAAACACATCCCAATTGACCACAACTTTATGTGCTCTGCTCTTCCTCAATTCTTCTATGCATGTACTTTAAATTTTTCTGTTGGATATTTTGTGAACCTGAAAGGCTCCATTATTTCTGTAATCTCATGGTCCTTATATATTTTTTGGAATAAACAGCCTCCACTTTTTTAACCCCTTAAGGACCAGGCGTTTTTTTGGGGTGACACGTTAGTTTTTCCCTCCTCGCCCTCTGAAAGCCATAACTTTTTTATTTTTCCACCTACATAGACACATGAGGGCTTTTATTTTGCGGGACAAGATGTACTTTCTAATGGTGTTATTCACTATACTATAGAATATACTGGGAAACAGCAAAAAAAATTCCAAGTGGGATAAATTGTGAAAAAAAAAAATGTATTTTCGCCATGTTTGCGGGGGTTTTGCTTTTACGGCGTTCAATCTTCGGTAAATATAATGTGTTATCTGTATTCTACAGGTTGTTACGCGTCCGGCAATACCAAGGGTTTCCGTTATGTTTTGGTACCGTAAAAAAAATTCCAAACATTTTATTTTTGAAATTTTCGCCACGGAGCCATTTGTGTGACCAATAACTTTTTTGTACTAACACCTACGGACGTCAGTGAGGGGGCATTTTTTGCGGGCTAAAGTGTACTTTTTACCGCTAGCAGTTTGGAATGCAGGCGACTTTTTTGATCACTTTTATTCCATTTTTTGAGTGACCAAAAAACGCAAATTTGGCGCTTGGAATTTTTTTTTCTTCTACGGTGTTCAGCGTACGGGATAAATGATGTTATATTTTTATAGATCGGACTTTTTCGGACGCGGCGATACCAAATATGTGTAGTTTTTTATTATTTTAATGATTTTATTTGTAAAATGGGGAAAGAGGGGTGATTTGAACTTTTAATCTTTTTTTGTACTTTAAAAACTTTATTTTAATTTTTTTACTGTAACATTTAGTCCCCCTATGGTTCTTGACCACTAGGGGGCGCGATTGTTAATACAACCTAATGCATTGCATAGGCAATGCATTAGGGTGTACAAAGATGGCGGTTTCCCCACTTCCTGTCTGCCGATGGAAGTGGGGCAAACCGGCCAGGGTAAGTGGCGGGAGCCCTCACAGGGCTCCCCACCACCATGCCCAGTCGTCGGATCGGCACAGCATAGCTGCGCCTGTGCCGATGACCGTAACGATCGGTATGCGGCACCGATTGCCGTTCATTCAGACGCCGTGGCCATCTCTGCTGCGGTGTCTGATGGGTTAAACAGCACCAGCGGGCGGAGCCAACCGCCGGCGCTGTTACTTCCGGGTGTTAGTGGAGCGATCCCCCTGCAAAGCCCCTTAGCAGCCCTGGAATGTACTCATACGTCCAAGGTCGTTAAGAGGTTAAAGAAACTGCTAGCGTTCTTGTCCTCAGGCTA
Source organism: Phyllomedusa bahiana (assembly GCA_025379985.1). Taxonomy (NCBI): domain Eukaryota; kingdom Metazoa; phylum Chordata; class Amphibia; order Anura; family Hylidae; genus Phyllomedusa; species Phyllomedusa bahiana. The sequence continues at coordinate 274,861 of JAODAL010000063.1, forward strand.
TGTTCACACGGCTTATTTTGGGACGGATTTCAGTCCGTAATTCGCGCCGTACTGCGCGAATTACTGGTTGAAATCCATCCCAGTCATTACAGTAATCCACAGTTCTCATAGAGAACTATGGATTCCGTCTCCTCTCCCCGCTCGCGAAATACGGCGAGCGTGGATCAAGTGACATGTCAATTATTCATGGCGGTATACGCGCCGCAGATAATGAATGTTTATCTGCTTCAAACATTCCCTTATTTCCACTAAATCTGGAAGTGTTTTTACTATTCAGTGCCTCAAAATACACTTCTTTGTCGCCAATAGTATAAGATGAACTCTCTTACTCGCTACAAGCTTTTAGCAAGGGAATGCCAAGAATTGAAACCCAAAGCAGACCTAAAAACAAATTGATGGTTATCGTTGGAGGCAGACTTCTCCCTGTATTAGAGGACAACATGCTATAGGTAAAAGTGACAGCTCACCATTCCATAGAACTGTTAATGTGGAAGTCTCATGAAGACTACTGATCCCTATGCCCTATTACAACCCCAGCAGGAGCTCCTCAGATTGAGCTCCTGCCCCCAAAGTTAGAACCAAGAACTGCCCTGTAACACTATGTTAGATTTCTTAGTCAAATTTCTGCGATTGTCCAATAAGTTTGAATGGTGCATGCAGAAAAGAAAAAATCCATCCAGATGTATGGAAGCTATTTTGTAGCCACAGAAATGTATGCACCCTATCTGCTGAATGAGAACGTTGCAGAAGTGGCCCTTACTCACCTGGCTTGTCCAAGCATTACATAATCAGCCACTCAGTGGGATGGTTACCATGTAATGCTACATGGATGAATGTGTAGATCCAGCAAAGAGTAGATTGCTGGGGAATACATAAACCAGCTAATTACAAAGCTGACTTTCAATGAAAAAAAGTAAAATAAAAATACATTTGTGTGTGTTTATGTTAATGTTGGTGGGCTCGATATACCCTGTTAAAAACTCGTTAAAACTGTTATAGCAGGACATTGCTGAGCATTCATGTGCTTATTACCTTCTCCAAGTTACACATCACTTGTGTTATTGCCATCCTTTTCCTCAATTTTGTCTGTGCGGAAACTCGCATTTATGTTACCTTGCTCTGTGGTACTTCTTGTTACACTTGTCTTACTCAACTTGTACACGTTCTTCACCTTGTACATTTGTATTTCAATAAAACTTTTAATCTTGTTACTCAATTGTACAATTCTTCACCTTGAACATTGTATTCAAAAAACTTATATATTGGAAAAAAATATGTGATAGTGTGTGATAGTTGGAGCGTGCGTGCGTGCGTGCCCGGCAACACTCAACAGCAATGAGGACCACTGTTCCCTCATCCAGTGTAGATACTCCATAGCCCATGCAAGACAATGATGCCTGTGTCTGTTGATGTGGTCAGGTACCCTTGCGGGTTCTCTAGCACTCAGACCACGCTGATGTAAATGGTTACGAATGGTCTGACCCGACACGTGGGAGCCTCTCACCTCCCTTAAATGTGACCGGAGTTGATTTGCATTCATCATCAGGGTCCACAGGGCATTGTTTACCATGAAGCAGTCAGTGCGTGATGCAGCCAAAGGACACCACCACTTTGCCTTTCTGTGACTCTTCCAGTTTCTCTTTATCTCTGATACAACCTGCTGATGACACTCAGTAACACACTAAGCTCAGTGGCCACTTCTGTCTGAGAGCATCATGCTTGAAGCCTAGCCATTGATCAATTGTAAGGTGTTGTCTTGGTCTCCTGATATCACAGTGTGAACAGCAGGATGAGGAGGACTGTTTACATCCCAGTTCAAATTGATCCCCTAAATTTATTGGACAATTCAGGGATCAAAACACCTGTTGCGACTTTTGCCATTAAACTCCTTATTAGAGATCAGCAAGTTGTGCAAAAAGTAATGAAACATTGGACATTTAGACACGTGCATCCAAAATGTATGCTCTCATTTAGTGCTTTAAAAATGCAAGTAATTTTATGTTCATCCTAAAATTTCAACAAAAACCCAAATATCCTTAGTACATGTATACGCACAGACATTTTTTCTCAACCAGCTGTAGGTCATAATTTTTTAATTTTAAGCCTCACGGCCCCTTTACTAAGAATATTGGCAGCCCTGGCAAGTAGCATCTGGACCATAGCTGGGTATGTGAAGGATAATGCAGTGAGAATCCCTGGTCCTCGACAGTCGTCATTGGCGTACACCCGTAATTCTTGATCTTCCAGGTGCCTGAACTTAGCAATATATGAAACTTCATGTTGTGTCCTGAGAAAGATAAGCACACACGGGTGTCACATAGGGTAGACAAAAGGCAAACTTCAGTTACAGCAAGTTATTACTGTAAATCAACTTGCAAGCAAACCAACTGAACTGATGAGCAAGTCTGTTAGAGATTTTCTCCATTTTCATTAAGGGATTATTACATTGCACCGTGGAAACAAACTGTCTATTCGGTGCACGTCAAAGCGCTGCTGAATCACTTCCAGGCATCTTGTTTTAATTGCGCTTATTGATAAAGAGCAACTGTGACACCGTGAACAATCTGATGTGCACACATCCCACTCAGCTATGTATACTAGCTTTATTTACCAGATTAAGTTACAACCAAGGTAAATTTAAAAAATAAAAACACATTTTCAATCTATTACTTAAAAGGGTTCGTCCAGAATTTATTACAAAATAGTTTTTTTCTAAAAACACTACCACCTCCGTCACAGGACGTAATGAAGTGGAGCTACAATAAGATGTTTCTTGTAACTGAGGAAAAGAAGAAAGTAGCCATGTTTGTCTAATCATGAACAACCCCTTTATTGGTACACTTCCTTTTAACTACTAGGGCCCTCAACAACAAGCCAATCACATGATCTCTCCGCACTTTAACATCCATTAGCTGCAATCTTAATGGAAACAGGGGCAGTAAAGATTCAGCTCCACTGTAGCGCCACCACAGGAGAAATGAAGCGTTGCGGCATTTGAAGTAAAATCAGCTGCCATTTTCTCAGCGTCATCATCACAGGATGGCTCGTGTTTTGCAGTGTTCCTCCCCGTCAACATGATGGCCACCTGATGGAGCCCATTACAATTTAATGGGGGTCTGTCAGGCACCACTAAAGTCCACCGATTTCTTGCCTCAGTTATAAATGAAAGACATTAGGGGAGATTTATCAATACTGTCCAATACTTATAAACCTTGACTAGACAGTCATAGCTTTGATACATCTGCCACCTGTATAGACTAAGTTTACACCTTCTACGAGTTGGCTTATTTTATGCCACTAAGTTCACTAAAATGTTGGAGCATTTTTTGGCACACTGTTGTTGTTCTCTAAGCCACACCCACTTTTCCCAAAACCACACCCATTTGGCAGACAAAGCGGAGGAGTGTCTAGAACCACATAGCAAAAGGCATGTAGGCCACTATTCTGGTCCAAATTGCGGCCTAAATAAAAAAATGTGTCCTATTGTGTAAATAGGAACAGAGTCTAATGCACAGATGTGAATGGTCCTCCAATAAATAATTGCATCTTGAATAAATATACATGTGGAAATGTATTATTCCATATCACTTGCACCTATAACACCATAGTAATGTGTTACAATACTTTTATTTAACAAATAAAAACAAATGTGTTGGGTGTATGGTGTATATGTACTGTACACACCCCAAAAACTTGTCCTTTGTTAAATAAAAGTGTTGTAACATTATTATAGATGCAAGTGATATGGAGTAATACATTTCTATATATATATATATATATATATATATATATATATATATATATATATATATATATATACAAATATACACACACACACAATACACACACACACAATATACACACATACATATATATACACACACACGCACAGTTCCCGGCTTACATCTGTCCCCTAGTTACAAACAGAGTCTTATGGGGCATGCTGGCACTTATAGTTCCATGTATGTTCCACAACAAATAGTAGCTATGGAACGACTAGTTCCAGCATGCCACAGCAGCACATGAGGTGAAAATGAGGTGAAATCTTAACAGGGGCACAGACAGTAAAACAAATGTAAAAACCCTTCACAGGGAGACTTCCGGTTCTGGCGCTGGCATGAGGTGAGCGCTCAGAGCTCTCCACTGGCCTCCCGCTTCAACCCACACAACAGCCGTCCCGACGGAGCTGATCGGCTCCCACACCTCGGGCCCGGCACCCCCGCCATATAGCTGACAGGCGGATGGACAGGTACGTCCTCCGCAGCTACCACCCGGATGCATCTTCCCTGCCTGCCCGCACACCACGAGGGGAAGGCAAGATGGCGGCTCGCCGCGCGGCGCCTTCTAAAGGAACGCGGCCCCAGCGTCACAGCCCCGGATCCTCTGACAGCTCCACCGGCCCCAACAGCTCCACCGGCCCCAACAGCTGCCCTATCAGAGCTCTCATCAGCGACTCCTTCCATCCCCACAGGGGAAACTTCAGGAGCCCCAGGCATAGACTACAAACGACTAGCCCTGGAAGTGGCCAGGCATATAGCCCCTGATCTCCAAGCTGCTGTTGAGGCCACACTACAAGCCTCCCTAAGCAGGCTTCAGAGCGACGTATTGGCGCATGATGCAAAGCTGGAGGAACTGGAGCACAGGGTCTCTCAACTGGAGTCTGAGAATGACACGCTACACCGCAAACTATTATCCAGCAGCAGAATGCAAGATATCCTTTATGACCGGATAGAGGACCTGGAGAACCGCTCTCGCAGGATCAATCTGCGAGTAGTAGGGTTATCTGAGCAGATAAAACAATCTGAACTACAAGACCTCTACCAATCCGCTCTCCCACAGGCACTGGGCATCAAACATGGCTGCAGAGTGGAAAGGGCGCACCGCATCGGCCCTGAACCCCCCTCTAACAGGGAGATGGGAGATCAGCTGAGGAGAAGAGCGCGCACTGTTATCATCAAATATCTTGACTATAACGATAAGATGGAGATCCTCAAGGCTTACCGCAAACTGAAGTCTCCACCGTTCCTAGAAGATCAGAAAACACTGATTTTTGAGGACTTCTCGCTAGAAGTATCTAAACGTTGGTGTGCCTTCAGCAAGCTCTGCTCTCTCTTATTCTCAAAGAAGATCCGCTTCCAGCTACTATACCCAGCTACTCTAAAAGTGCTTGTGCCAGACGCCGCTCCGAAATATTTCACCTCGCCGAAAGAGGTAGAAGAGGATCTTTGCTTCCTCTGGGAATCCAGGCCATCTCCCTCCAGATCACCCCCCAACAGCGGACCCGGATCATCCTCTTCTCCCCCGAGACTCTCGCCTCCATGGAACCATTCACAGAGCTCTCGGATTCTCCCTGCGACTCCTCAGCGCTCCCCGACTTGAACTTTTTGTTCCAGAACTTTTGCTCCAGAAGTTATTTGGGACTCTCCACCGCTGCGGGGTCGTGAGTAACCCCAGTTCTGCTGCAACTTGCGGCATTTCTGGGCCGCACTTGTTACCTGCTAATACTGTTGGTGATATTGTTATTACTAGTATTGCTCTCCTTTTAAATGCTTGTCTTTTCTTAGGTCCATTTATTGTTGCCACAACTGTAATGTAATGTTAGGTGCGCTGTATGGGCCTAGTTTAGGGACCCGGATTTTGGGTTTGTCATGTATATGATGGTCAAGACGGGTGGTAGTTTTGCAAAGGCAGCCACCGGGTTTTTTTTTCCCTCTTCTTTCTGGCGGGGAGGCTGGCGGAGGCTGTTACTCTGTTTCTGATAAATTTTCCTAGGCCCCTTTTCTAAGGCGCCCTCCACGTGCCAGAAAAAAAAAAAAAAAAAACGGGGCCCCCTCACACGATAGGAGGGGCTGAGTGGCTTAGCCCCTGGCTCTCGGCGGGTCGTATTCGGTTTGTTTGTATTTTTTTCTCCTTTCTCGTACTTTACTCAAGCTTGACGTACAATTATTGAGTGTTGTCTAAATTACTAGGTTGCTCTATTGGCACAAGGTGTAGTCTGAGTTGAGCCGAGCACCCCTGAGAACCGCTTCCAGCCAGACCTCTTAAGTTTCATTGCTTGCACTTCTTGAATCCTCCCCCTCCTCCACACATGAGGGTTGTAACATAGAACACTAAGGGGCTCCGCCCCCCAAACAAAAGGGTCAGGGTACTACGCCACCTGAAGAGGTCCCGCCCAGATATTGTCTTCCTCCAGGAGACGCACCTGGCGAAGGATGATTTCTTCCGGATGCGCAGGCTCTGGGTTGGTCATGTATTTGGTTCGCCCGCAAAGGAGGGAAAGGCAGGAGTAATTACCCTAATACATAAGAACTTTCCCCTCCAGGTAGTCTCACACGAATCTGATCAAGATGGTAGATGGTCGCATTTGAAAATTAGTCATAATGGGGACATCATCAGCTTGTTTAACGTATATGGCCCCAACTCCCAAAGTAGGTCCTTTTTCGTGACATTGGCAGACATAATTCAAAAAGACGCAGCCTCTTCCGCAATTGTAGGTGGTGACATGAATGTGGTACTGGATGAAGTCCTGGATAGGAAAAAGGAAGTGGCCCTTAACCCCTCCATGACACCACCCGCTAGGTCCAACATAGGTGTTCTACAACATTTTCTGAACACCACAGGGATGAGAGATGCGTGGAGAGATCTTCACCCTGACGATAGAGAATTCTCCTTTTTCTCCCCTTCTCAACAGTCGTGGTCGCGTCTGGACTACGCACTAGTCTCTAGTGATCTTCACAAAAGACTGGTTGCCTCTGAAATATCCGACTTAATCATTTCAGATCACTCCCCGGTAGTGACAGAAGTAGCAGATGCCTTTCCTAGGGGAACTGATTTCATTTGGCGGTTCCCTGCTTATATGGCCAAGACCGAGGCATTCTCGGACCTGGTCCGTGGATGGTGGTTGGAATATGCGTCTGCTAATGCGGAACATGCAACAGATACCCCACTCTTCTGGGCAACCGCTAAGTCAGTTCTTAGGGGACGCATAATAGCCCACACCTCCGCTTACAGACGGAAGCTAAATGACGAATATAAAACGGCGACAGAAAGGGTGAGGCAGGCCTATAAAAGATTCTTAGCTGATCCCTCGGATGAGGCTAGAAGGGAATAGGAAGGCGCCAAAAGGGTCTTTGACCTATGGTTAGGACGCAGGGAGGATGTCCAACGATCCCATCTGAAATCCACCCTATTGCGCCATGGGAACAAGGCGGGGAAGGTGTTATCTAAACTGCTCCAGAGGGGCCACAGCCCATCCCACATTACCTCCATTCGTACCCCTTAGGGACATACCACCTCCGATCCACTCAAGATCAATGAATCTCTTAAATTATTTTACGAACAGCTATACTCCACCGGAGCAAACCCCGCTCTCGCCGTAGAGGAAGAGAGCGTTAAGTTCCTGACATCTGTATCGCTCCCCACTTTGTCCCCCGAACAATTAGAAGTCCTAAATGCTGAAATTACCACCCAAGAAGTACAGTTGGCCATCCGTAAATTGCCCAGCGGAAAAGCCCCAGATCGGTTCTCTGGAGAAATATTTAAAATACTAATAGAAACTCTATCCCCCCTGCTAACTGCCTACTTTAATCACATACTTGAAGAGGGCACTATTCGGCCCGAATCTAAAAACGCCTACATAAAAGTACTTCCAAAAAAAGGTAAGGACCCCCTTCTCCCATCTTCTTATCGCCCAATCAAATTAATAGACGTTGACCAAAAGCTCCTTTCTAAACTCATGGCCGACAGATTAGCATCCCTGCTTCCCTCTCTCATTGGCTCAGCACAAAAAGGTTTCATTAACCCCTTAACGACCGAGCACCGTCTTTTGACGGCGGCCGGTGCGGGTCGTTCGTCTGCAGCGACGTCTTTTGACGTCGCTGCAGACATCGGGGTTTGCGGCACCCGGTGCCGCAGCTGCGCTGGGATCGGGGCTGAACTACACAGCCCCGATCCCAGAGCATGTCCTGCAGGCATCGGGGAGCGGAGGAAACCTCCGCAACCTGATGCATTAACCCTTTGATTGCGGCGGTGTGTTACCGCAGCGCAATCAAAGGGTTTCCCCTGCTCTGTCGGTGATCGGAACACCCGGTGACCCGACAGAGCCCGGAGAACGGCTACACAGACAGCTCTGGGACCTAGCGTGGCCCCAGAGTTTGTCTGTGTATGAAGCCAGTGATTAGGACGCACTGTGTGCTGTCCTAATCCCAGCGTGTGTCAACCTGACACAGTTTAGAATGTATTAGCATATAGGAATAGGCTAATACATTACAAAAGTGTAAAAAAATAAAATAAAATTTTAAACAGTTCTCCCTTCCTGGGAGTCAAAAAAAAAGTACAAAAAAAACATAAAAAGTGTAAAAAAAAAATAAAAAAAATAAATAAAATAAAAATAAATATTTAATAAAAAATAATTGTACATAAATTACACGCACACAAAAAAAAAACCTACACATATTTGGTATCCACACGACCGTAAATAACCTGTAGAATTAATCTAACAAGTTATTAAGTGTGAAAGTTAATGGTGTAAAAAAAAAAAAAAAAAAAATGAAAAAAACAAAAAATTTTTTGGAAAAAAAAAAAAAAAAATACTGCAATTATTTATAAGTGTACTTAAACATTTCCCCTTAAAAAGTACAAACTTGTCTTGAATAAAACGAGGCCTCATCCAACTGCGTCATTGAAAAAATAAAAAAGTTACAACTGTTTAAACGCAAGGAGGCCAAAACTAAAAAAAATTTTCTGGTCATTAACTACTTTTCAGGCGTTCGGCTTAAGGGGTTAAGGGGCGGGCAGTGGTAGGAAACTTTAGAAAGGTTCTGGCAGTCCTGGAGAGTGTAAAAGACTCCCCCACCCCCGCCGGACACCCCGTTATTATTGCCATAGATGCTGAAAAAGCATTCGACAATGTCCGGTGGGAGTGGCTGTGGAAAGTTCTTGACCGAATGGGGGTGAGAGGTAGCTTTAGAACTTTACTCTCCGCTATCTATAATAACCCAACAGCGCAGGTCCACACCCCAGGTTCTCTCTCAAAGCGTTTTCCTCTTCACAAGGGCACTCGCCAGGGCTGCCCCCTCTCCCCTTACTATTTGATATCGCCTTAGAACCTCGGGCACGCTTCCTGGAGGAGTCAGATCTCTTCAAACGGTATCAACGTTGGCCGTGGCCAATAAAAAATTGCCCTTTTTGCACACGATCTCCTCCTCTTTCTCTCTGACCCCGGTTAGTCACCTTCCAAAGATTTTCACTTTTCTAGAGGACTTCGGAAAAATCTCTGGATACAAATTTAATGCCTCTAAAAGTGAACTCCGGGAAATAGGGCCCCCCCTCCCGAAGACAATTTTGGCGGGATGTGGATTAATATCAAGTCGGCAATCTCCCATATTAATCCCCAGGCATAAAAATTGGGGAAAAACCCGAGCACTAAATACAATTCAAAAACTTTTCCCCTTTGATAAAAAAGAATCCGACGACCTCAGTAGAGGGCAAGGCCCCCCCCTTTTTTTAGTGGGCAGATGCCCATGCCATTAAAATGGCATGTTTTCCGAAACTTCTCTACCCCCTCCAGACCCTCCCCTTGCTACTGCGCCACACCGACATCAGCAAGTTACATGCCTCCTTCACTCGTTTTATCTGGGCAGGGAAGAGACCCCGTATAGCTCTGAATAAATTGATGCTTCCGGTGAACTTAGGTGGCTTGAACCTCCCGAACGTCCGCTTTTACAACCTTGCGTGCCTCACAAGACACGTCCTGGACTGGATGGGTGAGACGAACAGATACTCCAATTTGACCCTAGAGAGGATTTGATGCACCGTGGCACCCTCAAGCGCTCCTACATACAAAGCTTTCACTAATCCCGCCTGAGGTTAAGGGCTTCCTCTTGTTCAAGGACACGATTGCAACATGGAAACATATCCGTAAGCTTCTGATGCTGCCATTCCAGATGTCCCGTAGACTCCGCTTGTGGGAACTACAAGAAGTTCCCCAAGGTTGCACCAACCCCATGTTTAAACTGTGGAGGGACAGGGGTGTGAAATATGCGGAACATTTAATGCACATGGAGGAGAGAAGATGGTTGTCCCCTTCCGAACTTAGAACCAAATTCTCCCTTCCATCGGCCCACGTTTTGCCGCACTACAGTCCTCTCCTTCTGCAAGTCTAAACTTAAGAATCTCTCAAGGGTATGTGCCCCCAATGGATTCGATTCTCTGCTGAGGTGCCACAATTCCTCCTTCACCCTCTAGCGCATCTATAGCATCCTGAGAGAATGGGATAGAGGTAATAGAGGCGAGTGTCCCTTTATAAAGTGGGGGCGCAAGCTAGAAGACCCTGATCTCCCAGACAAAATTCTGTCGGGCCTGGGTAAAATCCGTAAGGAAGTGGTGTGTGAAAATTGGAGGGAGACCCACTTCAAGATAATTCACAATGCTTACTATGGTTTTAAGCTCCCCCCTACATCTAATTGCCCGGATAGACGCCCATCGTGCCCCAAATGCCAGGCTCCGGCCACCGACATGTGGCATGGACTGTGGCAATGTCCCTCTACACAGCTGTTTTGGGTCATCTTCTTTGACTATGTGCGACAACACTGGCGAGTCTATTTAACCAAGACTTACGATCTGTTGATCTTTCACTACTTCAGGCCCCCCCGATGACGGCGAACCTAATGATCAGACAGTGAAACATGTTCCCAGTATTGTCCACATAGCAACTTGTGGCTAAGCGCTGTCTTTTATTGTACTGGTTGAAACCACAAACCCCACCACTGTCTCTGTTAGTGGATAGTCTGAAGCAATACCTGATTGCAGACAAACTGGAAACAGAACAACACAAAGAAATGCGGACAGAGAGGTTTTTTAAAAAATGGAAACCCTTTATTCTCTCGCACTTCTCCAAAGAAGAGACGTCCCAGTTAATGTCCTCCTTCAAATACACGGGCTTACTAGGGAGGGAGGCCTTACTAGGCACCTTAGGAGCTCTTGAACAAGGAGACCCTCCTTCCCCTCTTCCTCACCCCTCCAGCGCAGGCGACCCTGTTCTAAATTTATAAGCCTCCACATCTTTTGATACATACTCCGCCAATGTTGTGGTGGCCTACAGAGGCAGCGGTCAGGTTGGAGCCTACCCTCCACCCCCCTCCCCCCTCCTCTCCCTGCCATGGGACGAACCAATCCTCCTCAGGGCAAAAAGGATTCTCACTGTTATGAGGTCAACACAGAATTTCCCTCCAATGTTGCAATGTGACAACTCAGACTCACTTTAGTCACTCTTGTTACTTTTGTCCTTTAATATATATATATATTTTTTTTTATTAATTATTTATTTTTTTTTTTTTTCATTGCTTTTTTTTTATCATTTAATGTTCTCGGAAAAAATCTAAGGGTCTACTACAAATGAAACTCTAATGATTAATATTATTAGTATGTTGCCTTTAAAGGGGATGTATCGCTTCCTTACTTCGGCTCATTCACACTGCTCTGAGCTTCCCAGCTCTGTGAATGCAGGGGCGTTTCTTCCCCTCCCAGCTGGATGACATCATCCCCCCTTCACTGCTGGCCTGAGACTTCCCCTCCCCTCCCCCATCTCTGAGTCCACATATCACTGTGTCTCTCCCTATCAGTCTTATTTTATAAGAGCTGTATACATACCACAGGCTGCATTCAATCTAATCTGAGCACTGATCTCTCACAGCTGGAGATGTATTACAGCTTTCTAAGAACGCACAGATCTGCGTGTATGCAGGAGAGTTAGGCACAGGGACAAAACTGTCAAGTTTTCTCATTGTACAATCTGTTGCAGTCTGTTTCTGCTAGGTGTGGAGACAGAAAATGCTACGGCCCCTAACTCTGAGTCAGAGACACAGCTCCGTGAATCGACCCAGGGGCTGTACAGAATGTAAATGAGCTCTCAGCTCGTGAAATGCAAGGAGGAGGGATTCGACCAGGACTGGATATCAGTGTAAATAAAAACACAAGATAAGGGACACTGTGAGAACAAGGCAGCTGTGCTAATGACATCCAATTGCAAAGTTGCTTGTTTTCACTGTCCCCTTATTCTGAAGACCATTTAATGAAACGATAACACCCCTTTAACATGTGCTAGTTGCTGACATTTCTGTGTATGGAAAGCCATAATCATTTTGTAAATGTGCTCGTTTCTTCTTGTTGGAATAATTCCTCTGATTTGATTCCATGTTGTAAAACAATATATGAAAACCAAATAAAATATGTTTTAAAAAAAAAAAAAAAAAAAAAAAAAAAAAACCTTCCCTGCACTATCCAAAATGGTAAAAAATAAAACCATTAATGCTGGAGTTACATTTAATAAATATACCTATCAGTAACTGTTCCAACTTACATACAAATTCAACGTAACAAACCTACAGTCCCTATCCCGTCCGTAACCCGGGGACTGCATGTAGATTATATATATATATATAAATATATATACATATTATATATATATACACATTACTACATACTACATATATATATACACACACACACACACATTTTGTGTAGATCGTGCAAATAGTTTTCTGGTCACTTTTTAAGCCTCCTAACTTCAATAGTAAATGTTCCGCCGTTTTCCTAGTGAAATACGGAGGATAAATGAACATGTTCTAAGTCTTTTGCCAAAAACGGTGGTTTTGAAATCAAAGCTCAGAAAATTTGAGCTGTGCAGACTTTAGTACGATAGTTTTACAGTCCGATTTTGACCGGTTTTCCTTGTCAAAATCTGACTGAAAAACCCTGCCAGATGTAGACAGAACCTAAGACAGGTGCTTGCTATATCATCACTGGAAGAGATAGTGGTGCCGCACACCAACTATGGTCAATGCGGGCGCCCTATGGAAGGCCAGAGGCTAACAGTTCCATAAGTAGAAAATCCACGGCACTCCTTTAGTAATTTTAGAGATGTAAAGATTTTATTTTTTCCACATAGTGTATTTAACATAGTCCGTCATAAGCTCTCCATAATAGTGCAAGATGTATACGAGAAAATTAGATATGCCCACGATGTGGGCATATCTAATTTTCTCGTATACATCTTGCACTATTATGGAGAGCTTATGACGGACTATGTTATATCATCTAGAATCACCAAATCAATAAGGTCCAATGCTCAGTCAACAGTCATTATAAATCACAAACATGTTAACCAAAAAAAGAATACAATGACAAAAAAAGTCAAATGAAAATATATAGACAATCTTTATGAATTCAATAATAAATATTAAAAACTAATGTCACAAATAGTACAAATTTAAGGCTAAAAACAATAAAAAATAATGCCCATATCAAACAAGGCATACAAATCACACCATTCCTGAATATAGAAAGTCATCTAAGGTGTATAACCTATAATATTTAACATTAGTATTAAAGTGTCTTATATTAGAGATCAAGCTTCTGGAAGCCTCTTGAGAAAGCTTGGCGAAACGCGCGTCGAGGCTATCCCATTTCCTTGGCAGTGCATCTCCTCCATTCCTGTATACACTTGGTAATGTATTGTGTGTGAGAGGTGTGGCATTATTGTATGCCCATCTTGATGTGTCTATATACTATTTAATCACTTGATCTCTAATATAAGACACTTTAATACTAATGTTAAATATTATAGGTTATACACCTTAGATGACTTTCTATATTCAGGAATGGTGTGATTTGTATGCCTTGTTTGATATGGGCATTATTTTTTAATTGTTTTTAGCCTTAAATTTGTACTATTTGTGACATATTAGTTTTTAATATTTATTATTGAATTAATAAAGATTGTCAATATATATTTTCCTATAACTTTTTTGTCGTTGTATTCTTTTTTGGTTAATATGTTATATCATCACTGAGGTCCTCTATCAGTCATTAGAATACGCTACACCAGTCTCCTGTTCACCTCCCCGCACAACTGTAGTGATGGGACTTTTGTTTTTTTTTTGAAGATGTTTTTGAGTTTTTACCCCCCTTTTTGGGGTTTAATTTTTTGTTTTTTTGTTTTTTGGGGTTTTATGGGGTTTTTTTTTTTTTGAAAAAATTGGTAATTTGTTTTTAAAAAAAAAAAGTTGGGGGGGTTTTTTTTTGAAAATTTAAAATTTTTTTTTTTTTAAAAAAAATTTTTTTTTTTTGTTTTTTGTTTTTGGTTTTTTTTTTTTGCCCTTTCGGGTTCCCCCCTTTGTTAAAAAAGTCTTGGTTTTTTTTTATTTAAAATTTTTTTTTTAAAGTTTTTTTATTTGGAAAATTTTGGGTTTTTTGGGTTGGGGCGGTGGGTATTTTTTTGGGGATTTTTTGTTTTGGTTTTTTGGGTTTTTGGGGGTTTGTTTTTTTTGTTTTGGTTTTTTTTTTTTGGGGGGGGCCTGGGGGGTTTTAAAAGAAAAAGGGGAAAAAATTTTTTGGGGTGGGGGTTTGTTGGGTTTTTTTGGCGTTAGGGTTTTTTTTTTTTTAAAAATTGGGGGGGGGGGTTTTTTTTGGGGGGGGGGGGTTTTTTTTTTTTTTGGGGGGAAAGGGGGGGGGGGGGGGTTTTTTTTAAGTAGGGAAAGGTGGGGGAGGGGGGGGGGAAAGGGGGGGGGGGGGGTTTAGGGGGGGGGGTTGGGGGGGGGCCCGCCGGGGGGTTAAATGGGGGGGGTTTTGGGAAAAAAAAGATTAAAAAAGAAGTGGGGGGGGTGGTTTAAAGGGAGAGGAGGGGGGCCCCCCGATAAGGTTTTATGGGGGGGTTTTTTGGCCGGGGAAAAAAAAACCCTTTTCGGAGCCCCAAAGGAAAAAAACCCCCGAAAAAGGGGGTGGTTTTTTTTTTTTTTTTTGCCAAATTTTTTGGCGCCCCCCCCAAATTTCAATACAATAAAAGCGGGAAAAGCTTTGGTTTTTTTTCTTTTTTTAATTTTTATTTTTTTTGCCATGGTTTTGGTTTGATTTTAGGGTTTAAATTTCCGGCCCCCCAATTTTTTTTAAAAAATAAAAAAAAAAAAAAAAAAAAAATTGAGAGAAAATTCGAGCTGTAAAAACCCTTTTAAACTCCCAAAGGAGTAAGGAAAAAGAGCGTTCCCCTGCCTGGGGGTTCTGACTAATAAAAAGAGACTAGATAACTGAAACGGAAGAGGGGGGGGGGAAAAAAAAAAAAAAAAAAAAAGGGGGGGGAAAAAAACCCCGCTTTTAGCGCCCTTTGTGCCACAAAAAAGTCGGAACATGAACGAGTGCCTCATCCTACATGCAAGCCTACACGGTAAGAGAAGGAATGACAAAAATTGCTTTTTTAGGATAAAGCCATCTACCCCTTCTTGCATGAAGTAGTGCATGTTTATATTTTAGACTGTAGGGAAAAAAAAGGCTTTTCTTTTTGTACGTGCAGGGATTTCTTGCTTTCACAGTAATTTAAAAATTGCAAGCAAAAAGGTAGTATATAGAAACCTCAAACGTGCAAATGCTAGAATTCAAAACTATTCCTGTTTGTATGACAAGTTTTAAAGCAGCACTCGATGGATTTTTGAGGGATTTTTTTTCTTTGAAGAATTTACATTTCGGATGACAGACTGACCCAAAAAAAAAAAAAAAAAAAAAAAGCGAGCACCACAAGGTCATGTGACATGTTCAACTTTAAGCGCTTGCACACGAGCAGATGCAGTTAGTGCACGGAAAGCCACTATCTTTTTTTGTCCTCAACCAGGGTTCCAACATTTCTTTTTCTTGGATGGTGCCCCGGAAAGGGAGGTTAGCTTGGAAAATCTCCCACTGGCCCCAAGTAACCCCTCACCTAGTATATTTCAACAGGCATCCGTGCAAGACCTGTTAGAAAAGTCCAGGACAAAAGAAGTCAAACACTAATTACCCAACAGGAGTAAAAAGGTAAATTATACGCAGATTTGGGGTTTTTTTTTTTCGTTAACAGTAATACTGCCTTTAATATTAAGCCATAAAAATGTTTTATTATTACAACAATAAATTTTAATAAGAAAGGAAATTTTTGCACCTAAATATTTCTCTAAATGAAATTTATTTTAGGGCTTTATAAAGGAAGAGTGCCATTTTTGGTTGGATGAAAAAGGCCCCGGGGCGGAGTCCGCAAATGACGCAATTTTCCCGGGTCGGAAGTGGTGACCAAGACTTTGTTAAGAGAACTGCAATGGCACCTGGGAGAGCGTGAACGACTGCTGCACGAGATAGAGAAAGAGAGAGGGGGGCAGAAGACAGGAGCGGATTATAACTGGCTGCGAAACGACTACAGCTTGAAGCCAAGCATCCCGGTAACTGAGCAGAAACAGCTGGAGGTGCTGTGCTCACAGATCCAGCCCTGCCACACAGGGACAGTGCTCAGCAGGTAATGCCTTTCAGATTTTTACCTTGACCAAAAAAATTAGAAAAAAAAAAAAATTAAAATTGTTTTATTTTGCAGTTAATTGGAGGAGTATTGCACTTCAGCTCAGTTATATGGGGAAGATTATATGGAGCTATAAAAAAAAATTAAAGAAAAACAACTATTTTTCAGACTTCAATTATGCTAGAATATCTTTCATATCTTCCTGCAACTTTAGCTACCCAGCTGTATCTTTATGGACATAAATTTTGGTGTTTTAGGGTGCTTTACAAGGTGCGTTTTTTTGGGGGGGGTTTTGGTGCGTTTTTGTGCAGTAATGTACAGAATTAATTGCTGTGCCTTTCTGCACAAAACAACGCATCAAAAACGTACCGGGTGAAAGCACCCTTCAGCATATATTTGTATCTACTAGAGGATTTGATACAGGTTGCATTTGCATGCTTTGGCATACTTCCTCTTAGGCTAAGTTCACACCCTAATTGCAGGGCGTACAGTACGCCCCGAAATTACGCCGTGTGTCCGGGAACTCTCGCCACGCGGCGTATTGTACCCCCGGGGAGAGGAGGTGTAATCCATAGTTCTCTATGAGAGCTGTGGATTACCGTAATGACTGGGACGTATTTAGCTCGTATTAGAACGTAGTACGTTACAAAATACGCGGCGAAATGCACCCCCAATTTAACCTGTGTGAACATAGCCTTACATTGTAACTTCATAAGAGGCCCTCCAACCTTGACTCAACTTTGTTAACCCTTTTGTCCAATTTTTTTTATATGTATTGTGTTGGTGCTACATAAACTATCATTTTAATTTCTCTGTGACTACCTGTCACACAACCATTTTGTCTTTATATTATATAACAAAAAAAAAAAAAAAAAACATCACACCCAATGGGTCACAAGCATCCTGCATACCAGCCTGTATGTTGTCGCAAGCAATTTACAGTAAAACTTCTAGCACGTTTTGATTTTTGGTGAAGTGCGTCATTGTACCAATGCATCTTAAAAAATAAAAAATTATAATATCATTGACAATGAAAGGGGTTCTCCAGGATCTATTTATTTGTTATAGGGCTCACTAATGTATTATAGTAAACTTTGTCATTCATACTGTGATGAGTCCATAAGTATATGGGTTTCTCCATTTGATTTAAATTATTGCTATCAATTATCTTTCCAGTAATATTCTAATTTTTTTGAGATGCACCAGTATGTTGTGTGCCAAGGTGTAAAGCTATGTTCCCCACGGCTTTTAAGATGGACGTATTTCAGTCCGTACTGCGCGAATTACGGTTGGAATACGTCCCAGTCATTACGGTAATCCATAGTTATCAGAGAGAACTATGGATTACGTCTCCTCTCCCTGCTCGGCGAATACGCCGCGGGAGGGAGATAAGTGTCATGTGAATTACCAGCGGCGTATACGCGCTGCTGTTAATGCAAGTCTATGGGCCGGCGAGGTGCCGGCCCCCCGCTCCCACGGTGTATTTGCGGGGGCATAATTACGTCTCGAAAATAAGCCATGTGAACATAGCCTAACACTGACAATCAGTTGCAATATCGCAACTGTAACATTGCAATTTTCATTACACGAGACCAAAGTCAACCATAGTTGCTCACCCAGCCCTGTCCTTAATTAGAACAACTTCTCCAACGAAAAAAAAATACTTATCGAGTATTCCAGAGCACAGTGTACCAAGACCCTTACTATACATGACCATGTCACAGAGACCATTCCCTTCTATCCTGCAGCCACCTTCATGGAAAACATCTTCCAAATGTATCAAAAGGAGTGGCTCCACCTTGGATGATCCTTTATGTTAATATGATCCTCTTGTGATAAACCAATTACAAGTGGTCCGGCTGCTGAAACCCCCAATAATCGGCCATAATCTACGGGGAGGACCCAACAGCAATTGTTAAAGGGATGCTCTCGCCATAGACTTTGATGGCATATTGCTTGTACGTGCATTCAAAGTCTAACAGCTGCAGGTCTCAGGAACTGGGCCCCAAAATTAACAGCTCAGAATGGAGAGATGGTCGCCCTTCCATACAACTCTATTCTGTTCTATGGAAGTTCTGAGCATAGTCAAACTCACCATTACCCTGTTCTCAGAACGTCCAACAGAATGGAGAGATGGACGCCCTTCCATAGTCTCTATTCTGTTCTATGGGAGTTCTGAGTACAGTCAAACTCACTGCACCCCATACTCAGAACTTTCATAGGACCGAATGGAGAGTAGTGCACAAGCTTTTTCAGCTCTCTATTCTAAACTGTAACATTCGGGCCTATTCCTGAGATAGGTGTGGGTCCTAGAAAGCTAGACCTGCACCTACCAGACATTGACAGCATATACTAGCGATATGCCATCAAAGTCTATGGTGGGAACATTCCTTTAATTTCCCTTCCAAAACATTTAGATCCCAATGTAATCAAGAGAGACCTGTGTAATGGACACGTTTAACAGGTAGTCCGGACCGACCTGTAGTTACTCTAAATTCTATACAACAGATTATGGTCCTGAATGGAGGAACCTCCTCTATTAAGTACATCTCTGGAGCACCTGTCCTTCATTAACAGCTCATTGATTTAAAGGGATTGTCCATTCCTCAATAAAATCTGACAGCAAGCTCCTGATGCGCAATTTAAAAAAAAAATGTAAACACTCTCCTTCCTCCGACCTGCACTTCCAGCGCTCTATCACTCTAATCTTCTGTTATAACTCGGCTATTTCTCAACCGGGACGTCATCACTGCAGCTGCTGATTGGTCGCAGCAGTCACGCACCTCTACTTACATCACCATTCAGAGCTGTTCACTTCCAAATAGTGATGTAGTAACAAGTGACCACGGCAGCCAATCAGCGGCTGCCCCTTTTGGAAATAGCAAGTGTTTTTAACTAAATTGGGACCTCAGAAGCTGGTGGTCAGATTTTAGGACGTGGACAGCCCCTTGCTAACTATATAATGCTCCATTTCTCCCTTGGTGGCAGTTACAGGGAAACTTAACAGCTTAGGGTATGTTCACACGGCATGTTGGAGCAGATTTTGGACACGTTTTTAGATGCGCGTTTCTGACCCAAAACGGATTCAAACACGCATCTGTGTGTGATTTCCATGGCTTTCAATGTAAAACATGCATTGGCGTTCAGGCGAGTGATGACTAATGTGCGTTTACCTGCGTCTTTCGGATCCGTTCAAAGAATTGTCATGTCAATTCTTTATCTGAAAGACACAGCAGACGCCCTACTTAAAACTATAGGGTGCGATCCTGCTGCAGCCAAACACACACCCGCGTTTTGGATGTGATTTATGCAACACTTATGAATGCGTTTTTCGGATCCAACACGACGTGTGAATTTAAAGGGAACCTGTCACATAGGTTGTGCCTCCATTGCCGAGGGCAGCACAAGCTAGTGTCAGACCTGCTGTTTCCAGCGCTGTGTCCCTTATTCTGTAAGATGCTGGAGTTTTCATGTATTTAATGCTCAAAACTGCAGATTTCAGCCAGAAAAGTCATTCGCAGAGTCCTTCAGTGTCAGTTACTTTCAAAACCCGGCCAATCGGAGGCTAGCCCCGCCCCACCTCAATGACAAACCTATTACTTTGAAAGTAGAAACATGTGTGAATAACTGTCAGTTGGCAGTGGGGGGGAGCTAAAACCTACTCATGAATAAGATTTGAGGGGTAAATGCTCTAAAACTGCTGCATCTTACAGAATAAGGGGCACAGCGCTGGAAACAGCAGGTCTGACACTGGCTTGTGCTGTCCTCAACAAGGGGGGGGGGTCACAACTTATGTGACAGGTTCCCTTTAATGCACAAATCTTATTCATGAGCAGCTGGGTTTGGGCCCCGCCCACCAAAGGCTAGGGCCCCCCCAATGACGTTTTTTCACATGTTTTACCTATTTTAAAGTAATTTGGGTTTTTCAGTTGGAGGGCCGCAGTTTGAGGATGCCTGATGTACGGCCTAGGCCAATGCACCGTAGTTTTGGATGTAGGGGAAGAAATTGTCTAAAAAAGTTTTTTGGAATGTACCTCTTTGGGTTTGTTGGGAAAAAAAATATTCCATTTAAAAATTTAAAATATTTCTTCATCTACTCTCCATGTTGGTTCTGTTCCCTTTAGTCTGTGTTGACACGACGTTTTGGATCCGTTTTTTTTTTACCAGTGAAAACTGCATCAAAACTGCATTCGAAAATCCGTAAAACGGATCACAAAAACATCGTGTGAACGCAGCCTTCTATTCGAATACAAATGCAATTGAGGAACCAAAACTACAACTAACCACCCGTTCTGTTCCTAGATTTCGAGAAGTTCTGGCAGAGAATGATGTGCTACCGTGGGAAATTGTCTATATCTTCAAGCAAGTACTGAAGGATTTCCTCAGCTCCATAGAAAGAGAAAATCAACAGGTGAAGCTGCTGGACATGTGGAATGCAAACTGTCCCGTCAACTTCACAATGCCTGGTGACCCTAACCCACACAAGGAGGAAATCCCAACGGTGTCCAGCTACGTGGATAGGAATACGCAAAGCTTGTTCCCAACCTTCTCTCATCGAATTTGGAATCTGCCATATTACTACCCACCAAGTTAGATGAAGGAGGTTAGGTTCCACCTCCCCTCATTTAACAGGTTTATTAAGCTATTGCTACCACTAGTCAGAGATCTGCAACCTGTAGCCCTCCAGCTACAGAGAAGCTACCACCCTGAGCAGCTGTAGGTTGCAGACCGCTGCGTGCAATAATGTAGATTTTTATAAAGAATCTGCATGTACAGCGAAGACTTCTATGCAGAGTTTTTACATGAAAAGTACAATAAGCAATCCTATTTTTTGTGAGGTATAGTAGCTATTTTTACAGATGATAGACTATATAAACTCATTGAATGACCCCATAGAGAACTTCTATTTTGTACCATTAAGTGATTTCCACGTGCCAGTATTTTGTGTCTTATGTTCTTGGATTTTTATATACAAGTTGAGATAGTACGTAGGATAACAACATGTGTTAGGTAGACAACAATGGAAGAAATACCTATATAGCAATAGACTTGAGTTTGTAACAAAATGTACGGTTACCCACATAGAGAACAGTAGATGCTGCCAACACAGTATTCATGTTTTTTACCTATGTCTGATACTGAAGCCGGCCTGGAAATGTCCACGTATATGGTCAGAAGTGGTCAATGCAAGAGCAGATCTTCAGGTCTCCAATGATGGAAGATTAAAGCCATTTCTATCAATCCAGATTTAAAAGGGCTGTATATCACAAAAATACCGCCCTCATCATGGAACAGCATCCCATTATATTCAATGGGATTTTTTTGAAATCGACACTATTCTGTGCAGAATAAGTGACATGTCCAAAAAAAAAAAAAGAAAAGAAATTCTGCTGTTGAACATCCCTAATTGTTTTGTTCAGGCATTAGAGATGGGATACAAGGG
This sequence comes from Phyllomedusa bahiana, assembly GCA_025379985.1. Taxonomy (NCBI): domain Eukaryota; kingdom Metazoa; phylum Chordata; class Amphibia; order Anura; family Hylidae; genus Phyllomedusa; species Phyllomedusa bahiana. The sequence goes on from JAODAL010000063.1 coordinate 296,613, forward strand.
GGGTTCAGTTTCTGGTCTCTATATTTTTTTTTTTTTTTTTTTTTTTTTTTTTTTTTAAAATTGCCCGGCAAATTTAAAAAAAAAAAAAAAAAAAAGGGGAAAAGAACAAGTTTTCCCATACGGTTTTGGGGGGGGCAAAAAAACCGTGGGGGGGAAAAAAACCCGTAAAGTGGGGACGTTTTTTCCCGTAAAAAAAGTTTTCACCCAGTTTTCAAAACTGAACGCCGCCAGAAAAACCTGGACATCCAGCTTCTTAAACCTTAAAATGAAGGCACTTCTAAATGTTTCATCTACTACCCCCCCGATCCACCCCTTTTCTCCGATATTTAGTGGGTCTCATCCTTGGGAAATAAAAGGGATATGGAAAGAGGGGGCCAAAATGAAGAGCAAACCTTTTTTGGGGAGGGAAGAAGCACCCAAAAAACTATGTCAATGAAAATTCAATTTTGGGGGTTTTTTTTTTTTTTTTTTTTTACACAGCACTTTTTTAAGGGTTTATTCGACCCCGGTTTATGCCAAAAACCCCCTTTCCCCTATTGTTTTTTAATGTAATCGGACCAAAAGATTTATAGGATCGATTTTTCCCCCCCCCATTTATGAATTTTAAAAAAATTTTCCTGGCCCCTTCCCTTTACAGAATTCAGCTCCCCAGGTGGCCACATCGGGTTAAACCACAAATAAAGGGCCCTAAATATAAAAATGTAAATCGGAAAAGGGAGAAAAACCCAGGGGTCGCCGTTGGGGTTTTTTTTTTTTTAAATCTGAAAAAACCCCCCCTCTTACCATAGCTTTAAAAGGGGGGGGCTTAAAAAAATTAAAAAGGGATGTAAAATTTACAAATTAAATCCCCGAAGCCAACAACAATAACGTTTTTGACCTTAAAGTAATTTTTTCCCCACAATTTATAGTGAGTTAAAAAGGATATCGGCTTTTCAGACTCTGACTGAAGCAATTTGACAAAACCCAGGGCTATATGAAAAGCCGGGCAAAAAACCCCTCACTTTCAACCCCCAAGGTTAATGATATGAAACACAATTTTTTTTGTATCAATCCTAAAAATTTGTGTGGAAAAAAAAATAAAATCTTTTAATTTGAAAACTGGAAAACCCAATTAAACCTAACGTCTAGAAAAATGTTTTAATAATAAATCCAATAGAAATTACTACTGCTTTTCTTTTCTTAAAGTGGTTCTATGCAACTTTTAAAGAAAAACGCTTTTAAAAAGGGGGGGTTTTCCCTACTCTTTTTTTTGGTATAATCAATAAGGGGGGTAAGCCATCACAGTACAATAGTTTAGGTCCCACCAAAGGACCACTGCATCTGAAGGGGGAAAAGTTAAAGGGGTTGTCTACTAAAAGGTTTTTTAATTAAGTTAAAAATCTTGCCAAAAAAAAAAATACTTTGCAATATGTGGGCCATTTTAAAAGTGTCCCACCTATTCCCAGATATTCCCCCCCCCTTGTATGGGCTTAAACATCTCCTTGGGTCACTAAGTAACAGGCCTGTTTTTTTTACCCCCCGACAGGCCCCCCCGTGCTGGTTTCAAATTTACAGAAACCCGGCTTCTACTGCAGCCTATAAAAAGCCAGTAAACACGCCCCAAATTCAAAGGGAAAACCCAAAAAAACAGGACGGGTAAGATGAATCAATTGTGAGGGCAAACCCCCTTTAAAAGGGTTTTAAAAACAGAGAGACAGGGTTTTCCCCTTCTGCCAACTCTCCATTCAGTTCTAAAGGGAGTTCCCCTTTCGGGGGGCGTTGTTTTTCTCCATTCAGTTTTGGGGAGGGGGAAGGGGTTCCCCAGTTTTTTCCCCGGAAAGGGGGCGTTGTGTTCTCTCCAAAATTTAAAATTTTTTGGGAAATTCCCGGAAAAAGGGGGGGCGCTGTTCTCCCCCATTCAAATTCTTTGGGAAATTCCCAGACAGGGAAACGCTTTTTGTTCCTTCCTTACCCCTTTTCCCCCTTCTATTCTAGGGGGGTTTTCCCCTTCAGGGAGCCTGTGACCCCTCCATTTTGCTTATGGGAGTTCCCAACCGGGTTTCCCCCGGATGGGGAAAAGTAAAAAGGAAAGTGGGAAAACCCCTTTAGGCTAAGTTAAAACAGCAATGTCACCCAAAATTTTGTGGAATTTAGTAATTTCCCGGGGCTTTTAAATAATCACACTTCAACTTAAAATGGGTTTTCTCACTACATTGATTCTCTCAAACCTTCAGTCTTGTTTTTTTCGTGGGGTTTTTTTAAATTTGGGGAGGTTTTCCAGCTTCCCACAAAGGGTGCAAAAGAAGTCAGAGTCTGTTGCTATAGCAACCCAATTTCCGGGGGCCCATTAGGAGAGAAAATTTAAAAAGGGGCTTTAAACTTTTTAGCCAAACCCAGGAGCGATGAACCCATACAAGAGGAGATATCACGGAATAGGGAGGACCCAGGAAAAGGGCACTTTTTGCAAAGTTTTGGGAAAAAAATCCTTTTGTAGCCCAAAGATTTTTTTTTTTTTTTTTTAAAATTTTTTTTTTTTAAAAGGAAAAATTTTTTTTTTTTTTTTGTTTTTTTTTTTTTTTTTTTTGGTTGAGAACAAAAATTTTTTAAAAGGGGTATTCCCAAAAAGAAACTTTTTCAGCATATTCAAAAAATAGACCAAAACATTTTTAAAGGGGTGTTTACCAAACCCTTTTAAATTTGGGTGGCCAAATTTATAAAAAGCCATCAAAGTGGGATCCAGAGAAAGGGACCCCAAGCCCATCTTTGGGAAAGGGACCTGGGAAAGCCCCTTCCAAACAGGTTGGAGGGTTTTCAAAGCTTGTGCAAAACTTCCATTCTGTTTTATAAGGTTTGTGGGAAAGCGGTTGTTTTTGGCCGTACTCAAAAACCCCCCCGGGAAAAGAATTGGGGAAAAAATGTGAACCAACCTTTCAAATTTAATGGAAAACGTTGGCCCCCGGCTCAAGATAGGCCCCGGTCCCCCCTTTTTGGGCCAGTCCGACTTTTGATGGCAGAAAACCCCGGTTTGGGTATGACAAAAATCTAAAAGAGGGGCCACCCCCCCTTTATTAAAAAAAAATTCAACCCAGTGAACCCCGAAATAGAATAAAGGGGACAAAAAAAATCTTATAAAAGTCTGTGAAAGAAATTAAAAATGCCTATTGAGTTTCCCGGGTTTTTTTTTGGGGGGTTTTTTCTTAAAGGGGTTTTTCTCACTACAAGGATTGCTTTTATGGGTTTAAAAATCTTTCAAAAAAAGTCCTCTTTTCAATATGATCCATTAACAGTCTCCCCCCACCCATTCTGAGAAATCCTTTAGTTTTTTTGGGTGCTTTGTCCTATTGGGCGGGTTTTAAAAATACAGACCTGTTTGATCTTTTTCCCGAAAAAGGCCCCGCCCGCACTGGTTTTCTATAGCTACAACCCGGCTTCTAATGCACCTAAATGGGGAAACCATAAAACACCCCCTAAATTCACGTGAAACCAAGAAAACAGAAATTTGGGTTAAAGGGGAAACAAGTAGGAGGAAAAACCCCTTTTAATTTCACCCCAAAATCATCAAAACCCAGGGAAAAAATCCCGGGGTTTCCCAAAAGGGACTTAAGCAAGGGGATTCCTTTCAGGAAAACCAAAAATCAAAAGAAAAGCGGGGGAAAAACCCCGCTTGAAGCATTCAGGAAAAAGGCGGGTTTTTTTTTTTTTGTTTTTTATTTTTTACAAAACACTTTTTAATTATCAAAAGGAAAAAAAAAAAAAAAAAAAAAAAAAATGAAACCCCCTTGGGAAAAACATTCGGGAAAATTTTTTCCTGCTTTCCCCCCCAAACGACCGTAGGGGTCACTATATTTATTATAAAGACAGTGCAGAGGAAATGTGGTGCAGCTGCCCCTGGCAATCAGACTGCGGCTCTCAGGTGTCAGAGGCTTTTTGAAGAGAGTAAAAACAGTGAGTTGCTACAGAAAAACACTTCCCCGGTGAGAAATTGGCGCTTCCCATACAGAGCCGCCAAAAGTTTTTTTAAAAAGAGCCCCCTCCCCAAAAGGGACCACCTTTGGGGTTTTCCTAATCAGGTTCCCCCACTACAATTTTATTCCCAAATTTTTTTGTTACTTTCCCCGGGCATACTGGGAAAATAAAAAAACCCTGTTAGGTTTTTGGGGGTAGAAACCGTTACGAGGGAAATTTTTTTTGGAAAAAGGGCCCACTCAAGGGACCATCCCCTTATTCCCATGCAGGGCCGGATCGATCGCAGCGAGGGAATTTCCCGAAATGGGGCTATCCCTTTTAAAAAGGGGGTTTTTCGTTTTCATTAAAAGGACTTAAAAATAAGGGGACAATGGAAACAAGCAACTTTGCAATTTGGATGTCATTAGCAAAAGGTTCTTGTATTCCCCGTAAAACCATATTTTTGGGGTTTTTTTTTTTACAATTTATAAACCAGTGTGGGGCAATCCCCCCTGACCCTCCTCCTTGCAAATCACTACTGAAGGGGCCATTTAATTGGGACCCGCCCCTGGGCGATTCACAGGGTGTACAGAATGGGCTCAGAGTTAGGGGCTGTAGCAATTTTTGTTTCCCCCCCTAGCAGAAACCCGGGCTTTCAGCAGATTGTTCAATGAGAAAAATACAGTTTTGGCCCCGTGCCTAACTTCCCCAAAACACGCAGATCGTGCCATTCCCCAGGAAAACGTAATTTCATCTCCCGTGGAAAAGGAAAAACAAGGGTCAGATTAAAATTGGAAAGCGCCTGTGGTTGGTTTTAAACATTTTTTTAAAAAAAGTTTAAAGGGAGAGAACAGGAAAATGTGGACTAAAAATGGGGGGGGGGGGGAAAATCCCCAGGCCAGCAGTGAAGGGGGGGATGATTTCTTTCCCGCTGGGAGGGGGAAAAAACGCCCCTGGGATTTACAGAGCTGGGAAGCTAAGAAAAAGTGAATAGCCAAGTAAGGAAGGATTCATCCCCTTTAAAAAGCAGCAATTTCAAAAAAACCCGTCACCCAAAACCCCCGCTCCTTGGGAATTTTCCGCACCCCATCTGTTTTCGCCCAAAATTTTTTCCTGTAAACCCCTTATCTCACTGCTCCCGCCCTTTCGTCACTATTACACTTCCCTGACAAACCCCCCCCTAAAACCCCCCCCCACCTAAACCCCAACCCAAACCCCCCCCCACCTACCCCCCCCCCACTATTACACTTCGCACCAAAACCCCCCCCCCCCCTTTAAAAACCCCCCCCCACCCTATTACCTTCGCCTGAAACCCCCCCCCCCCCACCTTTCATCCCTCCCACAAAATTACATTCGCCTAACCCCCCCCCGCCCTACCAAACCCCTTTCCCCATCATATTACATTGCCTGAAACCCCCCCCCCGGGACCCTACAACCCCTCCCACCCAAAAAACACTTCGCCTGACACCCCCTCCCCCCGCTAAAAAATCCCCTCCCACCAAAAATATTCACTTGCCTTTTTCCCCCCCCCCCCGCCGTACCCTCCCCCCCACACATATTACATTCGCCTGAACCCCCCCCCCCACGTACATCCCCCCCCACACATATTACACTTCGCCTGACACCCACCCCCGAACGCTACATCCCCTCCCCCCACTTTTTTTAAAACTTTTGCCCGACACCCCCCCCCCCGCAAAGCTAAAAATCCCCCCACACATATTACACTTCGCCCGACACCCCCCCCCCCGAGCTACATCCCCCCCCAAACCCTATTACACTTCGCCTGACCCCCCCCCCGCACGCTACAAACCCCTCCCAACCCCAAAATTACATTCGCCGAACCCCCCCCCCGCCGCTACATCCCCCCCACACATATTACCCTTTGCCCGACCCCCCACCCCCCATTTCCCTCCCCTCCCACCATATTACACTTTGGCCTGAAAAAACCCCCTCCCCGGACGCTACATCCCCTCCCACACATATTACACTTCGCCTGACACCCACCCGCACGCTACATCCCCTCCCACACATATTACACTTCGCCTGACACCCACCCGCACGCTACATCCCCTCCCACACATATTACACTTCGCCTGACACCCCCACCCGCACGCTACATCCCCTCCCAAACATTACACTTCGCCTGACACCCCCCCCCCCGATTTCAACCCCTCCCAAAACATTTTTTCACTTCGCCTGACCCCCCCCCCCGCACCCAACCCAAAATCCCCTCCCAAACTTTTTTCACTTGCCCGGGCACCCCCCCCGCCGCTAATCCCTCCCACAAAATATTACACTTGCCTGCAACCCCCCCCCCCGCACGCTACTTTTCCCCCCCACCATATTAAAAACTTGCCTGACACCCCCTCCCCCGCACGCTACATCCCCTCCCACACATATTACACTTTGCCTACACCCCCCCCCACGGGTACAAACCCCTAAAAACATTTTACCTTCGCCTGAAAAAAACCCCCGCAAAAGCAAAATCCCCTCCCACACAATTACATTCGCCCGAAACCCCCCCCCCGCACGCTAACCAAACCCCTCCCAAAAACATATTACACTTCGACTGACACCCCCCCCCCGCATCATCCCCCTCCCACACATATTACACTTCGCCTGACACCCCCTCCCCCGCACGCTACATCCCCTCCCACACATATTACACTTCGCCTGACACCCACCCGCACGCTACATCCCCTCCCACACATATTACACTTCGCCTGACACCCACCCGCACGCTACATCCCCCCCCCAAACCTATTACCTTTTGGGCCCGAACCCCTTTCCCCCGGTTCATCCCCTCCCCCAATATTTCACTTCCGCCTGAAAACCCCCCCCCCCACGCTTTCAAACCCCTCCCACACCCTATTACACTTTTGCCTGACACCCCCCCCCACACCCACATCCCTCCCCAAAATATTACCTTCCCCCTGAACCCCCCCCCCCACCCCCAAAAGCTACATCCCTCCCCCCATATTACACTTTCCGGCCCGGACACCCCCCCCCCGCACGCTACATCCCCTCCCACACATATTACACTTCGCCTGACACCCCCTCCCCCGCACGCTACATCCCCTCCCACACATATTACACTTCGCCTGACACCCCCTCCCCCGCACGCTACATCCCCTCCCACACATATTACACTTCGCCTGACACCCCCCCCCCCCCCGCAAATTTCCCCCCCCACCCCATATTACACTTCGCCTGACACCCCCCCCCCGACAACCCCTCCCCCACATATTACACTTCGCCTGACACCCCCCCCCCATCCCCTCCCACACATATTACACTTCGCCTGACACCCCCCCCCCCACGCTACACCCCCCTCCCAAAAATAATCCTTCGCCTGACACCCCCCCCCCACGCTACAAATCCCCCCACACATATTACACTTCGCCTGACACCCCCTCCCCCGCACGCGACCTCCCCGCCCACACAAATTACACTTCGCCTGACACCCACCCCCCCCCCCAAAGCTAAATCCCTCCCACACAAAAAAACACTTCGCCTGACCCCCCCTCCCCCCCACGCTACATTCCCCCCCCCACACATATTTACAAATTTGCCCGACACCCCCCCCCGCAAGCTACATCCCCTCCCAAACATATTTTTCACTTCGCCTGACACCCCCCCCCGCAACCCCCAAACCCCTCCCCCACATTAAAAACACTTCGCCTGACACCCACCCGCACGCTACATCCCCTCCCACACATATTACACTTCGCCTGACACCCCCCCCAAAAACTTAATTTTCCCCCTCCCCCCAATTATCGCCCCCCCCCCCTCCCCCCACAAATTAACCCCCCCCCCCCCCCCCCTTTCCACCTTACCCCGCCCCCCCCCCCCACCCCCTTTTAAAACCTTGGGCCCCCCTCCCCCCCCCCACCCCACATTTTGACCCCCCCCCTCCCAACCCCCAGATTTCATTTCAGCCCCCCCCAAACCCCAAAAAATTTTTCTTCACCCCCCATAAACAAAACATAACTCTTCCCCACCAATGGCATTACCCATAGAGAAAGTCACTGCACAAAGTGAATAACGCTGGTCTGCAAACAACCACAACTCTCAACGTGACATAAACCAGGTGATAGCGGCATGCTGGGAGTTGTAGTACCTCAGGACACGTCACATACCCCTTGGGCTTTGTGGAGCGGTCCTCATGATCCTCTGCCTCCGACTGTCGTCTAAATTCAGTCCAGGAGCCGAGTAGTTTGACATCAGACACCTTTTTACCGATGGTAAACCACTCGTTGTTTTGCTCCACAGTCAGTTTCTTCAACATGATGGCGGCGACAACTCTTCCCTCCTACTCGGAGCCCGTCAGGTCGAATAACAGCGAGGACGGCGTCACGTGACTACTCCGCGGCGGGAAACGCCAGGGTTACCATAGAGACGGGGCCTACAGAGGGGGGGGGTGAGGGGGAGATCTGCGCGGAGGCCTGGCCTCTTCATATAGGGATGTGATACACACTGGCTGACACTACAGTGACAGGGAACTGTGCCCCCCAACAAGCCGGCTCCAAATGTTACAATAATACTACATAAAATATCTTAAAGGGGTCCTCCAAGCACAAATGTGACATGAATGGGGTATAACTTCTGTGGCTACCACTGACCACCAGGGCCTCTGCCCCAACTGCATTGTCTGACTAAAGCATTAGGGCACAAACTGCCTCTCACCACAGCCAGGAGGGGCGTGGGGTCCCCCATTTTAGGCTATGTCTGCACAGCACTGGTTTACTGTCGGATTTTTAAGCAGATTCAATATTTAGAATCCGGCTGCAACCAGCGCCTCATATAGAATATCTGACTGTAACCCAGTGCCCATGGACCGCAATAGAAAATCCAACTGTTACCAATGCCCATAGACCACAATAGAAAATCCGACTGTAACCAGTGCCCATAGACCATACATGCCAACTCTCCCGTTTTTGGCGGGGGGGTCCCGCTATTTGGGGTCCGCCCCCCCCGCCCCTCCGGGGGAGTCGGCATTTCTCCCGCCGCCAGCAGGGGGCGGGGGTCCTTTAAATAGCCGCGGGCGCTGGAGTAGCGCTGGTCGCTTCTCCGGCGCCGCCGGTCCGTTCCCCACGGGCGGGTGAAGCGGGCGCAGGGTCCGCTCCCCCCGCCCCGGGAACCTCGCTGAGCAGGGAGGAGGCAGGAGGGATCGTTCCCTCCTGCCTCCTCCCCCTGTATGTCCGGCGCCGCTGTGGCCGTACACACATGTCAGCGTCACAGAGGAAGTGACGCGCGGCTGCAGGGGAGTGACGCGCGGGTGCTCTCACTTCCCCTGTGACACTGCTGAGGAGATCGGCTGGAGCTGGCCGCTCTGCAGGAGCCTGGTCAGGTAAGTGGATTTTATTATTTTATTTTTATTCGTTTTAGGGGGGCTCTGCCTGGCAACAATGGGGGCACTACCTGGCTACAATGGGGGGCACTACCTGGCTACAATGGGGGGCACTACCTGGCTACAATGGGGGCACTACCTGGCTAACAATGGGGGCAATACCTGGCTTACAATGGGGGGGCACTACCTGGCTACAATTGGGGGGGGCACTACCTGGCTACAGTGGGGGGCACTACCTGGCTACATTGGGGCACTACCTGGCTACAAAGGGGGCAACTACCTGGCTAACAATGGGGGCACTACCTGGCTACAATGGGGGGCACTACCTGGCTTTCAAGGGGCACTACCTGCTACCAATGGGGGGGACAACCCGGCTACAATGGGGGCACTTACCTGGCAACAAAAGGAGGCACTACTGGCTAATAAAGGGGGCACTACCTGGCAAACAATGGGGGCACTACCTGGCAACAATTGGAGGCACTATGGCTAAATAATGGGGGCACTACCTGGGTACTAAAGGGGGGACTACCTGGCTAAAAATGGGGCACTACCTGGCTACAATGGGGGGGGTCCCACCTGGCAACAATGGAGGGCACTAACTTGCTACCAATGGGGGGCACTACCTGGCTAACAATGGGGGGGCACTACCTGGCTAACAATGGGGGCACTACCTGGCTAACAGAAGGGGGCACTACCTGGCTAACAATGGGGGCACCTACCTGGCACCATGGGGGGCACTACCTGGCTACAATGGGGGCACTACCTGGCAACAATGGAGGCACTACCTGGCTACTAATGGGGGCACTACCTGGCAACAATGGGGGGCACTACCTGGCAACAATGGAGGCACTACCTGGCTACAAATGGGGGCACTACCTGGCTACTAAAGGGGGTACTACCTGGCTACAATGGTGGCATCACTGGCTACAATGGGGGTCTACCGGCAACAATGGAGGCACTACCTGGGGTAACAATGGGGGCACTACTGGCTAACGATGGGGGCATTAACCTGGCTAACAATGGGGGCACTACCTGGCTAACGATGGGGGCACTACCTGGTTAATGATGGAGGCAATACCTGGCTACAGAGGGGGCACTACCTGGCAAACAATGGGGGCATCTACCTGGGAACAGAGGGGGCACTACCTGGAAAGCAATGGGGGCATCTACCTGGCCAACAGAGGGGGGTCTACCTGGCAAACAATGGGGCATACCGCAAACAATGGGGACTACCTGGCAAACAAAGGGGCATCTACCTGGCTAACAAAGAGGGGCATCTACCTGGCTACAAATTTGGCTTACCGGCTACAGAAGGGCACTACCTGCCTTAAGGGGGGACTACTGGTTTTGGGGGGCTACACTGGCTATAAGGCATCTACCTGGGTTTCTTCCAAATGTTATGCAGTTAGGTGGAGTAGGGGTGGCTTTTTGAAGGGGGGTGGGAACTTTAAGATGGGCTGGCCAGCAATTTTCCCCCGGCGCGCTACGCCCCCCGCCCCCTAAATCTCCTGCTTTTTTCATTTTCAAAAATTTTGGGAACTATGCCATAGACCGCAAAGAAAACCAACTGTAACCCGTGCCCATAACCGAATAGAAAAACGACGTAACCATTTCCCCTAGACCCCCAAAAGAAAATCCGCTGAACCAGTGCCCCCTAGACCCCCAATAGAAAATCCAACTGTAACCAGGCCCCTAACCCAAAAAGAAAATCCGACTTAACCAGTGCCCCTAGACCCCAATAAAAATCCCCTGTAACCAGTGCCCCCTAGACGCAATAGAAAATCCCCTGTAACCAGTGCCGCCCATAGACCGCAAAAGAAAATCCAACTGTAACCAGTGCCCCTAGACCGCAATAGAAAAACCGACTGTAACCCAAACCCATATCCGATAGAAAATCTGACTGTAACCAGTGCCCAAACCGCAATAAAAATCCAACGTAAAACCCGTGGCCCCTAACCGCAATAAAAATCCAACTGTAACCAGTGCCCCTAGACCTCAATGAAAATCCACTGTAACCCCGGCCCCAAGACCGCAAAAAAAAATCCAAATGTAACCCTGGCCCCTAACCGCAAAAGAAAATCCACTGTAACCATGCCCATGTCCCCTAAAAAACTGACTGTAACCAGTCCCATAACCGCAATAGAAAATCCCAACTGTAACCATGCCCATAGACCGCAATAGAAATTCCACTGTAACCATCCCATAGACCGCAATAGAAAATCCCCTGTAACCAGTGCCCATAGACCCAATAGAAAAACCAACGTAAACCCGTGCCCTGCCCAAAGAAAATCCACTGAACCAGTGCCCCTAACCCAATAAAAATCCGACTGTAACCAGCCCCATAGACCCCAATAGAAAATCCGCCCGTAACCATGGGGCCCATAGACCCCATAGAAAAATCCCCAAAGAACCTTTCCCCTAGACCCCAAAGAAAAAACATTTAACCAATCCCCCAGCCCAAAAGAAAAACGACGTAACCCGTCCCATAGACCCAATAGAAAAACCCAAAGTAAAAAAGTGGGGCCCTAACCCCAAAAAAAAATCCAAATGTAACCCGTGCCCTAGACCCCAATAAAAATCCACTGTAACCATCCCCCTAAAAGCAAAAAAAATCTGACTGTAACCATGGCCATAGACCCCAATAGAAAAATCCCCCTTTAACCAGTGCCCCTAGACGCAAAAAAATCTGACTGTAACCAGTCCCCTAAACCGCAATAGAAAAAAACCCTGTAACCGTTCCCCCAAAACCGCAATAAAAATCCACGTAACCAGTGCCCAAGACCCAATAGAAAAAACGACTGTAAAAGGCCATAGACCACAAAGAAAACCACTGAACCCTCCCAAAACCGCAAAAAAAATCACTGAACCCGTGCCCCTAGACCCAATAGAAAATCAAATGTAACCAGTTCCCCCCTAACCGCAAAAAGAAAATCCCAAAAGAACCAGTGCCCCAAAGACCGCAAAGAAAATTTCTGTAACCAGGCCCATAGACCCCAATAAAAATCCCCGAACCAGTCCCATAACCAATAGAAAATCGCTGAACCAGTGCCCAAACCCAATAAAAATCCACTGTAACCCGTGCCCAAGACCTAATAAAAATCCAACGTAACCATGCCCCTAGACCAAAAAAAATCGACTGAACCGGCCCATAGACCCAAATAGAAAATCCAAATGAACCAGTCCCATAACCGCAAAAAAAAATCTGACTGTAACCATGCCCTTAGACCCCAATGAAAACCGCCCTTTAAACCCTCCCATAGACCCAATAAAAAAAGACTGTAACCAGTGCCCCTAGCCGAATAGAAAAAACCCAAAATTAAACCCGTCCCATAAAACCCCCAAAAGAAAATCCAAAAATGTAACCCGGCCCCTAGACCCGCAAAAAAACCAAAATGTAACCAGTTCCCAAGACCGCAATAGAAAACCCTGAACCCGTGCCCATAACCCCAATAGAAAATCCCGAAAACCCGCCCTAGACCCAATAAAATCCCCGTTAACCCGGCCCCTAACCCCCAAAAGAAAATCACTGTAACCGGCCCTAGACCGCAAAAAAAATCCCTGTAAACCCGTCCCCCTAGACGCTAGAAAAACCCTGAACCGTCCCCCTAACCCAATAAAAAACCAAAAGAACCAGTGCCCATAGACCAAAAAAAGAAAAACGAGGGAACCGTCCATAGACCCAAAGAAATCCACTGAACCAGGCCCCCAAAACCCCCATAGAAAATCCCCTGAACCCTGCCCAAAAAACCCCAAAAAAAACGCGGTAACCGTCCCATAACCCAAAAAAATCCCACTGTAACCATCCCAAGACCCCCCCTAAAATTACTTTAACCATGCCCATAACCAAGAAAATCCACTGTAACCGTCCCCCTAAACCCCAATAGAAAATAAATGTAACCAGTGCCCATAGACGCAAAGAAAATCACTGTAACCCCTGCCCCTAGACCGCAAAAGAAAAACGACTTAACCCGGCCCATAGACCCAATAGAAAATCCCCTGTAACCGTCCCCCCAGGCGCAATAGAAAAAAACCCCCCAACCCTCCCCATAAAACCCAATAAAAACCACTGAAAACCCTGCCCAAGACCACAATAGAAATCCACTGTAACCAGTCCATAGACCCAAAGAAAATCCCACTGTAACCATGCCCCCTAGACCGCAATAAAAATACGTAACCCGTGCCCCTAGACCGCAATAAAAATCAAATTAACCGGGCCCCTAGACCGCAATAGAAAATCCCTTAAAAACCGGCCCATAGACCCCAAAAGAAAATTACCCGAACCGTGCCCAAAAACCAAATAAAAATCCACGTAACCAGTTTCCCATGACCCAATAGAAATCCGACTGAACCATGCCCCCTAACCCGGAAAAAAAATTGGGGCTAAAAAAAATGCCCCATAGACCGCAATAGAAATCGACTGAACCAGGCCCCATAACCGCAAAGAAAATCCGCCCGTAACCAGGCCCCCATAGACGCAATAGAAAATCCGCTAACCATGCCCATAACCCAATAAAAATCCACGAACCATGCCCATAGACCCAATGAAAATCCGACTGTAACCCGTGCCCCCAGCCAAAGAAAATCCGACTGAACCAGTCCCCATAGACCCCCTAGAAAATCCACTGAACCATCCCCCTAGACCCAAAGAAAACACTGTAACCGCCATAGACCGCAAATAGAAAATCCACGTAACCCGTGCTTAGACCCAATAGAAAAAAACCAAATGTAAAATTCCCATAACCCATAAAGACACTGTAACCCCGTGCCCCTAGACCGCAATGAAAATTGATGTAACCAGTGCCCCCAAAACCGCAATAGAAAAATTTAACTGTAAAACCGCCAAGCCCCAAAGAAAAACCTGTAACCATGCCCATAGACCCCCAAAAGAAAAACCCTGAACCTTTCCCCCAACCCAAAAAAAATCCACGTAACCAGTGCCCCATAGACCCAATAGAAAATTGACGTAACCAGTGCCCCCTAGACCCAAAAAATTTTGACTAAAACCCGGCCCTAACCCCAATAGAAAATCCCCCTGACCAGGCCCCATAACCAAAGAAAATCCGGAACCAGGCCCCATAAACCCAATACAAAATCCGACTGTTAAACCCTCCCCATAACCCCAATGAAAATACTGTAAATGCCATAGACCCAAAAAAAATCCACTGAACCCGTGCCCCAAGACCCATAAAAATCCCGAACCTGAAAAACCCCAAAAAACAGTCCCCCCATAAACCCAATAAAAATCCGGGTGTAACCTGCCATAGCCCAAAAGAGAATCCCAATGTAAAAATGCCCCTAGACCCAATAAAACTCTGTAACCCGTGCCCAAAACGCAATAGAAAAAACCAAAAGTAACCAGGGCCCCCTAAACCAAAAAAAAAACTCTGTAACCACCCAAGGCCCCAAAAGAAATCAACTGTAAACCGGGCCCCTAGACCCGCAATAAAAAATTTTGTTAACAGTCCCATAGACCGCAAAAAAAATGACGTACACTCCAAGACCCTGAAAAACTATTAACCAAACCCCTAAAAAAAAAATGAATTAATTTTGGTGTTGTTTAACCCTTCCCCTAACTTGGGTTATTTATTTGTTTTTTTTCGGGTTTAAAAACCAAAACCCAAAAAAAAAAAATTTTTTTGTTTTTTTTTGCCCCCCCCCCCTTTTTTTATTTTTTTTGTTTACCATACCGGAAACCTAGGTTACGTGTTTTGGGTTGACTACATGTTGTATAATACGCCAGCGCTTTTAGTTTTTTTTCGATTCCCCTACAACAAAATTTTATGGGTCGATGGCAAATTAAAACGAGAACAGACTGTGGTTTTTGCGCAAAATGGGACAAAAACCGTGATCGTGCATTGGACAAAAAAAACGGTCGATTTTCAGCTATTTTTTGTCCAATGTTGTGGGGATTCAGCCTAACGTTTCAAACTTTCCCATGTACATCTCAAAGAAACATATCTGCACCAACATCAAATTCGGATTTCTGTATGTCACATTGTCCAGTGATTATTTTCTTATTGTTTGACTCCCAAACTCCAAAGGTTTATTATTTTATTAGATTCAATATTTGCTAATCAAATTGAAACTGCTATCTTCAACCTACCTGATTTGCCTTTCAGGTGCATTGAAAATTGGACATTAAGGGCCTTATGTATGAAAACTATCTAGTAATAAGACTGTCTTTGTTGCCCATGGCAACCAGTCAGAGCCCATAGCAAGCAATCCGAGCTCATAGTAATCAATCAGAGGAAATAGTGACCAATCAGAGCTCATAGCAACCACTCAGAGCCCATATCAACCAATCAGAGCTCACAGCAATCAATTAGAGCTCATACCAACCAATCATAACTCATAGCAATCAATCAGAGCACATAGCAACCAATCAGAGCCCATAGCGACCAATCAGAGCTCATACCAACCAATCAGAGCCCATAGCAACCAATCAGAGCTCATAACGACCAATAAGAGCTCACAGAAACTAAAAAAAGACCATAACAAAAAATAAGAACTCAGTTTTTATTTTTCTAGAGCGCTATATGAAATAAAAGCTGAGCTGTAATTCTTTTCTATGAGCTCTGATTAGTTGCTATGAGCTCTGATTGGTCTCTATGGGCTCTGATTGGTTGATATGGGCTCTGATTGGTTGCTATGCGCTCTGATTGGTTGCTATGAGCTCTGATTGCTTGATAAGGGCTCTGATTGGTTGCTATGAGCTCTGATTGGTTGCTATTAGCTCTGATTGGTTGCTATGGGCTCTGATTGGTTGATATGGGCTCTGATTGGTTGCTATCGGCTCTGATTGGTTGATATGGGTTCTGATTGGTTGTTATCGGCTCTGATGGGTTGCTATCGGCTCTGATTGGTTGTTATGAGCTCGGATTGGTTGCTATGGGCAACAAAGAGTCTTACTGCTAAACAGTTTTCATACATAAGGCCTAAGTCATTAAACACTTACTGTGTGAATTATGTAAAATAAAAGTTCTCCATCTTTTGACAAAATGTTTTGTACGCGTTTCTTTATGGAGTTCAGTTTGACCCAACGTGAAAATAGGTATGTTTTTGTCATGGAAGTGATAATGTCAAGTGATGGCAACTCGTCTTCCAACCACTTTTTTAGCAGGCATCTCTTTGCTACCATCAACAATATGTGTAAAAGAGGTGACAAACCCAGGGACCTGTTCCCAAGATAGCTGTGGATCCCAGAGGTTGAAACCCCACAGATGAGACTGTGATGGCATATTCTATCGATATGCAGGTTTTTTTTTTTTCTGGTGGGAGATATGGTGCTACTTTAGGCGCATTCAAATGTGTTGCACCTGGCATATAATGTGATAATGTGCCTAGTTTTGGTGTACTACAGTTCATTTATATAGAAAATAGGGCAACAACAGTTTTTGCCGCAAAATAGATTTAAAAAAATGGCGCAGCCTCTATAGGACATGTCACTCTAGGTCTGAAGCATTGATGAGGAGCAGTTGTGGAGCATTCCGACCACATTTCTGTTCAAAATTAAGATGTTTCCGGGCTCGTTCTCCTATTGATTTGCCATTAATGTCTATGGCGGGAATACCTATTTATATAATATGCATATGTTTTTAGCATTGATTATGAACAATCTAATAAGATGTCCCAATACAGAGTTTAATACTAAACATCCCACCCTCTCTTTTCCAATCTGTTAAAGTGAAAAATCTACCTTTTTTCCTGTTGATGAATACATTTTCCCATGAGTGTTAGGCCCGGTTCACACGGCTTATTCAAGCCGTAATTGCGGGACGGATCCCGCCCGCAATACGGCTTGAATAAGGGGCGGGGGCACTGCCCGCCGGCCCCATAGACTTTCATTATCCACGGAGCGTATTCCTCCGGGATAATGACCATGTCACTTTCTCCCCGCCCGGCGGATTCGCCGAGCGGAAGGAGAGACGGAATCCATAGTTCTCTATCAGAACTGTGGATTACCGTAATGACAGGGACGGATTTCAGCCGTATTGCAGCGCAGTACGGCGCGCAATACGGCTGGAATCCGTGCCCGAAATAAGCCGTGTGAACGACTCTTTACAGATCTCTGTAAAATTTTCGTCTTTTAATATGCTGTTATTCCACTAGGTGATGCTATTGTCCTTTTTATGTACCCGTTTCTTGCTTCTGAGCCTAATATATATATATATATGCTTTACACATTAATAACCCTTTAACCTCTCAATGACTAGGTTTTAAAGGGCTTTAGCCACTGGTTTAATTTATTTTTATTTATTTATTTTTTTAGTTTTGCCTCTCTGTCCTTCATATTGAAGTTAAAAAAAAGTTAACATAATTCTTCAGACGTTCACAGCAATGTGAATACTTAATAAGTGCAGGTTTGTGCTTCTATGCAATGTATTTTTTTTATAATAACCAGTTTTATTTATTTTTAGAATGTTTTCATTTATTTATTTAAAATTGTAAATGACTATTTTAGAACTTGATGTTATAATTGTTAAGTATTGACATATTCGAGAATGACACATACTAATTATAAGGGAACACATAGGGCGTTTTGTATGAAAACTGTCTAGCAGTGAAGACGGTCGTTGTTGCCCATAGCAACCAGAGCCCATAGCAAACAATCAGAGCTCATAGCGACCAATAAGAGCTCATAGCAACCAATCAGAGCTCATAGCGACCAATCAGAGCCCAAAGTAAACAATCAGAGCTCATAGCGTCCAATCAGAACCCATAGCAACCAATCAGAGCCCATAACAACCAATCAGAGCCCTTAGCAACCAATCAGAGCCCATAACAACCAATCAGAGCCCATAGCACTCAGAGCTCAGCTTTAATTTCATATAGTGCTCTGGAAAAATAAAAGCTGAGCTCTGATTGGTTGCTATGGGCCGCAGACTGGTTGCTATGGGAATCTGACGGGAAACCGACCGGAGGATAGAACATGTTCTATGTTCCGGCGGAGGCCAGCGGTTTACAAATCCGTCAATAGAAAATCTGTGCTGTGTAGATTACAGCTTGGATTTTCTATTGCGGTCTACTCAGCACCGGTTACAGTTGGATTTTCTATTGCGGTCTACTCAGCACCGGATACAGTCGGATTTTCTGTTGCGGTCTACTCAGCACCGGTTACAGTCGGATTTTCTGTTGCGGTCTATGGGCTCTGGTTACAGTCGTATTTTAAATACCGAATCCACCAATAATCCGACTAGAAACCAGTGCTGTGCAGACATCGGCTTACAGTTTCAGCAAATACAGTTTTTTCTTCATGCTTTTTTTATAATTTCTGCACAATAGCAAAATGCTCTGGGGGGGAAACGCAAGTTAGCCCCATTGCAGTGAAGCTAACTGGTGTCAGAATCAGAGACACACCTCTGTAAAGACAATCCTTGGCAGATATCCAAGGTGTCGCCTCAGAAACAGGTTGGACTGGTGGACATAGCCTTAGACTGGTCACATGGCGTATTTGTGGGGCATACTTCAGAGCGTATTTGCACCCAAATATGCCCCGCAAATACGATAAAAACATTTAAAACCCAGCACTCATTCAGTGATTGATTTTAGAGAGCTATGAATTACTTTAGTCTCCTCTGGCGTACAATAAGGGCGTATTGTATGCCGGGAGAGAGAAGTGACATGTCACTTTTTCTGGGCGCTTACACGTCATGGATAATGGGAGTGAATGGGCTGGCCTCCGCCCCACTCTTTCGAAGTACACGCTGGCCAGTGTGTACTTCTAAAACACCCAGCTTATATGCCGTGTCAACATGCCCTAAGGCCTTGTCTACACTGCGCTGGTCTTTTGACAGATTTTTAAGCGGATTCAGTATTTAGAATCTGCAAAAGTCCAACTGTAACCAGTGCCCATAGACCACAATAGAAAATTCAACTGTAACCAGTGCCCCAAATACCCCAATAGAAAAGCCGACTGTAACCAGTACCCATAGACCGCAATAGAGAATCCGACTGTAACCAGTGTCCATAGACCGTAATAGAAAATCCGACTGTAACCAGTGCCCCATAGACCGCAATAGAAAATCCAACTGTAACCAGTGCCCATAGACCGAAATAGAAAATCCGACTGTAACCAGTGCCCATAGTCCTCAATAGAAAATCCAACTGTAACCAGTGCCCATAGACCGCAATAGACAATCCGACTGTAACCGGTACCCATAGACCGAAATAGAAAATCCTACTGTAACCAGTGCCCATAGTCCTCAATAGAAAATCCAACTGTAACCAGTGCCCATAGACCACAATAGAAAATCCGACTGTAACCAGTGCCCATAGACCGCAAAAGAAAATCCGACTGTAACCAGAGCCCATAGACCGCAATAGACAATCCTACTGTAACCAGTGCCCATAGTCATCAATAGAAAATCCGACTGTAACCAGTGCCCATAGACCGCAATAGAAAATCCGACTGTAATCAGTGCCCATAGTCCTCAATAGAAAATCCAAGCTGTAACCAGCGCCAATAGACCTCAATAGAAAATCTGAACTATGACCAGTGCCCATAGACCGCAATAGAAAATCCAAGCTGTAGTCCACACAGCACAGATTTTCTATTGTATTTCAAAACCGCCAACCTCTGCAGGAATATAGAACATTTCCTATCTTCTGGTGGATTCTAGTACACCTCTATGTACTGGGGCGGCTGAAATCCAAAAACCAGCCGCATTTTTTTTGCACAAACCCGCGCCAACAACCAGGATACGTCGATGTCAAATGGCCGTAAGATTTCCAATGCCATTTCAACATAGCAGTGTGGACATATAGGGCGACATGTATAAACGGGGCTGCGCCAGAAGTCTGACGTCTTTTCAGCCCGAGATCTAGCACAGCCCCGTTCGCAATAGTTTGAAATTGCCCGCACGCCAATATCAGGCGCATTACAGAGTGCCCGTGGGAGGCAGGGCGCACAAGAACTGTCAGAAGCAATAGATTTATAGCTTCATTACGGCAAATCAAGGCGCATTACTGCTGGAACAGGTAGAGCACTTTCAAAGTGGTTTACCTGAGCCAGAAGTTTCATCTTAGCAGTAGCATGCACCTGATTTATGACCCGCAGTAGAACAGTTTCATAGTAATTCTACACTATTCTTATGCGCTTTAACATTAGCATCTAAGCGCCATAAATCATACATGTCGCTCTTAGTGCAGATATACAGATCTGCGGTTCAAATTTCTGTTGTTTGTTTTTCAGATTTATTGTGGATTTTATGGCAGATTTTTATTGACAATAATGGGAAAAGGCAAAATCTGCACTAAAACCTGTAGACAAACCTTTCTTGCAGATTTAGCTTTCTCCCAAGTCAATGTTGAAAAATAATAATCTTTATTTATGTAGCGCCAACAAATTCTGCAGCACTTTACAATGTAAAGAGGGTATAATTACAAACAAAAGACAGACATTACACAGTGAAAACTACTTACAGATGAGACACAAGGTGTGAGGGCCCGGCTCGCAAGAGCTTACAAAACTATGAGGGTGCCTGGGGGAGACAACGGGGGAGAAGTGCTTTAAAATTTTCAATGGTCCAGCCTTGTTTCATAAATATGGGGTGGTTTACATAAAAATTGGTGTGAAAACCCGCAACCATGACAGTACATCTAGATACAGATAAGGCATACATGCCAACTCTCCCGTTTTTGGCGGGGGGGTCCCGCTATTTGGGGTCCCCTCCCGCCCTCCAGGGGGAGTTGGCATTCCTCCCGCCGCCTGCAGGCGGCGGCGGTCCCTTTAAATTACCGCGGCGCAAGAGTAGCGCTGGTGCGCTACTCTTGCGCGCGGGACCGCTCTACAGGCGGGTGAAGCGGCCGCAGCGGCCGCTCACCCCCCGCGGTTCTCACTGTGGGGGGGAGGAGCAGGAGGGAACGCTCCCTCCTCCCCCTCTCCCTGTATGGTACGGCGCCGGGTTTGGGGTGGGGCCGTACATCAAGGCAACGGCGCAGGGGGAAGTGACGCGCGGCTGCAGGGGAGTGACGCGCGGCTGCTCTCACTTCCCCCCTGCGCCGCTGAAGAGATCGGGCAGGAGCTGGCCGCGCTGCAGGAGCCTGGTAAGGTAAGTGATTTTATTTATTTAATTTTTATAAGCTTTAGGGGGCTCTACCTGGCTAACAGAGAGGGCAACTACCTGGCAACAGAGGGGGCACTACCTGGCAACAGAGGGGGCAACACCTGGCAACAAAGGGGGCACTACCTGGCAACAAAGGGGGCACTACCTGGCAACAGAGGGGACATCTACCTGGCAACAGAGGGGACATCTAC
The DNA here is from genome assembly GCA_025379985.1 of Phyllomedusa bahiana. NCBI lineage: Eukaryota > Metazoa > Chordata > Amphibia > Anura > Hylidae > Phyllomedusa > Phyllomedusa bahiana. The sequence continues at coordinate 318,143 of JAODAL010000063.1, forward strand.
CTGGCAACAAAGGGGGCACTACCTGGCTAACAGATGGGGGCACTACTGGCAACAGATGGGGCACTACCTGGCAACAGAGGGGACACTACCTGGCAAACAGATGGGGCACTACCTGGCTAACAGATGGGGGCACTACCTGGCTAACAGATGGGGGCACTACCTGGCTAACAGATGGGGGGGCACCTACCTGGCTAACAGATGGGGGGGCACCTACCTGGCTAACAGATGGGGGGGCACCTACCTGGCTAACAGATGGGGGGGCACTACCTGGCTAACAGATGGGGGGCACCTACCTGGCTCACAGAGGGGGGGCACCTACCTGGCTAACAGATGGGGGCACCTACCTAAAATGGGCACCTACCTGGCTAACAATGGGGGGCACCTACCTGGCTACAAATTTGGCTCCACCTGGCTACAGAGGGGGCATCTACTTGGCTACAAGGGGGCATCTACCGGCCTGTAAGGGGCACTACCTGGTTATGGGGGGGCTACTACCTGGCTATAAGGGCATCTACCTGGCTTTCTTCCAAAGCCGTTATGCAGTTAGGTGGAGTGGGTGTGGCTTTTTTGAAGGGCGTGGCATACCAACAAGATGGGCGTGTCCATGCAAAACTTCGCCGCAGCGCGCGTAGCGCGCCGCCCACTACATTCTCCTGCTTTTTCATTTTCGAAAGTTGGCAACTATGAGATAAGTGCCTACGCTAAAATCTCTCCTGTTCCTGGTGATAAAATCTTGCATTTTGAAAGTGCACTGGAAAATGTATAACTTTTAACTGTATCCAAAAATCTAATTTATTTGCTGACTGCACCTGATTATGTTTTTCTATGTTTCTCAACTCCAGTCCTCAGGTGATATCATTATTGTCAGTGCATTCTGTGGGAGATCCTGAAAACATGACCTGTTGATGGGTCTTGAGAACTGGAGTAGAGAAACACTGCTCTAAGCAAGAGGCCATTCCTCACCTTAGGCCTGGTTCACACGGCTTAAAGCCGACATAACTGCGGGGACGGATTTCGCCCTGCAATTATGCCGGCTGCCGTGCAGCGGGGGGGTGGGGCAGGGGGCCAGCAGCTCGCCAGCCCCATAGACATTCATTATTCACGGCGCGTACACGCCATAACTAATGTGCATGTCACTTTCTCCCCCCTCAGCGTATTTGCCGAGCGGGGAGAAGAGACGGAATCCATAGTTCTCTACGCCCCGCAATTACGCCGTATGGACGGGGGCGGAGCGGGGTGGGAGTGGGTGGCCGGCACCTCGCCGGCCCATAGACATTCATTACCAGCGGCGCGTATACGCCGCTGGTAATTCACATGTCACTTATCTCCCCCCTTGGCGTATTCGCCGAGTCGGGAGAGGAGACGTAATCCATAGTTCTCTATGAGAACTGTGGATTACCGTAATGACTGGAACGTATTCCAGCCGTAATTTGCGCACTCCGGCGCGTAATTACGGACCGAAATACGTCCCATTTTAAGCCGTGTGAACATGGCCTAAGCTTCTATCTACTGACACAGGCACTTTTGGCTGAAGAGCTGATCACCATTTTGCTGACCTGTCTGTGTGGTTTATGTTGGGATCTGAACATTTATTGTTGCAAAAATAAAATGTAAAAAATCTTTCATTTACTGTTCAAGTGGAATCAGGCTAAAGAGCTTGTTACGTTCCTCCAACACTAGATGTCGCTGTAGGACATGTAGCGCAGACGCCTCGCCGCTCTCTCTCCTGCTCTCTATGATTGATTAAGCTTCCTGTTCAGGCCCGGCTGCCAGTGACCTTCCTGAGCTGCGGACTTGCTGCTGAGATCTCAAGGTGGGTGCAATGCGGGCAACTCGCGGGCTGATAGGGCGCAATACCCAGAGCCGAGGAGCCTCCAGAGCTGAGGAGCCTCCAGAGCCAAGGAGCCCCCAGAGCCAAGGAGCCCCAGTACCCGAAGCAGAGAGGCGCCCATCCTTGTTCTGTACTGGGCTGCTCCTCCAGTTTTAGGCTGTAATCTGTAGTAGCTTCCCAGGGTCATTAGTTTTCCCCATCCTGCTGCTCCCTAGCAGCTACAGGCAGGCACTAGATCTCTACTGCGTGTGGCTTTTTTGACAGCTGACAGGTCTTTGCAATCACCCCCTCCCTCCCGCTTTGGTCCTTTAAAGGGTTTGTCCAGGATTAGAAAAACATGCCCACTGTCTTCCAGGAACAGCGCCACAACTGTCCCCAGGTCGTGTGCGGTATTGCAGCTTTCCTCCCACTCTGTTGCTGTAGTACCGGATACAACCTGTGGACAGGTACGGCGCTGTTTCTGGAACAAAACAGCTGTGATTTTCTAATCCTGAACAATCCCTTTAAGAGGGTTGCCCACTTTGTTATAATACAATCTTACAGCCCTGGGGGAGCTGTTATAATATAAAGGTTTTCTCAACTTTCTCCGATTTCACTGCGGTCTCTCCCTCGTCTTTTATTGCCATGTCTGGTATTTCCGCATGGGGACATCACTGCCGCAGCCGCTGATTGGCCGTAGCGGTCACATGCCGCCGGTTCCGAACGGTGATGAACACAGCGGCACATGACCTCTGCAACCAATCAGCGGCTGTGACAGTGACATCTCCATTCAGAAATACAAGAATGGCAACAGAAGACGAGGGGGACACAGCGCTGATACCGGAGGGAGCTGAGAATACCTTTATATTGTAACAGAGCCCCATTAGCTAGCTGTAAGATTATATTATAACAAAGTGGGCAACCCTCTTAAAGGGATTGTTCAGGATTAGAAAATCACGGCTGCTTTGTTCCAGAAACAGAGCCACTCCTGTCTGCAGGTTGCATCTGGTACTACAGCAACATTGAGTGGGAAGAAAGCTGCAATACCACACACGACCTGGGGACAGTTGTGGCGCTGTTCCTGGAACACAGTGGACATTTTTTTCTAATCCTGGACAAACCCTTTAAGGACAAAAGCGTGTGCCCCGAGGGAGGTAAGTGGGTGAATGTGAAGTGGGCAACCCCTTTAAAATTTGTCATCTATTTCCTAGTTAGGTCCTTGTGTGGAGAGGTCGGTGACCACCACTATAGCCGCCATCACACCTCCCACAGGCTGTATCCTCCAGCTTTCCCAGAATGGCACGGTGCTGTGTCCTTGACCTTGTACAGCCTCAGAGAGGTATCCTCAAGTCAGGTGGTGACTACTCCCTCTGAGATTTCTTATGACGACTACACAGGGTAGGACACTAGGAAGTTTCTAGAATTGGTGCACACATTCATCTTAGCTGCATGTGTATGTTGTCATGTAGAGGACAGTAAACGGATGCCAGTCACCTCTGGGGCCAGTTATTGTTGGATAATAGGACAGGTAAAAGCTTAAAGGGGTTGTCTCACTACAAAGATTAGCTTTCAACATGTAGGGAACAGTAAATGTAAACTTTTTCTAAATACATTGTTTTTTTTTTATATTACCTTGTTCAGAAGATAAGAGGTTTTACTTTGAGTGCATACAGGTTTCTATGGTTACCGTCCTGCTCTCCTTTCCTGATTGGACAGAAAGCAGAAAGTGACGTTACCAGGATGGACAGCAGCTTGAGAACAGAGTGTGTTATTTCCAACAAACCAAGGACATGAATTACTTTTGATTGTTTGCTTTGAGCTCTGAAGCCTTCTGCACTATAGATTACACTGTCCTGCAGTCATGTCAGGTCAATTAGAAGAGCTGGGAATACGGAGCCGATATGTGACGAGCGGGACGGTAAACCTGTGCGCTGAGAGCAGGTAAAATCTCTAATCTTCTGAACAAGGTAATATCAAAAGAGCAATGTATTTGGAAAAAGTTTTCATTTAACGTTCCCTATATGTTGAAAGCTAATCTTTGTAGTGCGACAACCCCTTAATGTCCACAAGACAAATCTGTCAGCTGTCAAATTGTGATTTTCTTAAAGCAATAACTTTGCTTTTGAAGGACAAACCTGAAGGCCAAACTGGAAAAAACCATTTCCATCGGCCGAACATTTTGTGCACTTGTACATGAGGCTTATTTTATGTCTGACTTTTATTACATTTCAGATGTTGGGAAAAGCGTTTGCCAACTGGTGGTCCGTTGCCAAGCCATACTATGCTACAGCCTACCAAGAGATGTTTGTTGGTATCCCAATCATGGGTTACCTGTATTACAAATTATCATATGGTGGTAAGTCACATCTTTATTTCAATGACATTTTTTTTTTTTTTTTTTTTTAGTCCAGTATTTTTTTATTTTTTTTTATTTCTTGGGTTCTTTGTTGACCTCCTATTAATTAAAAAGGTTTTCCCATTTAAAGCCTTGGGATCTTGCAGGTTTTGCTGAGAGAAATGAGGTGGAATATGTGGATGTTGTTTTTCCCCTTGTTTTTAAAGTTAGGTTGAACACATAGCTCCCCTTACTAACTCCATTATATTTTTCTTTTCCCTTTTAAAAAATACCTTTTTTACATATCCCAAACACAGGCCCGTTCTCCCCTTATCATATAACCCTTTTATCCAGAGAAGCTTCTCCCCCTTATCATATAACCCTCTATAGATCACAGAGCCCAGCTTCTCCCCCTCTATCATTAACCCTATAACACAGCCCCCACTTCTCCCCCTCATTATAACCCTTTTTTATACACAGACCCATTTCCCCTTCTTCCCTCTTTTTCCCCCCTTTTTAAAACCATATTGCAATAGGTTATTTTGGTCACTAGATGACCACATGGGAGTGGGAATGTGAAATTGTCATATAGGTATTATCCTAACAAAATAGTCTCGGTGAATTTTTTTTAATTTTTTTTTTTTTTCCATTTAATCCAAATAGTTGTAGAGTCATGATGTGTACATCCAATATCGTCTCAACCCCCCTTTTTGATCGTGGGGTGCATGGTAAATTGGGTTTGTTGGGGTATGTTAAAAAGGGTAATTGGGGGGCAAAAATTGCGGTATTTCCCTTTCAAAATGCCCAAATGGTCCCCCAATTAGGGTTTTTAATAGTTATGAGAGCTATGAATTCCATCCCTCTCCCCTGGCTTACAATGAGCTTGTATTGTACGCTGGGAGAGAGATATGACGTCACTTGCTTGCGTGCCACTGTTAACCCCTCATCGACCTTGGGCGTATGAGTACGTCCCAGGGCCGCTCAGGCCCCCTCCCCCCACCCCCCCCCACAGAGCGGCGGGTGTTAGCGGCTGATCGCAGCTAACACCCGGCGGTAACAGCGCCGGCGGGTGGCTCCGCCCGCTGGCGCTGTTGAACCCATCAGACACTGGCCGCGGCGTCTGAATGAGAACCGATCGTTACGGTTATCGGCATCGGACACGGTGGTGGGGAGCCCTGTGAAGGCTCCCGTCACTTACCCTGGCCGGTTTCCCCACTTCCTGTCTGCAGACGGAAGTGGGGAAACCCCCATCTTTGTACACCCTAATGCATTGCCTTTTGCAATGCATTAGGTTGTATTTAACAATCGTGCCCCCTAGTGGTCACACCATAGGGGACAAAATGTTACATTTAAAAAAATAAATAAATAAAGTTTTAAAGTACAAAAAAGGATTAAAAGTTCAAATCACCCCCCTTTTCCCATTTTACAAATAGTCATTAAAATAATAAAGTTACACATATTTGGCATCGCCGCATCCGAAAAAGTCCCATCTATAAAAATATAACATCATTTATCCCGTGCGCTGAACACCGTAGAAGAAAAAAAAATTTCCAAACGGCAAAATTGCGTATTTTGGTCATTTTACATCAATCAAAAAATGGAATAAAAAAAATTTTTCAAAAAAGTCGCTGCATTCCAAACTGCTAGCAATAAAAGTACACTTCAGCCCGCAAGAAATGCCCCTCACTGACGGCTGTAGGTGTTAGTACAAAAAAGTTATTGGTCGCACAAAATGGCGCCTTTTTCGCAATTTTAACAATAGAAAATGTTTGGAATTTTTTTTTTTGGGACCAAAAAAATAACGGAAACCCTACATGTTTGGTATTGCCCGGGTGCGTAACAACCTTAGAATACAGATAACACATTATTTTACCCAAGGGTTGAAACGCCGTAAAGCAAAACCCCGCAAACATGGCGAAAATACTTTTTTTTTTTTCACAATTTGTCCCACTTGGAATTTTTTTGCGATTTTCCCAGTATATTCATTGTATAGTGAATAACACCCTTAGAAAGTACATCTTGTCCCGCAAAATAAAAGCCCTCATGTGTCTATGTAGGTGGAAAAATAAAAAAGTTATGGCTTTCAGAATGCGAGGAGGGAAAAACGAACGTGTCACTAAAAAAAAACGCCGGGTCCTTAAGGGGTTAATGAGAGTTAGGGTTTGTTCACAGGGCGTATTGAGTCCGTGTTTACATACACTTGTAGGTGTGCGTGTTTGGATCCAAACACGCATCTAGGAAATAGCAGTGTGATTTACATTGCTTTTAATATGAAACACGCATCAGTGTTCACATGAATGATCGCCAACACGTTACATTGTGTCTTTCTGATCCATTCTAAGTACTGACATGTCAATTCTTGGTCCGAAAGACGCAGCAGGAGCGGTATTTTAAACTATAGGGTGCGATCCTGCTGCATCCAACACGCAGCTGCATGTTGGATCTGTTTAGGATCCGATCGCCAATACGATTTACGGATCCAAAAATGCCCTGTGAACGTCCCTTTAATGGGGCCAGCCCTCCCTGCACTTTAGAAGTATGCGCTGGCCAGCGTGTACTTCTAAAACACCCGGCGTATTGTGGCGTGTACAGTACACACCGCAATACACCGTGTGAACATACCCTTACAGTTCTTTTAATGGTGGCTAAAAAGGGCAAGGTTAAGCTTTGAAGTTCCTCTATGTTGGACGTCCTTTACACCAGTTTTGATCGATCTTCCTTTTATTTCTGACTCCAAGGAGATCAATGAGCAGAGAGAATACTTTTAAGGCTGAGATTCCAAAGAACTTTAGTTATTATCATGCGCCAGACTATCGGGTTGTTTGAATTATTAGGTTTTGAAATAAATGTACCGTAGGCTGGGTTCCCATGTTACATTTGTGTTGTATTATTTGTGTTGTATTTTTCAACTTCATTGAAGATGCTGGCCAAAAAGTGTAATTTAAAAACTGCAAAAATAGTCATGCTTTATTAATTTAGGTGTATTTATAATTTAACTCAAATTTGGAACACAAGTGATCTTTGAATTAATAAAATATTGTATGCATTTTGTTTGCGTTTTGCTGCATCTTTTAAATGCCTTGTAAACGCCCGACAAATGCAGTGTGTGAACCCAGCATTATTGCCTTTAATCAATTGCTGCATCCTGTGTCTCATATTTATTTATTGGGCATAGTGCACATGCATAAAATATAAATCGTACTTTTTTTTTTTTTTTTTTTTTTTTCCTTTCTTTTCAGGCAAGAAAGCAGTAAAAGACACCAGTGAGTATTGTGTGGTTGATTATATGAGTCTCAGCCCCTTGTTTAGAGGAAAATGTGAAATATAAAGATTTATTACATTTTTTGGGGGGGCTATTCTGCATCAAAATGCGTGCAAAAAAAAAATTACGTTTTAAATGGGAACAAGCATGCATCTGATACACAGCTGCACCATTTGACACTTTTTGCATAATGAAACAAACGTATGGGACCATTATCGGTACGTAAATGAACCTCTAGTGCAATGAAGGTCCCTGCACTTCAAAAACAACCCACAAAACATGAGAATAAGCAGCGAAAAAGAACAGACGGAAAGACACACAAAATGAAGCAAGCACATGTAAAAATGTATGAAAAAACAAACTAAAAGACAGCTTCTCCTGGTAAAAAGTGGTTTTGACGCAAAAAAATAAGTTCTGGAACATTTTTGACTCTTACCCTTTTTCTTCAGTCCCCCAGGGGGCTCCTGTCTGTCAACCTGCTCTAAAACCCGTCAGCCAGCAGTTCCCATCTCCGTCTAGATGCAGCGCTTCCATTAAGCTGCAATCAAATCATTGAGTGTTCTAAGCTATTTAATAAAACAAAGGTTTTTTTTCAACTGTGGTCTTGGATGTTACTTGGTTTTATTTCCATCCCTAGTTAACAATCCACAATGAGGAGGTTGTACTTCAGACTTTGCTTAAGAGTGTTTCCCAAAAATAGGGCATCTCGTTAAAATGTCATGTCATGGATTCTAGGGAACATTATGAACAGCTGCGCCCTTTGGCGGCAAAAGCTGAGGACCCGTTCATATATTACGAATGGTTGCATTCCAAACTTTGGCGCAATGCACCAAAGAACAGTGCAATCTTTAACAAACCAGACAAGTTAAAGGTGGTGCTGAGCCAGACTGTGGGATTGGCTCTACACTGCCCTGTATGTATGAGCTCAGAGAACAAGGCCAGACCAGGTAAAGGTGTGCCTGAGCCAACTGTGGTATTGGTCTACACTGGCCTGTAGTATGACCTGCAGAAGAACAACAGGTAAAGGTGGTGATGTTGTATTGGCTCTATGCTGCCCTTAGTAGACCTGCAAAGAACACCAACCGGGTAAAGGTGGTGCCTGAGCCAGACTTTGGTATTGGGCTTCTAAAAACTGCCCTGTATGTAGAAATGCAGTAAGAACAGCCAGACCAGGGTAAAGGTGGTGCCTGAGCCTACTTGGGTATTTTGCCTTACATGCCCTGTATTATGACCTGCAGAAGAACAGACCAGGGTTTAAAGGGGTGCCTGAGCCAGACTTGTGGTATTGGCTTACACCGCCTGTATGTAGGAAACCTGCAGAAGAACAGCCAGACCAGGGAAAGGTGGTAACCTGACCGACTTGTGGTATTGGCTCTACACTGCCAGAGTATGAACCTGCAGAAAAGCCAGACCAGGTAAAGGTGGTTGTCTGAGACAGACTTGTGGTATTGGCTCTACATGCCTGTATGTATGACTCAGAAGAACAGCCAAGCAGGGTAAAGGTGCTGCCTGAGCCCGAAATTGTGGTATTGGCTCTACATGCCCTGTATGTATGACCGCAGAAGAACAGCCAGACCCAGGGTAAAGGTGGTGCCTGAGCCAACTTGTGGATTGGCTCTCACTTTCCCTGTTGTATGACCTGCAGAAGAACAGCCAGACCAGGGTAAAGGTGGGCCTGATCCCGACTTGTGGTATTGGCTCACACTGCCCTGTATGTAGACCCGCAGAAGAACAGCCAGAACCAGGGTAAAGGTGTTGCCTGAGCCAGACTTGTGGTATTGGGCTCAAAACTGCCTGTATGTGTGACCTGCAGAAAAAACAGACCAGGGTAAAGGTGGTGCCTGAGCCAGACTTGTGGTATTGGCTCTACACTGTCCCTGTATGTATGACCTGCAGAAGAACAGTCAGACCAGGGTAAAGGTGGTGCCTGAGCCAGACTTGTGGTATTGGCTCTACACTGCCCTGTATGTATGACCTGCAGAAGAACAGGTTCATGTATTCTAGCGCATTCTATACTACCTTCAAGTTATTTAGATCTGGTCTGACGTTCATGCATAGTATAAGGGTTCACACCACGGATATTTGATGTGGAGTTCTTTGTGGATTAGATGTGAAATCCGCATTCTACTCATTTGAATGGGACATCAGCTCTGTGGCCTACATAGTGAACATGACGCTTGTATTTTGGTCTAGTAGCTGAGATCCAAATTAACTCCTTGAAGTAGGGCTAATCTGAAATCACAGTGAAATACACATCTACATTCCAAGTCCACCTCTAAAATCCATATAGAAATATGCAGATTGTGTGTAGAAAACTGACCTGTAAACATACCCTTGGACAAGAATAAATGACCATCAGAAATTTCAAAGGCTTGCCTCATGACTGAGGTCAGTAGGAGGTAGGTTCCAATCGCCAGACCCTCTCTGTGACATGACAATTTCTCTAGTAGACACATGGAAGCTTTCCAACCAGTTTACATTTAGAAGTGCCCCCTACTGCCATCTTTGTTACATGTCCGCTTCTTTCAAGCATCTTGATTGTAGAACTGGTCTGCAGCCTCTAGCTCTGGTAAGCTCATATCTTGTGATGTCTAAACCACTGATAACAAAAAAATGAATGAGCACCACCGTACATATAGGCAGTCCCCGACTTACGTCATTCCGCCTTACGTCCAGGGCTGTGGAGTCGGCAAGCCGAAACTCCGACTCCTCAATTTCCCAAACCTCCGACTCCTGACTCCCTCATACAAGGCGCATGTTTTAGTGATTACTTTAGTAAAATGGAAAAATCAGGCTGTTTATCACCTTATGATACAATAATCAAGCTATTTAGGTAGAACAGACATGACAAGCTAAAGGTAACAATGTTTTGATCTTTTGAACACTTGTGGGTAGAGTTGAAGAAAAAGTGTATTTGTATCCAAGTCCAGTCGAACCAAAAGGGAATTTTAAAAGCCTGGGGTCAATTTTGGTCAAGATATGCTTGAATCTGATTCAGACCCCAAAAAGGATTCAGGCATTTAAAAACCAAAAGGTGGTTTTTCCCAAAACAAACAAAATAAAAAAAAATTAACATTTGTTTTTAGGAGCAAAACAGACATGCATTTAAAGGGAAAAAATCTGCAGAACTAAGCGAGGTAAATACTTGAAAATACATTTATTAAAGCAGGGAGATGATTATATAAAATTCGTGCCCCATGTACAAAGCGTAGTGGATGGAGGAAGGGCTGAAAGTCACAAAAAACAAACTTGTTTCCATTTTGTTTTCAGTTAAATATATTTATTTGGGCATGCTTTAGGAAAAAAAATTTTTTTTAAAATGCAAAACGGGGGAAAAATTTGTGGGGTTTGAATTTTTTTTTAAATAGTATTGCCCATTAGATCCCGATCATACCCCACATTATTCATTATTCCAGGGGTAAGAACGGCCCCCTTTTCCTAATTTATTCGCAAAGCGGTTACCAAAAGGGGGAAATCTTAACAAAATTTAGGGTATAAAGGAATGCTCAGCCACAGTCAGTTTTGATGAAAGGTTAATTTTACTTTTTTGAAAAAGGGAAAAAATTTTTCTGAAATGTTTGGTAGGAAAAGTTTTTCCCCCGGGGCAGCTCTTTGTCTCCTGCATCAATTACACTCCCCCATGTGATGAGTGAAATTGGGGGAGTGCACTGGGGGACCAATTCCTCTTGCTCTTTGTCGAAATAACTGGGTAACTTATTATTATTGTCGGGGTGGTCCATTTTATACGACTCATCCCGCAAAATCCCCCAACCGTTTTCCCCTCCCAGCCCTGCTTACGTGGTCCCCCGTTCAAATTTGGGGCGGAACGATTCAGCCGGGGCAGGGGCGCATTGGGCGCTGCTGTGGCCCGGGGGTGCGCGATCTTCGCAGCTGTATGGACTCCGGGAGGTAAATTGACCTCCATCCGCGCAGGCATGCCAGGCCCGGGCAGGCGGGGTGCTTCCTTAGCAACTCCTTTGGAGCGCATCACGGAAGATCATTCGGAGCAGAGACGAGCACTCCCCCGTCCCCAATAGAACTCCAGAAGGGCCCCAAGTGCATGCGACCTTTCCGGGGTCTTGGCCAGGGAGGGCAAAGCCTACCCCGGGCCCGTCAGAGACCGAGGGAGGGGGAACCTCGGGGGAGCGAGGGGCGAGGTGGGATTTTTTATTTTTTATTAACTCCTTTCCTTTATTTCCTATTAAAGAGGGACTACCTGCCCCTTTATAAAACCCCCTTCTTTTGAGGGACTACTGCCTATACCTATTTTGGGGGAAATGCCCCTTTCTTCTTTATACCCCATCTTTCCCCATACCTTCTTGGGGGATTTTACCTGCCTATCCTTCTTGGGGGTTTTTGGTTTTTCCTTAAATTCGCTATGGGACCTATACCCGCTAGGGGGCATTTAACCGCCTATAAAACACCAAAAAGTACTAAAAATATTTTTTTCCGCTTCAACAATTTCAACTTAAAACGAACCCAAACCCCTTCCCTATCCTGCTATGGGGACCCATACCTGCCATGAGGGGAATATACCGCAAAGGGGGGAAAATACCTCCTATACTCTATGGAAAAATACCCCCCTTTTTTACCCATCATGTACTAATTTATTGGTTCCCGACTTCACACAAACAAATTAAAACAACCTACAGTCCCTAATGTATTTAAAACCCCGGGGGGCTGCGTTAGGGGTGTGCATGCTATGCCCTTTAAACTGAAAAAAGAAAGATGGCACAGACTACAAGTTACATCTTTATTACTTATACTCAAAAGTTCATGCAGCAGCTTATAAAAGTTATACACAAAAGTTAACACACAAAAACTGCATAGTAGTAATTAGGAAGATTCCTATAAGGGTATGTTCACATGCATTCCTGTGCACGCCACAAAACACTGTGTGTTTAGAAGAGCACTGCTCAGCACGTTCTTTTAAAGCATGTGAGGTGGGGGAGTGACCCCATTTCATCATCCCTGCCTCGAATACGGCGGAAAGAGGTAACGTCACTTATTTCTGCTGGCGTTCAATACGTGGCGGGGTTAGGGTATGTTCACATCGCTTATTGAGCCACGTATTTCAGCGAGCAATTTGACATGTAGTGCGCGTTATATGCGGCGAAATGCGCGGCAGAGAGCGCTATAGAGTACACGGCCTCTCCCCGCGCGTACAATACGATCGGATTGTACGTGCGGGGAGAGAACTGACAATGCAAGTCGATGCTGGACTGTAATCGGAACTCCCATTCATGTCTATGGGAGAGTCCCAACCTGCCCTCCATTCAGAACAGAGAGTTTACGGGGCTCGTTTAGGAGATTGTTGTGGGTCCCAGAGATGGGACCTGCACCTATCGGACATTGATGGCATATTCCACCTGTCCATGCCCTCGTGATCTCCCACCTAGACTATTGCAACATCCATCTCTGTGGCCTCCCATCTAGCACCCTCGCTCATCAGGGAGACTCCCTGAAAAGGGGGAGTCCTCCCGAGCTCTCTGAAGACATGGTGAATCTCCCGCAATGGTAGGTTTCATGTCAGATAGTGAGAAAAACATTCATATGTTTCTTTTTATACAGTGTATAGAAACTTCTGGTTTCAACTGTATAAAAATTGTCCTATAAATAAAATAATTTAAATGAGGTGGATGAGCCTGAGTACCTGCTGAAAAGTAATCAGACATATACCGTGGCACAGTCACAGTGTAGCTGTAGATTAAAATTGGTGGGACAGACTTGCTATATTCTGCACTATATACACTAGTGCAGCATCTATGTTTGGTTGGTTTTAGCCTAAGCCTATATGGCAGCTAAACCACTCTATACATCTGAAGACTTTCTTACTGGCTGTGGGTTGCTCTGTATATAGTGGTGATGCCAGGGTAAATGTCATAAGATGCTGTCATGACATCACCGGGTACAGAGGGACCACATTGTAGCTCAGCTCTGAATTAAAGCTGATTAATGTGTTGTTACCCAACTTGGATGCTGGTTAGGAGATCCAACGTTACCACATCTCTTATCAGCTTTCCTCCAAAGCTGTTACACAAATGTGACAAGGGGGTGTGACATTGTGCAAAAGAGGGCGTGCCATGTAAAACAGGGGCAGTGGCCCACTCAAACCATTAAGGTGGTAAACTGCAATTCAAAATCTCCCTGAAGGCCACTTCCAAAAGTTGGCAAGTATGATGTGACCCTCTTCAAATGTACAGCGCTCTGGAACTAAGGGTGCTCTAAAATAAATTCTAATAATAAATAATAATCAATGTCTGTAGTGAGACAACCGCTTTAAATAATTTCCAACTTTGGGATCTGCTTTAGCACTTGTTTGTCCTGTATAAATTAACATGTATGTTAGAATTGCTACCTGTAGTCTGTGCCATCTCTTTTTTGTCTTTCGCTTCTCGGCCTCTTGGCTAAGATCAAGTGTAGTATCTGCTCTTATCAGTCCCCTTGGTGGTGTAAAGCCGGCATCGCTATAGGGGGGCTGTGTCCCAATGGAGAACCACACTGGGGGTAGGGAGGGGGTATACGCGGTTGCTTGAAAGACAGCACCCGTAGGTGAACCCCCCCTCAGGATTGAAGCCAGGATGGCTTGAGGGGACTATGAAGCCCTAAGTGTGATGTGCCCCAGGATTGACGACCCTGGGGTGCCCGAACTCAATGGGTGTGGGACCCCACTTGAGTTTAGGCACATTTGCACGGCACTTAAACTTTCACTGTCCCTTTGAGCACACGTCCTTATTCCCCGGCCTTCTGGCTGAAATAGGGGAAAATTTTTTTATAATTTTCCGGCCGGATGTCGGGCAGTATCTCACTGCACACATTTACTTATTTATTTTTCACGTCACTGTGTGTTTTTGTGTGTCACGTTTTTGTGTGTTTTGGATTTTTGGGATGCGGTCCTTCTGGGACCCCCCCGAGGTCTAGGGGAGAATGTGTGGCCATTGTTTCCTTTTCCCCTGCAAACCCCGGCACTCTTCGGGGGTCGGCCACCAGGGAGCACTTGGTCGAAGTTTGGGGGTGGGGAGGCCATTCTGACGCCAATGTGCAAGCTTGTAGGTTCTATCTGCTTCAGCAGTGGGACCGCCTGCCACTCTTCGGAGTTGGCTACCTGGACTGCACTTGGTTGAGGTTTGGGGTGGCAGGCCATTCCGATGCCAAGTGCGTGTTCGTAGGTTCGATCTGCTTCGGCAGTAGGGCTGTTTGTGCAACCCCATGCAGATGCCTTCTGGCTCGGTGGGGGAGCATTGTTGCTCTCACGCTGCTTCGGCAGAAGGGAATACGTTTTGTGTATTCCTGTGCAGGTGCCTTCTGGCCCGGCAGGCATACTCTTTCCGTTCCAGGTATATGGGGGACCCATTACTTTTAAGTATGGGTCTGCGATAGACCGTATCCTGTTGCACTGTTTTTGTGTGGCACTCGTGTTGCACTATTTTTGGTGCATTTTGGTGTTAGTTGCACGTTCCTAGGGCTTCAAAAAAAAAAACAAACTTGTTTGTCCTGTATAAATTAACATGTATGTTAGATATGCTACTTGTAGTCTATACCATCTCTTTTTTTTTTCTTTCACTTGTTACGTGGTGTGTAAACTACCCGTAGGGTGGTGCGGCCACATCCCACATACAAATTACAGAGTATAATAAAAATTGCATTACTATATAGGTTGCCTTACTGTAATTCAGGCTTGTTGAAATTTGCGATTTTGGATGGCAAACATGAGAGCAAGTAACCAGTAGGTGTCGGTATATCATTATTGCATTAGTAGCAGACGCATTCCTTGGAGTGAAGCCATTGTATGTAGAACAGCAGTTGTAATTCTTACAGTTTTATCTGCATTGAAGACATCACAAGGTGGATATCCTGCGCATTGATTCCCTGCGTAATCAGCCACAGCACTCCGATTATATGAAAATTACACCAGAAGGTCTTAAAAAGCTGTGAAGGGAGAAGCCTATAATCCATAATATTACTTTAGGGGGTGCAGCCTGTAATAATAGCGCTGATGTATCAGTCCAAGCACTGGGTTAGGGCCTATATTTTTACCTTGAACTATGGTTTATTGTATGAGGTCTGTGATTGAGGCTTCATTGATCTGAATGACAAGACCTAGTTGGCCATAGCAGTCCAGAGTCATTATGATGCAGGTTGGGGGGCAGAGGACTTTTCCAGTCTCATAGTGCCTGGCAATAAATGGCAGTCAAGACGAGCCAAGCTCTGGATTCAGTTGCTTTTGTTTGGCCCTGGAGCTGCAGTGTTATCACCCATATACAGAGTGCCTGGCACGTGCCCCCTCCCATCTGCAAGCCAAGTATCCTCGGGATCTTCCCTTGATGCCAATCCAACATCATGTGTGACCTGCTGTGGTGCCACAGGATGGCTTTTCTTTGTCTGGTTTCCCCAGGTTTTAGCACATACAGTGAAATCCCCAATGTGTCCTCAATCTTTTGCAGATTTTTTTTTTTACACTTATGTACAGGGTCTTATTAACCTTCATTCACGTGCAGTGCACTGTACTTAAATCTGCAGCTAACCGACTAACTTTATTCACAATAATGCAGGCTTCAGAGCTGAAATCTCCCAGCATTCCTTGTTGCTTCAATGTCTGTAAAGAACTTGGTCTGGTAATTTGCATTCTAGGAAGTTTTATCTTTATGCCATTCACAGTGCAGTACATCTCATGTACCTAAAATTAACTGCTTCTGAGCTGAAATCTCCCAGCATTCCTTGGTGCTTCAATTTCTGCAAAGAGGCTAGTCCATTGAATTGCATTCTGGGAAGTTACATCTTTGTGCCAGGCACAGTGCAGTACATCTCATGTAGGTAAAATTAACTGCTTCAGAGCTGAAATCTCCCAGCATTCCTTGCTGCTTCAATTTTGCCACAGGTTTCACTACTTCTACTGTAGCTGATCTGAAATCCACAGCAAAATCTGTATGGAATACATGGATTTTGCTGTGGATGTTTGTCAAGATCAATGGTGGAAAATTTCAACTGCATTCTGACTTATACTAAGGGTGGTTTCTCACACACGGCTTTTTTTGGCAAAACACCATTGCAGTTTTTGAGCCAAAGCCAGTGGGTTTAAAAGGAATGAGAAATATAAAGGAAGGACTTAGACTTCTCCTTCCTGCTGAATTCACATCTGGCTTTGGCTCAAGAAGCTGCAATGGCATTTTTCCCAAAAAAAGGCTGTGTGTGAAACCGACCCTATAGAGAACAATGACTGACGTCTGAACAGTCCAATTACATTGAACGTTGTGTGATGGCCCGAGGATCTGGGAAAATGCCATATATGCTGGGAGTACGAGTTCTGCCACAGGAGACAATGGCCTGGATCACACAGATGTCATTGACAAATTCCCTTCAGATATTTACATCACAATGACCAAAATCAATGTGCAGCCATCTGTCTGAGCAGAGACGGCCTGTGGTCATTTGTATCTCCATATTTGTCTAAAAAATTCAAAACATATATGTATTCTTCAAATTTTACAAAAAAATTAAGAGTGGCTTATTAAACCATGAGATGGAAGTCACCTTGCTTCAAGAACACCTGTGCGCTCTCCTGACATGTCTGTAGTAGATACTTCTTCCTCATAAAACTATTATATTCTGCATTGTGGTATTCCTCGGTTATTCCTCCTGGTAATGTATGGATAAATTGATATCCGAGCATTATCATTCAATATTTTTGTAGAATGTATCCACAAGCAGTCTAAGTGCTTGTCCCCACGGTAGATTTTTCATCCAGTTTTACAGATGTTTTTCGGTTTTGAAAGCCGTCCGTAAACCGGCTGTCAAACTTTATCACGGACCTTTATGGAAAACCAGTGTGGCAGTCCCCACTACACAGGTTTTCCACCGGGCGGTTTTTTCCACCGTCAGCGGTCCGAAAAACATTGACCATGTTCATTCTTCCACACAGTTTTTCGGGTGCACAATGAACCTGGGTATTCCGAGCTGTATTCGCCTTGTGCCATGAGGACATGCCCTAAGGCACAGGTGTCAAACTGCGGCCCTCCAGCTGTTGGGAAACTACAACACCCATCATGCATTTGTATAATCTATAACAGTGGGCATGATGGGAGTTGTAGTTTCCCAACAACTGGAGGGCCGCAGTTTGACACCCCTGCCCTAAGGGTATGTTCAAACGGCGTGTTGGATCCGTTTTTGGATCTGTTTTTAGTTGCGTGTTTGGTTCCATGTTTCAGAACCTAAACTGAACCAGACACGCATCTAACAATGTGCAGTGTTATTTACATTGCTTTCAATGTAAATCACGCATCAGCGTTCAGACGAGTGATCGCCAATGCGTCTTTTACATGCATCCGTTGACATGTCAGTTCTTCATCCGTTTGACGCAGCAGACAACCTATTTCAAACTATAGGGTGCATTTCTGTTGCAGCAAAAACACATCCAAACACGTACCTGCATGTTGGATGCATTTTGGATGCAATTTACGCAGCGCTATTGAATGCGTTTTTCGGATCTAAAACGGATCCAACTCACTGTGTGAACATACCCTAAACGGAGGATCCCAGCATCTGGAAGCTGCATCTAGACAAAACCCTGGCTTTAAAACACAATGAGTCTTGGTATAGACTTGAATCTCATCTGCACCCGTTTGGTTAACATGAGCTTCCACTCCTCACGTATATACTTCTTATAGCAATGACCAAACTTTAAAATTTTCATTAAATTTTAATCATATTCCGATTTAAAACAGACAACAGTCTAAAAGACATAGAAAAGTGCAGGTACTTATCACACAATGGTGTAGTCCATTTCTCTGCATAGCATAGCAATGCAGAGCGGCTCGTATCCTCCAGCTAATCCTCATGGAACACATCAAAGTGAATGGTTGTCTAATGAGCCATATATATCTAGGAGGTCTCACAGAAGATCACACAGCATTGTTATTACTGTATATTGTCACGGGTGGTCCCGCGACCCCCGCCCCGGATCGCGGGCACACCCGTGGTCACCGTACGGGCGGCACCCCCCCCCCCAGGACGGGCGGTGGGCGCGCTCACCCGGCCGGCCCGGCTCTCTCCTACTTACCCGGCCGCGCTCCTGTTGCGGTCTCAGCCTCCCGGCGCGCGCGTCCCCGACATCTAAGGCGCGCGCGCGCCGGCACTGTGAGATTTAAAGGGCCAGTGTACCGGTAATTGGCTATTGCCGGTCACTGCCCTTATTTAAGCCTGCCCCTTCCTGGGGCCGTTGCCGGATCTTTAGTGCCATTGTTGCCTTTAGAGAAAGCGTTCTAAGCCTTGTTCCTGATTTACCGTGTACCGTACCTTTAGCTTCCGTTCCTTGACCACGCTTCTTGCCGCCTGCCCTGACCTTGAGCCTGTCCACGACCACGAACCTGTGCCGCCTGCCCTGACCTTCTGCCTGTCCCCGACTACGAGCCTGCCTGACGATTCTGCACCGTGCTATACCTCGGCTGCCACCGCAAGCAAGTCACGTCAGGGGGGACGACCTGGTAGACTCCCGCCGCAGCAAGTCCATCCCGCTTTGCGGCGGGCTCTGGTGAAAACCGGGACCTACTTAGATTCCGTTCCCTGGCGTGGCTTACACCATCGCTTGCGGTGGTCCAGTGGATCCACTTCTACATCCGGGTACGTGACACATATGAGCACTGTGCCTTTTCTGTTCTGTAACTGGGATCTGCAATTGCTTCTGCATCAGGAGATGGAGCTTGTAGCCATAGGTGTCATTTAGCACAATTTGAAAGTACCACCTTGAAGGGCGGGAGATTAAACCCAGGCAAGTTTTCTACATGGTAGTTTGGTTTTATCCAGCCCATAATAATACAGGCATGGATGTACCCTAAGAAACTATCATATATTCACCTCAACCCTTTAGTGACCCCTGTCCTGGCCAACAATCATCAAGTCTTGCTTAACACCTGGTCAATATGAAAGCAAAGTGCCAAGTTAAAAGGGTTTTGCCATAAAATGATGTGGCGAACTGGAATTGGTCCATAGGCTTTGAGTTTTACACATGAACTAGAGGATAAATGTAAAGTTCTGCATCTGGGTAAGAATAATCTACAGGCATCATATGTCCTAGGGGGATTAAAACTGGGAGAATCGCTTAATGAGAATGATCTGGGCATTCTTGTAGATCGTAGACTACAGAACAGCATGCAGTGTCAATCAGCTGCCTCTAAGGCAAGCAAAATATTGGTATGTATTAAGAGGCATGGACTCACGGGACAAGGATGTAATATTAGCGCTGTATAAAGCATTGGTGCGTCCTCACTTAGAATATGCTTTTCAGTTCTGGGCTTCAGTATATAGAAAAGATTTAATGGAGCTAGAGAGAGTGCAAAGATGAGCAACCAAACCAATAAGGGGAATGGAGCATCTTAGTTATGAGGAGAGGTTAGTAGAATTTAACTTATTTAGAAATGAAAAAAGATGGCTCTCGTGATGCGCTTTGTTTGGGCACGGAGGCACCCTAGGGTCTCCAGAGCGATCTTAATGAGGCCTAGGGCGGAAGGTGGACTGTCAGTTCCAAATTTCCAAGCATACTATTTGGCGGCCTCAGCAGTCCGGATTTTGGATAACTTCCATCATAGGAATACTAAATTATGGGTTCAACTTGAAACGGAACTTTATGGCTCCCCGACGGCAGCACTACCCTGGCTACCGCCCCGTTGGCTTCCTAAAAAAAGTCTAATCGCTACCCCCCTCATTATACAAACAATTCTATTAACGTCTAGGTCTTACCCTAATCCAATGCACATTTGGAAACCTGGAGGTCCGCTCACTCCCATTACTGGAAAGCCCGGAATCCCGGATACACTGAGCGCGATGGGGCTCGGCATAGGCGGAGATAGGGGCTTTGGGATCATGAGAGACGTATATGATGCTGGAGCGGCCAAGGGATATTCGGTCTTATCGAGCGAGATTCATAGCTCGAGATTCTCGAGACTCCATTATTATCAGCTGCGTAGCATATGTGCAGAGGTTGAAATCCCCTTGACCCTTACCAGACCCCTCTCCATGTTTGAAAGTTGGTGTCTTCATCTGCAATCCCCTACGCACCTACTTTCTAGGACCTATGGCTTATTGACGCAGGTGACCCCCTCCTCCAAATTATTCTTCCAAAAGACATGGGAGAGGGAACTCAATAGGGAACTCAGTGAAGAAGAATGGAGTCAGGTGTTCGACCTGGCCCGCAGAACAACTGTCTCCATTAGATCCCAAGAATTGAATTACAAGATCGTGTCCCGATGGTATAGGGTCCCTGTGCTGCTCCACACCCTGTTTCCGTCGGTCACCAACTTATGCTGGCGATGCCATGGGGCAGCGGGAACCATGCTACACATCTGGTGGCAATGTCCTTCCCTGCAGCCTTTTTGGGCTAAAGTAATTCAGGCCATCGACCTGATCTCCAGTGAAAGGTTGGATAATGATCCAGTCACTTTACTGTTCATGCTCATTCAGGGCCCTCCCCGCTCTCTCAAGAATAGGTTAATCATTACTTTGCTGATTGCTGCCAAGGCTGACATCCCCCGATTGTGGCTCTCCACTACTTGTCCCACTATTACGGCCTGGTTTGACGAGGTTCACAAAATCTGTAGATGGGAAGAGATTCGCAGCGGTTCGTCGGAAAACGACCTGACCTTTCAAAGGATATGGGGTGATTGGTTTAAATTCTGTGCCTCTCAGCATTATGCCATGTTCTAATAGCTCGCGGTATTGGTTTGGAGTTTTGAATCGCTCTGCAGACCTGAGGTCTGGGTGGGTGGCGACGGGTGGTGAGTCCTGGCTGGTTATCCCCTCCCCTCATTCCCTTTCCTTGTTGAGCTTACTCTTCTAATTTATCTGACGATCTGTCACAATGCAGTGCTTCCATGGAGGCGTCTCATGACCTCGGGAAGACAAGGAGGGGTTAACGTGCAGCATGGCTCTGGCCGGCTCCATTTTTTGTTTTGTCGGTGATGGCGCGGAGTGCCTCTGTATGATTGTCCAATGGACTAATTGTTCCCGCCCTCCACTCTCTGATTTGGAACGATGTCTGGTGATCCTTTATGACCCTCACTCTTTACATGTCTCGCTCCTTCGCTCTATACCTCTGAGCATGCTAATCGTCGGGTTTCTAAGTAAACCTATATTTTCGGTCATGATTTTCGTAATACATGCCATGCTGATATCGAATGACTTGACGATAAATGCCTTTGTTGCGCTCCCTTTCATGTCTCCTATGGTAGCCTCTGATTTTTATGTTACATAACTAATTTATGTTACCGCATTTCACCATATCGTACTCTCTATTATTGAGTACTAACTTGTATAGTCTGTTTCTATGTTTGATTGAATAACGCTCTTTTGAATAAAAAAAAAAAAAAGAAAAGAAAAAAGGACGGCTCCGGGGGGACATGATTAATTTATTTAGGTATGTAAATGGTCCCTACAAAAAGTATGGAGAAAAATTATTGCATGTAAAGCCCCCTCAAAAGACAAAGGGACATTCCTTCAGCTGGAGAAAAAAGGATTCAATCTCCAGAGGAGAAGAGCGTTCTCCACCATGAGAACTGTAAATCTGTGGAATAGCCGCCTGAGGAGCAGGTCACAGCAGGAACATTTGAGGGTTTCAAGAAAGGCTTAGATACCTACCTGAAACGAAAGAATATTAATACGTATGTAGCCATGTAAGTTCTGGATCCTGTCTTGTGGCGGCTCTGGGATCAGAAATTAAATCTTCCCTAGAGCAGATTGGTTCTTGCCTTGCGGGTTTCAGGGCATTCACCAGTGGGGAGGCTGGGCTTAAACTCCTTATCTCCCTCCCTTCACCCACATTTCCCCACCTTTGGTTGAACTTGATGGACATATGTCTTTTTTCAACTGTACTATGTAACTATGTGACCTAAGTCCTGGACCAGCTAGGCACCTTGACCTTAACTGACGTCATGGGAAAGCGGGGTGCTCCAGGTGAAATTGTGCCATCCTGCTGTATCACAAGAATTAGATTATTATCGTAGCACCTGGTAAATAGATTTATATTTTAGAGAACAGTACAACATGTACCCACTGAATGCTGCAGATGAAACAACAGAACAGATGATCCCACAGGATAATATAAGCATTCAGAAATGTGCCTCTGTCCCAATAAATGATTTAATGGAGAAGTCTTCACTGAACGCCCTGGAAACCTGCACTAGTGAAACACGCTTTTCAAGTAAAGAATAAATCTCTCATCCTGGGTATGACCCAGTCATTTATCTTTCCCATACAACTGCTAAAAGGTACATGAGTAATGTTTTGGAGAAGGAAATGGACGCTTGTTCTGGAGAAAACACTGCTGCAATGTAACCATAGACATGTTATTATATCCTGAGCAGAATGCATTGTTTTTATCATCTGTTCATACTGATTACTATTAGAGATTGTATGGAAACATATTTCTAGATGAATACAGAATATTGCTGGATTCACAACGTGTAGATTTGTTCTTGATAACCTCGACTTTTATCTGGAATCTTAAAATCAACTTATGAGGCTCGGTTCACATAACACTTTTTGACGCCTATTTGGAAGCTTTAAATGCAAATTTTAAACGCAAATTTTGCTAATGAAAAAGCCAAAAAATGCATCAATAATGTTTTTAATGGGAATATGCACATTAGTGCACATACAGCTGAAACCACAAGTTTACATCCACTATATAAAAAGAAACATCTGCAGGTTTTTCTCACTATCCGACATGAAATCAGAATAAACCTTCCCCGTTTTAGGTCAATTAGGAACCAAAATTATTTATATTTGCCAAATGCCAGAATAATGAGAGGGAGAATTTTTTACAGCATTTTTATTACTGTCTTCAAAGTCAAATGTTTCCATACACTTGGATTACTATGCCTTTAAACAATTTGGGACAGCCCATATGATGAGGTCATGTCTTTGGAAGCTTCTGATATGTTTAGGGTGCTTTCACACAGTGCATTTTTTGGTGCGTTTTTTATGCGTTTTTTGTGCAGAAAGGCTCATTGCTGCACCAAAACGCAATCAAAAATACATAAAAAACGCATCTGTGTGTGAAAGCACCCTTACTAGCAACATCTGAGTTAGAGACAAACCTGTGGATGTATTTTTTATTGCACATCAGAAACACACTGCTTCTGTGTGTAACATCATGGGAAAGTCTAAAGAAATCAGCCAATATATCAGAAAAAGAATTGTGAACTTGCACAAGTCTGGATCATCCTTGGGTGCAATTTCCAGATACCGGAAAGTGCCTCGTTCATCTGTACAAACAATTATATGCAAGTACAAACAAGATGGGAATGTCCAGCCATCATACTGCCCAGGAAGGAGACGGGTTCTGTGCCTCAAAGATGAACGTACTTTGGTCCGACATGTGCATATCAACCCAAGAACAAAAGCAAAAGACCTTGTGAAGATGCTGGCGGAAGCTGGTAAGATTGTGTCATTATCCACAGTGAAACAAGAACGCTATCAACATGGACTGAAAGGTGACTCTGCAAGGAAGAAAATATTATCCCCCCCAAAAAATAAATAAATACATTTAGAAATGGTGTGTTGGCCCCAACCGTTATCCTTTGATGGGATTTTTTTTCAAAAAAGTAAAAAACCTAAAAAGTGTAGAAAAAAAATAAAATAAAATAAAAATATTTCAATAAATAAATAATGTGCATTCAACAGTTTACACAAAATACAAACTACACATATCAGGTAAAAAAAAAAAAAAAAAATCCACACACGACCTGTAATATAATCCCCTTGTGGGTAAAGAATTAATCTAACAAGTTATTAAGTCTGAAAAGTGAATGGTGTAAAAAAAAATTGGAAAAAAATTCTGCAATAATTTATAAGTGAACTTAAACTAGTCCCCCAAACGTACAATTGGTCTTGATAAAACGAAGCCTCATACAGCTGTGTCATTGAAAAAATAAAAAAGTTACGAATGTTGAAATGCAAGGAGACAAAAACTAAAAAATGTGCTGGTCATTAAAGGGGTTGTCTCACTACATTGATTCATCTCACCTCAGTCCTGTTTTCTTGGTTTCATTCTTAATTCAGGGGCGTGTTTATTGGCTTCTACTAAGCTGCCGTAGAAGCCAGGTCTGTAGCTATAGCAACCAGTGCTGGCAGTCTATCAAGAGAGATCAAGCAGGCCTGTAGCTATAGCAACTAGTGCTGGCAGCCTATGAGGATTGATCAAACAGGTCTGTAGCTATAGCGACCTGAGGAACTGATGCAGCCCATACAAGAGGGGATACCTAGAAATAGGTAGGATACGGTTAATAGACATATATTGCAAAGTGACTTGTTTTTGCAAGATCTTTAAAATAAAAAGCAATCCTTGTAGTTAGACAACCCCTTTAAGTACTTTTCAGCCGTTCGGCTTAAGGGGTTAAATACAGTTTCCCTTACATTGCCCATGGTCATTATTAGTAGGAGAAAACTAGTAATAGACTTGCACACTGCACACCCCCAATTACTGTACTGAATTGCAGTTTTAATGACATCCCTTCCCTAATCTCTAATTAGCAAATGTTACTCAATTCACAATCTCTGTGACTGATATTTATATGAATTGACTAAATCGCTTGATCCAGATATGTCACATCACACCAGTGAAACAAGCTTCTCATAGCTGCATCTGTCACTTCTTTGTGGGCGCTGCTATCAATATTGACTACAATGGAGCGACCTTTATAGCTTAAAAATTGGACGATGATGGGGGTCGCGGAATAGGTCCCCGTGGTACATGTCACAGATGTGTCTCTTCAATGATAACAATAGTATTTCTTGTCTTGAAGAGACACGCAAGGTTTTAACAGTGGAACTGGGAACACATTCTCAGTGGTTGTCCTCCAACGCTAAGGGCTGCGTGACATGCCACAAGCCCTCCAGGGCGAATTATGATGCCAGAACCTGGCATGAAGTAGAGTGCACCTCTGAGCCAACACGTGGCCTAATACGTCCAAGTCATAGAAAACTTCAGGTATTGGACCAAGGGCATAAATTAAACTTGAGAAGTCTCTTACGCACATGGTACCTGTAGCTCAGGGGGTCTCTACACCTTTTATAATAGCAGAAGGACTCTCTTTGAGGACTCTAAACTGGGTCTGTCTAGAGCTACACCAGTGCTCTAATAGAATTGCTTAATCATTAGTGACACTCGTAACTCTTCTCTAAATTATGAGGTTTCCCCCCTGAGTTTTTACTTTACAAGAATCCCACTATTATATTTTTATTATTATTAAATATTTTTAGAGCCCATTGAAACCGGGCGCTGTAAATCGGGGGCTATACACTACATAAATCAAACGAACAAACAAGTGAACAATGACAATTGGCAGACGGGGAGAGAGGACACTACCCGCGAGGGCTTACAATCGACAAAGGGGGGGGGAAAAAGACAGGAGTTAGGGCAACATGTATGTGGGGAAGAGTGACAAGTTTAGTGGGGTTGTAGGCAAGCCTGGAAAAAAGGGGTTTTCAGGTTGTTTTTAAGGTGGGAAAATGGGGGAGAGTCGTGGTTGGGGCGTGAGTTTTCCAGAGTGTGGGGAAGCACGGGAAGTCTTGGGGCGGGGTTTTGTGAGGAGCTGATAGGGAAGAGAGGGAGAAGTCCTGGAGAGCGAAGATGCGTGTGGGCAGATATTGGCAAAAGGGCAAGAATAATGAGGGAGAGTCTGGAGAGCTTTGGTAGAGCTCAAGGTTATACTTGAATAATTCGTATGGGCGATGGGCAGCCATGAAGGACGGCAGGGGGAAGCAGAGGAGTACGATGGTAGAGTGATAAGACAGGCTGCTAGAGTTAGAATGGCTTGAGGGGAGCAAGGGTGCAATCGTAGGCCACAGAGAAGGATGTTGCAGTAGTCTAGGCGGGAGATGACAAGGGCATGGACCAGCATTTTTGTAGTGTCAGAGTTGACTACCTGACCCCAGACCCAGATTGGTACTAGTTCAGCCTCTATGTTGGTACAGCAGGAGTTTGGGTGTCCCGTACTTCAAAGGCTCAGTCACATTTGGACCTCACCACACTCTACTAGCACCCTCCCCGCCTGTTGCCTAGGCCTTTACTCTCTTTTAGATGGTCAATAACCTAAAGAGATGATCTCATTATGCTGTTTCACAGAGCCTTTTCTACACAGTCAGCTTCAGTGTCTCCACTCCTGTTCAGGCAGGGGTTTCTACAGCATGCTATGGAGGGCCTTGATAGATGGATTCTAGAAGCCGAGGGCACAAGCATAAGGTTAAAGTTGACATGAAAACATAAACAAGCTCCATGCGCTGATAGACACGCAGAGACCTCCACCATCCTACCAGCTCAAAGCAATAGCAGTGGTAGGTAACTAGCAAAAGTTGTATAAACAAGCAAGAGATAAGAACTACTCTAACTTTGGAATGAAACAATGTCAGGACAGCAATGTATTTGGTAATAATCTTTTTTCACCTTTCCCTAGATATCTAAAGCTAATCAATATGATGGAAATACCCCTTTAAGTGCACCAGGCAATGTGCACCTTCCTCTTCACTCCACATACCTCATAATTCTGGATTCGCGTAGCCACCACTAGGGGAGGCTCACTGTAAATGGAATTTTACAGCTGTTATTGATCTCAATAGAAGCTGTTTATATCTGCATGCACCAAGCTTGATATAGATAGCCATAGACAGCTGCTATAACAATGTAACAGCATGAACG
This sequence comes from Phyllomedusa bahiana, assembly GCA_025379985.1. NCBI lineage: Eukaryota > Metazoa > Chordata > Amphibia > Anura > Hylidae > Phyllomedusa > Phyllomedusa bahiana. The sequence continues at coordinate 345,234 of JAODAL010000063.1, forward strand.
GTAAGCAATGAAGGGCTTCATTGCTTTTGCCTCTATGGTAGGTATTCCCCAATACACAGATGAAGGGTTCCTCCATTAAGCTATCCTCATGGTTATTGAACTATTGAGCTGGTCTTTATTTTGTTCCAGGCAGTCCCCAGGTTACAAATGGAATAGGGACTGTAGGTTTGTTCTTAAGTTGAATTTGTATGTAAGTTGGAACAGGTATATTTATCAAATGTAACTGCAGCACAAAGGTTTCTTTTTTTTAGCTTTGGATAGTGCAGGGAAGGATTTTTACATGTGTTTTGCTGTCTGTGCCTCTGTTAAGAAGATTTCCCCTCATTTTCACCTCATGTGCTGCTGTGGCATGCTGGAACTTGTCATTCCACAACTACTATCTGCTGTGGAACATAGAACTACAAATGCCACCATGCCCCATAAGTCTCCGTTTGTTACTAGGGAACAGATGTAAGTCGAAACGTTGTAAGTCGGGGACTGCCTGTACTATGTATTTCATACATCATACACATGATATATATTATACATATCCCTTCCTCTTTTTCCACATTGTGGATTTGAAATCGGCACCAGAACAAAATCCATTATATGAGCTACAGCGTAGATTTCTCATTCAAATAAATGGGATGCAATTGTACCTGGATTTTAATGCAGAATCCAACATATAGTCTGTGTTGGATTCTGCGTGTGAACATGCTCTTAGGATTTCCTTTCCATTCAATGGAAAAAATAATCCAAAAAAAAAGTGTTGTAAGGCTAAGTTTATGTCATGGATTTTTTTGGACAGAAAAAATCTTTAAAAAATCAACAGTTGGACATGTTGCAAATCTACACTCAGATTACCCAATTCAATCTGCATTAAGCAAACCAATAGCTTTTTCACATGGAAACTTCCTCATCAAATCACATCACACGGCCAAGATTAAAAAAATTATCTATATTTTGTGTGTGTGTCTGGGTGTGGTGTGTGGCAGTGTTGTCTTGTCTTTCGTGTTGTTCTGTGTCCAGGGTATTTTAGGATCACTTAGATCGTTTGCCCCTGGATTGGGTACTATCTGTCTTTGGCCCTGTTTGGATGACGTTTCATCGTCATTAACATTCTATTGGACTGATTGTTTCATATTATATTGTTGCTGACCTTTGCATTGTTTATTACCATACTGTCTCTGGCTTTATCTTATGTCCACATTTTGGATTCTGTATTCCTTTATGCCTGTTTTGACAGTCTGTTCAATAAAACCTTTCCTTGAATGCAAAAAAATTATCTATAACGTATGAACAGCATTGCGGATTTCCTATTGAAATCAATGGAAGTTGCTGTATGTGGATTTTAACACAGAATATGTACCAATCCACATGAAATTTCCGTTGTGTGAACATACCCCAAAAGTGCACATATCTGCAAGACGGATAAACTAAAAAAAAATTATCCCCAGTATAAAGCAACACAATATACATAATAATAACATAAAACTGCTGGAGGTTGTAGAGAAATAAAAGCAAAGAGACAAAATCATTCCCATGCCGAGATATGTCACCCTACATTAGTTTCTTGTATTGTATCCATCCCTGCGTGGGCAGTAATAATGTATTAGTCACCGGATACTGACATAAGAAACAAAATACAGTAAAGCATAAATGTTGCAACAAGCTACTGTACATATACAGTATATACATAGATATGAATAGAGACAGTGGAAGGCGTGGAGCGCACATGTACAAGTAGGCAAATAAATAGTCATTGTTTCAAGTTGTCAAAAGTAATCTGACAAGAAGAGTTTGTTATGTAACAGAAGAGATTGAACAAAACAAGTACAAGGTAAAAGTGAAGTATTTGCCCACAATAACCAATCGCAGGCTGCCTTCAAAATGTAAGGGGATGCTCACACTGCGTGTTGGATCTGTTTTTGGATCCGAAAAACACATTCAAAAGCGCTGCGTTAATCGCATCCAAAACACATCCAACATGCATGTGCTGCAGCAGGAATGCACCCTATAGTTTTAAATAGGGCGTCTGCAACGTCAAATGGATCAAGAATTGACATGACAATTCTTGATCCGAAAGACACAGCAGGAGCCCTATTTAAAACTATAGGGTGCGATCCTACTGCATCTAACATGGATTTCCCAAAAACACCCGCTCTTTTGGGGAAATGTTGGGTCCCTTGACCCTGCGTTTTGGGATGCTTTTTCGGATTCAACCCCAAACCAAAAAAATCGGTTTAACGGCCCCCTTTTTTCCCCAAATTTTTTGGAAACCTAAGTGACCAAAAAAAAACTCAAATTTTGCCCTTTTGGGTTATTTTCTTTTCTATGTTTCAGCATATGGGATAAATGATGTTTTATTTTAATAGATCAAACTTTTTCGGAAAGCACAAACCAAATTTAAAGGGGAACTTTTTTATTAATTTTTTTTTTTTTAAATTTTTAAAATGGCCCAAAAGGGGGGTTTTTTAAACCCCATTGGAAAAGGAATACTTAAAAAACTTAATTTACCAGCAAAATTTTTTAAATTTTTTTTCCCCCTTTCGTTTCCAACCCGTTAAAATTTTTTTTTTTTTCAATGATGCCCGGGGTTTTTTGGGCCCCAAATTTTTTTTTGAGACAAGTTGTACTTTTTGGGGGGGAAAATTTTAAGGGTTTACTTTAAAATTTTTTGCAGGGTTTTTATTTTTGTTAATTTTTTTGGTTTTTTCTTTTTTTTTTTACACCATTCCCTTTTCAAACTTTAAAAACTTTTTGGGTTTAAACCCACGATTATTAAGGGGTTTTTGGAAAACTAAAGTGTAGGTTTTTTTTGTGTGTGTAAGGGATGCATAAATTTTTTTTTTTTTATTTTTTTTTTTTTTTTCCCACAATTTTTTTTTAAAGGGTTTTTTACCTTTTTTTAAAAAGGGGGTTTTCCCGAAGTGATTTTCCTTTCCTCCTTACAGTTAGGGGGGAAAAATAAAAAAAATCATGGGTGGGCATGAAGGGTGCAGGGGGGAAGGGGGGGGGGACAAGAGTGAGGAAAGGGGGGCTTATTGGGGGGGCTCCCAAAAAATTAAAATTTCAAAAAGTGGGGGTTTTCCCATTCAGCAACAGACCCTAACTGCCCCTTTTTTTACACCCCTTGAAAACTATTCATTTCCCCGTCATCAATAAAAGTGCAAACACGCAACCCCCCCTGCCAGATCGCTTGCATCCCCCTTTCGTGTCCAATTTAAAATTCGGGAAATTTAAGGGGGGGGCCCATGCTTTGCTCACAAAGGCTTCCTTTTTGTAATTTACATATATTTTGAAAAAGGGGGGGTTTAAAAACCCATTTTTGGGGGGTCCCACTAAATTACATTATGGGAAAACCCCTTAAATGCCAGGGTGGGGGAAAATTTTTCATTAAACTTTTTCCCAAAAAAGTAATGGATTAGCATATTAAATTTTAAAAACATTAGATTAGCTAAAAACATTTAATTTTGTTCATTTGGGAAAAAGGCGTTATAAGGGCAGCCCCAAAGTCTACACAGACAACCCTGGGGGACTCAAGCTCCCCAGGGCACTTTCAGATTTTTGCAGGTCAAACCTGACCAAACAAGGGGGAAAATCCTTTGTTTAAAGCGGCCGTAAGAAAAACCCCGGCAAACAAAGGTTTTAAATCCGGGAGCAAAAGAGGCCCCCGATGGGGCCCGGGGTGTGACAGCCCCGTTTTTTAGCGCTGGGTGGGGGCTGGGAGCCCCAAAACCCGATGTCTGCAGCGATGTCAAAGACCCCCCACCGCCCACACAAAAACTGGCGGTCATTTTGGGCTTAAAAGAGGGCCTGGCAATTTCCCTTTTTTTCATCTCATTTAAAACCCTTTGTGTTCCGGGAAATTTTAAAAATCCCGGGAACCCTTCTCTTTTAATCTTTTGTCTGTTCCCTTTTCCCTTTTTAGGGAAATGTAAGAATTGAAACTGTCGAAAAATTAACATTTCATCTGCAAACGGGGTCCCTGCATACACCAACTGTCAGCACTGATTGGACTATGTCATACTATGCAGAGACACACACCCCACCCCTATAATTAGTAACACCCATCTCGCAGGTTCATTTATTGGGCTATTTAAATTTTTTGAGGGAAACAAGGGCAGCACAAAAAACCGAATAAGAGAAAATGCCCTTTATTGGGTTTTTTCACAGAGAATTTAAGTTTTAAAATATAAACAACAAAAGCAAAACAATCCTTTTTTCTTTGATTAACCATTTTTGGGTGTAGGGGTAACGGGGTAACTGGGTTTGAACTATGGAAACCAGGGGAAAAAAATACAAACTCCTTGCAGATGTTGTCTTTGGAGGGATTTGAACCCAGGGCTCCAGCAAAGCCACAGGTCGTCTTTTAAGTGATTGTGTAATAAATTCTATCAATAGCATAGAATGGATGTACAGTCGCTCCCTGAGTTCTGAGACCCCCACAATGAAGGAGAATTTTTCTCTGTACAGAAAAGTTCCTGGCCACACACCATGCGGAAAATTGCAGAACTCTCTTTTCATTAAATAAGGTATTGCGATTCGCATAAAGGGGGTCGGGAGTGCCGCTTTGTAGGAGAAATGCCAAATATGGGATAGGCAGGGGGTCCCTGCTGTTTGACCCCCAATACCATAATGTTATGCTACCCTTTTGACTGCTATAGCTCGTTAAATATCACTTTAAAGGAGTTATCCTATTTGGACAACTCTTCTCTGAATGAAGCTGTCCTAATGATCAGCTAAAGATCTGGCTTCTTGATCGCTGATATCCTATAAGGAAGATGCAAATGCCCCATTCTGGGCCGTGTTGTATACCCAAATGAAGGGATGAGCATGGAATACATGGCTGTATTGAATCCACCAAAATGGGAGCCATTGTTTGAATTGCCTCTAGGCTCAGACTGGCTCCAGGGAAACCCAAACGAGCCCCTGGGCACAGAGGGCCTTGTAACGGACTGGAGTGGTGCGGGAGTCTCCCAGGCCCTTTTACACGGGGCGGGAAATTCCTGCGGGGGGGGCCAAGGGTAGGCGTGGACGATTCGAAGGATGTAGTCGGGGACAGGCAGGAGGTCAGGGGGGGGCTCGATTCGTAAACGGGGAAAGGGCGAAGGTCAGGAACGGCAAGATTGTGGTCGGTAAAATAGGGGGAGGTCGGTAAACCCCGGGAGGCTAACAGACAAGACTAAGGGAATGCTTTTCCGAGGTATAACACTAAGGAACCCGGCAGGGCTGTAGGAAGGGGGCCCCACTTAAATAGGGACAGGCCGGCAATGACCAAATTTCCGGCGCACTGTCCCTTTAAATTTAAGGGGGGCGCCGCGCACGGGGGGACCGGAGGTGGACAGAGCAGGATCTGGCCGGGTAAGGAAATGGGGACCGGGCATTTGGGGTGGCGGACCCCGAACCCGAGGTTTGGGGAAAAGGGGGGGGGGGGGGGGCAGGGGGGGGGGGGGGTGCACCCCCCGACCTGGGGATGAGGGGGGCAGGGCATCCCCTGGAAAAGGCCTTCTGTCAGCATGGGTTGTGTTGCTTTCGGTCGAAGGGCAGAGAAAGAGAGTCAGAAAGTAAGAGCCAAAGTCCATGATTTGGGTGTACAGGAGCTGTAGGAGGTTCCCAAAAAATCAACTCCACTGGTGGGCCCCAGAAATCAACTCCACTGGTTGGGCCCAGGAATCAACTCCACTGGTGGGGCCCATGAATCAATTCCACTGGAGGTGGCCCAAGAATCAACTCCACTGATGGACCCCAAAAATCAACTCCACTGGTGGGCCCCAAGTATCATCTCCACTGGTGGGGCCCAGAAATCAACTCCACTGGTGGGTCCCAAGTACCATCTCCACTGGTGGTCCCCAGAAATCAACTCCACTGGTGGGCCCCAAGAATCAACTCCACCATGGACCCCAGAAATCAACTTCACTGGTGGGGCCCAGGAATCAACTTTACTGGTGGACACCAAGAGTTGACTTTATTGGTGGGCTCAAAGCACCCTAGTCCGAAGCTGATTGACTTTCCACTGTGACTCATAAAGGGGGATCTAAACACCCCACTTTGACATTCGTATGTCTTAGTATGGGACATAGGGGGGTCCCAATCATGTAATATTGCTCAATGCAGATATAAACAGCATCTCAAACTCTAGAAGACTGTACTACATAGACGCCCATTGACTTTGTTGCTGCAGGGGAAATGTGAATGCAAATCTAACACGATGATGTGTTTTAATCACACCTTATCTACTATGTGTAATCTATTATCACAGCAAAAATGATTCCATTTCTGACAGGAGGAATCATCACGCAGACAAGATGATTACTGTAGCAGTCTCTATATTATCATCTAGTAACGACGGAGTCTGTCACTGCTGTGTTATTTGCGTATAAATTACTCATCACCTATAAAATTGCCGTTTTATACGAGGTATGTATGACGCTACGGACAGAGCCTTATTAATGCAGACATTCCACCACCAAAGAACTTTCTGTATGTTTCGACCGCAGTTATAGAGATGTATTTGGACATATGTGTTCTGTACGCCCTTATGGGACGGGTGTGTGAGATTTTCCACAGAACACTCCTCTCCGTATTATTCCATCCAACATGCTGAGATCTTAGCAGTAAACTGAGAACTTCTTTGCATTTTAGGGATTTCTGTGCTAAGATCCTGCTTATATTGGAGATAGTCCAAGGGTGGGATTCTTCACGATGATGATATGCTTGTAGCATGCAAATCATATTTTTGTAAGTTTTCCTTCTCCAATAAAATAACAGAACCCTTATAATTTTCCAAATATTCTACATAGGAATGGAGTTTCCAATTAAATGGGTTTTCTCACCATGCAGTTTTGCAGAGTCACAGGCGGATTCAGCCTCCCACTTTCTAGTCAGGCTGTGGGTGGTTCTATAGCAGTACTTAGCATACGAGCTCAGCTATTCCTAGCTGAGCATTACAGAGACATAAGTGCAATTTAGGGCCACATGTATTAAATTTGGCGTTTAAATGCCAAATTTTATGCGCATTATAGTGGCATAGAGTGCGCCTGATTCATGAACCAGGTTTACTGCAGGTCATAAATCAGGCACATCTTAGCGCTAGGGCAACATTTCTGGCTCAGGTATACCACTATTAAAGTGGTATACCTGTTCCTGCAGTAATGTGCCTAGAAATTCTGTAGCAAAGGTATAAATTTATAGCTTCGTACGGTTCTAATGCGCCCCATCTCCCCCCGAAATCAGGGGCATTACAAAGTGCCGCCTGCGCTTTGTAAGGCTCTTGACATTGGTGTATGCGCCATTTAAAAATGTAGCGAACGGGGCTGCGCTGGATATCGCACTGAAAAGACGACAAATACATGCCGCCCTTAATCTGCAAGGAGTGAAATCAAGCGTTATCAAAGGACTCTGCTCCTTCCAACCATCACTCCCTGCTCTCTGTCTAATCAGGAAGGGAGAGATAGACGGTAACCTAGAGACACTGGTGTGCACTCAGAGCAGATAAAATCTCTCTTATTTCTTGACTAGGGTAATATCAAAAGGGCGATGTATTGAGAAAAGGTCTACATCTACCATTCCCTACATGTTAAGTAAAGACCCTTTGTTCTGAATTTAATAGGTGTCTTTGCAGATTTTTTCCTTGTTTTCTATATGATCCAGTATGGTTCTTATATTTTTTGAACTATAATAAAGGACATTATTGGATTCTATGGATATTGCCATGCTATTAATATTTTCTATAAAGAGGAAAAAAATTTGTATGATCGTCCTGATGTGGGGAAACCGTTGTAAATTATATTATACTGTTAACAGATATTGGAACAATTCCCTTTGCCTTATTTGGTCAATTTCTTTCAATAATGACCACTTGCTCTTCCTTTGCTATTGATGTCTACTCCTTTTGTATTACTCTTAGGAAAGTATCACTGTTTATTCTCTGTCATCACTGTGAAAACCAATAAAAAGATATACAAATTAATGTATTCACCATGCTGTTTCATGGGTAGCTTCCGACTCACACTTCCTGATCAGGCTGTGGGTGGTTCTATAGCAGTGATTAGCATATCAGCTCTGCTATTCCTAGCTGATACTGTTACAGTGACATGCCTGCAGGAGGTTTGTAAAGTATAGTGTACAAGTCTACAGAACGCTAAAGCTTAAAATTTGTCATTAACTTACATAAACAAGCTCCTGTGGCTTCAGATAGGACTCAGTAGGGAGTGACTCACCACGGTCAGATCGCAGCTTGGAGCAATGAGAGAGCAGAAAGAGGTGGTGGGTAACCTAGAAAAACTTGTGTACAGTAGCAGTAGATAAAATGTCCTTTAAATCCTGAACAAAGCAAAATCAAAACAGCAATGTATTTGGTAAGTCTTCCTTTACTTGATCATACATGTTAAAAGCAATTCATTGTGGTGAAAAAAAAACTTTAATATTAAGGTCCTGGAAAATGTTAATAGGAGTGCAATTTATTTAGTGGAGCTCATAGTGGAAAGTAAGGCCATATTGAAATGGGACCCTATCTTCTTTGCGTACTTCTTTGTGAAAGGACTTGTATTTTATTGCCCTATGTCTGCTCCCTGTATTATCCTTTTCTTCTAGCTTACAAGGGTACGTATCCTGTGAAATCCGCAGAGAAATCCACGGTTTAAAAACTACAGTAGCAGTAGATAACATGTCGTTTCCATCCTGAACAAAGCAAAATCAAAACAGCAATGTATTTGGTAAGTCTTCATTTACTTGATCATACATGTTAAAAGCAATCCACTGTGGTGAAAAAAAAAACTTTTATATTAAAATCCTGGAAAATTTTAATAAAATTGCAATTCATTTAGTGGAGCTCATAGTGGGAAGTAGGGCCATATTGAAATGGGGCCCTATATTCTTCGCTTACTTCCTTGTGAGAGGACTTGTATTTTATTGCCCTATCTCTGCCCCCTGTATTATCCTTTTCTCCTAGTTTACAAGGGTATGTTCGCATGGGCAGGATCTGCTGTGAAATCTGCAGAGAAAACAATGGTTTAGAACATGCATCAACTGGTGTTGATTTTGCTAAAGATTTTGTCACGAATTTTGTTGCAAATTTTATTGCGGATAGATCCACATTGACTTCAATGCCTCCTATTGAAGTCAATGTATAAAAAAACCATGACAAAATCTTTATCAGTTGGTGCAGGTTTTATGGTCTCTACAGAAATGCTACGGATCTGCCCCGTGTCAATGTACCCTAAAAGGTCCAACATTTATACATTTGCTTGTAAACCTCATATTTTATTTTGTGTCCTTCAAATCTTATAAATGTTGATATGACTGTATACATTTATCTGAAAATAAAAATATAAAAATATAATATAATATAAAAATATATTTAAAAATAAAAGTCCAGTTCCAATAAATAAGGTGTATTAGAGAACTATATTGCTGCAAATCTCAAATACATAAAAGGTGACCTGACCTTTCCTTACCCCATATGTTTCATACTCACCAATTTGAGAAATCTGGGCAAAGCGGTTTTAAAGTGACCCTAAACTGCGGAAAAATCACTTTCTCACAGCAACTATTTGGGTCATGATTGCTCTCATCCAGTCTATAAGGAAATATTTCTGGAATTTAATGTGGCCTTGGAGCTCGAGGGAACATCTCATAGGTATAAAAATTTTGCACGTGATTTCTGACATAAAGTATTCATGTTTCTAACACTCACCTGTCACACGTTCATGCCTGTGAGCAAGATCCTGTCAGGGTTGTCGTTAAAGTTTATGTTCCTATAAACACATGTAACTGAACATGTGCGGCTACATTACCTCGTCCATAAATTACACACTAGTCTAAAAATGACAAATACAACTAAAACTGCGCAGTGCTGGATACATAACAATAACTAATGGCAAACCATAGGAGAGACCCTGTAGAGTCAATGATCCCATTTAGCAGTATTGTCTTCTTTCAGGGTGTGTTCACACAACATTTTTAGGATTATTTTAACTCTTCAAAATCAGCTTCAAAATCTGCTTCACAAAACACCTAGGTGTATTATGAATAGTATATAGCAAAGTGTTGAGCATTTTTTGAGATATTCACACACACCGAAAATACCCTCTACTATTGTTTCTATGGGGATTTTACTCATGTGAACGCCTCAAGAATAGACAAGGGACTTAAATTTACGCGGGTAAAATCGTCCCAAAATATGCGCCCCAAATAGGCTTGTAAAATATGCTTTGTGTGAACTATGGCACGTATTTTATATTGGAATCAATGAGAGGTGTTTAGAGCATTGTTTGAAGCTCATTTTGGGACATTTTTCGTCATGAAAATATGTAAGTTTAACATACCCATAAGAGGAAATTTCTATTAGAAAGGAATATTTTGTTGAAACCAATATTCCTGGAAAACAATTTTTTGGAGGAAATTTTTGGCAGCATTATTTTTTTCATATCAGCAGTCCTATGCAATTAAAAATGACATATAAAATCTTGTCTTTTCTAGCTGCAATAGTAAAGAGATAAAACTCCTGGATAGCAGGGTAGAATAATCTTACTTTACTGTAGATGCTGCTTATCTCTACGTAGTCTCGTTACAAATAGTAGTTAATGACATGATTGCTCTATTGTTCTCTGGACAGGGATACATAAGATTAGAAACAACTGACAGGGCAATAACAAGAGCAATACATGAAAGGTTAATGGGTTAATCTTTTTTTGCATGAGGGAGGTTTCCAGTTTTCTTTAGGGTATGTTCACACAGCTTATTTTGGGGCGCATTTCGCCGCCTATTTCACGGCATACTGAGCTCTAATACAAGAGAAATGCGCCCCAATCATTACGGTAATGCACAGTTCTCATAGAGAACTATATATTACGCCTCCTCTCCCCGGGCGTACAATACGATCGTATTGTATGCACAGGGAGATAATTGACATGTCATTTATTCATGGCGCTTTTGTGCCGCGAGTAATGCATGGCTATGGGGCCGGCAGGTTGCCACCAACCCCGCATCGCCGGAGTATGTGCTGATCATCGCGACTCCGCGAACACCCTGCGTAATTGTGGGGCGTATAGTACGCCCCGCAATTAAACCATGTGAACTTACCCTTATCAGGTCCTGCTGATAACACTTTTATGGCCATAGTCGGCCTGTAAGTGAATTATCTGGCGATCCTCAATGCCGTGCTAGCAGAGCTCACAAAGGGGACATCAGAGACACAAGCCAGGGGAACTTTAAAAAACGATAAAAAAGCCAATTTAAGAAAAAAATCCATATAATAGTCACATATTGCTGGGCAATATTAAACCGTTCGTTTTTCAAATTGCGGATTCTGGTGATCTTTGAAACATGCTGGATCTTCTGCCGGATTCCCGTACATTCAATGAAATCCGAAAAGCTGGCCGCGGTTTTTAGCACAAAAAAAAAATGTTAAAATGAAGTCAGATTTTGGACAGCATTTTAAAGTTGCTGTGTATACATAGCCTAAGACTGCGTCCACACGGCAATGTACAAATTCTGGTTGGATTCTGAATTAGAAGCCAACCAGTATTTAACACTGTTTTCTGGTTTGTGCTAATTTTTTTGCCCCTGTATTTGGGTACAGTTTTTGTCTGTCCCATTGAATTGAACAGTACAATAATCCGCAGAAAATACGGAAGATTATTGTAGATGTTCCAAGTTTTTCTTTGAAAATCTGACCGTCAGAAAATCCAAGCTGTGTAGACAATAGCTCAGATTTTCTGTTGAGGTCGATGGGGATGGTTTACAGTTGGATCTTGATGTTTTTCAAATCCGAAATCCGTGTTAAAATCCGACTGTAAAACCATGCCGTGTAGACATACCCTAAGAGGCCGTATACATTTTTTTCTCTTTAGGGTACATTCATTGGGGTTGGGTTCACTTAAAGGTATGTTCACATGGTGTGTTGGATCCAAATTTGGATCCGTTTTTAGATGCGGGTTTGGATCCGTGTTTTGGACCCAAACACGGATCAAACAAGCATGATTTACATTGCTTTCAATGCAAAATGCGCATCGGCGTTCAGACGAGTGATCGCAAATGCATGTTTACTTACGTCTTTCTGATGCGTCTTTCAGATCTGTTCTAAGAATTGTCATGTCAATTTTTGATCCGTTTGACTGAGAAGATGCCCTATTTAAAACTACAGGGTACGTTCCTGCTGCTGCCAAAACACATCCAAACACGTACCTGTGTGTTGGATGTGTTTTGGATGTAATTTATGCAGCGCTTTTGGATGCATTTTTCGGATCCAAAACGGATCCAACACGCTGTGCAAACAAACTCTAAGGCTATGTCTACACTGCATGGCTTACGATCATATTTTCTGCGCTTTTAGGATTTTAAAAGCGCGGAAATACGATCCTTCGTACGGCCCCAAGACTGCAATAGAAAAGACAAGCAGTAGTCTGCACATCTCGGTTTTTCTCCAATCGTCTTTTGGCGCCGGCGTATTATACTATATGTGGTATTATACGCCGGCGCTTTTAGTTTTTTTGGCGTCTTCGAATACAATCGTATGCGCGACTTAAAGAAAAAACAAGAAGTGACAACGGTTATTGCGCAAAACATGACAAAAAACGAGTCCCTGCATTGGAACAAAACGTCTGCTTTGGCAGAATACATTCCACATGCACTAACTCCAGAAATTGCAGATTTTATTCCAGATTTATGTCGGAGTAAAAATCTGCGATACATCTGAGACAAAATCCACAATCAGTGCCGATTTTTGTGTGCTGATTTTATCCTGGAAATCAGCTGCAGACATACAGTGGATCTGATCCATATGAAGTTACCCTTAGGAACTGTTCACACTGCTTAGGTTAAATAGGCATGTAGGGGAAATCTTGCTAAAATACGCACATAAAATCTGTTTAACAAATCTCATCCACGAGCTAGGAAATTAACCTACTGCTATATACAATCCTATGCAGATGATTGATCTGTTGCAATCTAGCCAATCGTTATCTTAGATGTATGGTCAGCTTACATTAGAAGTATTGTCCTATTTACTTATAACATCCGATCAGAGGCGTAACTTTAGGCTCGTGGGCCCTAGTGCAAACAGTGAAATGGGCCCCCAGCTACCATGCGCCGCTTACAATACTGGTGTCTCCTTATGTGGCAGAAGGGCTTTTGGGCCCCCTCAGGCTGCAGGGCCCGGTAGCGACTGCTACCTCTGCACCCCTATAGCTATGCCCCTGCATCCGATCAAAGTTTAACGTTCATTTTTTAAACTACACTACAAAACTAGTCACTGAATGGCAATGCTGCTAACGAAACAGTATAAATAAAGTTTATTGAAATGGGATCAGTACATGCTCTCACTTTGTCATATTCTGAGCTTCATATGTAGGTCTTGTTGCCCTTAGAAACTCGTTGCGTTGCTATGGGCAACAAGGCCTACATATGAGGCTCAGTATATGACAAAGTGAGAGGATGTACTGATCCCATTTGAATAAACTTTATTTATACAGGTACAGCGAACATGTTTCATTAGTAGCATTTCATTGCCATTGACTGACTCCATATTACTCGGTCACTCATTTATCTTAAGAAAAATTGGATTAATAATGCTGCCCAAGATGGAGATCTGCAAAATCTTGATTGCTGCCAAAATGGTTCTCATTTTCTGTCAGTACAATGCCTATCCAGCTTGGTAATTTCGGACAATATGTTACTATGGAAACTGCTTAGCGACAGCATTTCGAAGTGTTGTCAGGCAACATGCCCATAACAACCAAGCTGCCACAGATGATCCTTATGAATTCAATGAAAATGGTTTTCCAAGACTTTTAAAAACCTCCCTCCCATTGTACTAAACTAGAAAATAACCCCATATTTTCCTCTCCCATTACCGCCATCCCAGAGCACCAGTGTCCACCACACCGTCCTTCAATGATGACATCACATTCATGGATCACATGATGTTGCAGCCAATCACTGACCTCTCTGGTCACATGCTGTACATGCTGGCATGTGACTGCCAAGGCCAAAGATTGGCTGCAGGATCATGTGATCCATGAACGTGATGTCATCAGTAAGGGACTGAGGGGACACTGGAGCTCTGGAACAGAGGTGAAAGGAGAGGTAAGTATTGGGTAATCATCTATATTAGCACAGTGGGAGGTGTCAGGGAGGGAACACTGGCGCTCTGGTGATGGGAGGGGGATGAGTATGACTTAGTTTTCTACTTTAGCAGAGTGGGAGGTGGTAGGAAGGTTTTTAAAATGATTGGAGTGGCCCTTTAAAGGCCAATCTGGTTCTAGACAAAAAAGCATTTGTACTGTCACATTTTTGCACCATAAGTTTAGCTGGAGACTTTGGAATAATGATTACTGTGTGGCAATATGGAAAATGTGATTCCAGTGGTAGATTAGGGAAAAAGTGTTTAAGTAGTAACATAGAGGATGACAAATCTGTTCTCACTACTCATCTATCTATGCCCTATCTATCTATCTATCTATCTCATGTCTATCTATCTATCTCATATCTATCTATCTCAGATCTATTTATCTCATATCCATCTATTTATCTCTCTCTCTCTCATATCTATCTCATATCCATCTATCTCTCAATTTTTCTCCTATTTATCTCTCACATCTATCTTTCTATCTATCTATCTATCTATCTGTCTCATATGTATTTATGTATCTATTTCATATATATATATATATATATATTTAGCGAATATCTAATATATATTTCACATTCATCTATTTATCGCATATCTATCGATCTATCTCATATCTAATATATAGCTATTTATCTCATATCTATCTTTTGATCTATCTATCTATCTATCTATCTATCTATCTATCTATCTATCTATCTATCTATCTATCTATCTGTCTGTGTGTCTGTCTGTCTACCGCTGCATTTAAACCAGTAACTTATAGATATATCTTTATACTTTCTATCCTTACTGTAAATTCTTAAATTGCTGAAAACGAAGCACTGTGATCACAGTTCATAAAACGGATTTTAACATGGAATTCAAGACAGAATCTTTAAAATCCATGTGCAATCCGACTCCATTCATCTAAAAGGGTAATCCACGCTGTAGTTTACAATGTAAATTATAGTGGGGATTTTCTACAGCACAGGTTACAAATCTGGATTCCGCTTCGGCAGGCTCGATGTGGATTAGCCCCACTGAAATAGGCATAAGCCGAGTCAAAATCAGAACCTGTGCAAAAGATAAAATCCCAAGTAGAAACCTAGGTATTGGCTGAGATTCCTCGTTGATAGGAAAAAAACCCCGAGGTGTGAACTTACCCTTACATTAATATCAGTCATGTAACTGCAGCCACACATCTATTCCCCTGCTTCAGGCAACACAAACTCCTCCATGTGAACTGCTCTTTTTGTGCTGCTAATAACTGGGAATTATAATTATACACCAAGTGATTAAGAAACCGATCATATTACAAAGCATCTGATCTCTAGTTAGTGATACGTTAAAAGTTGGCACACAAGCTCCAGCGTGCCCGCACATACTTCAGAGAAACTTACTATTCATCTTAGGAACATAAATTCCTTCATCCTAGGATCACTCTTCATATAACTTAAAGCTCTTGGGCCCAGTGGTGGAACTACCACCATAGTGGCTGCTGCGGGGCCCGCCGTCACCAGGGGCCCAGCCAGCAAAAAATAATAAGTTATGGTAATTTACTGTTCAATACCAGCCAGGCCCAGAAATAAGATGCAGTCGCCTGTCACCAGGGGCCCTGTCTGGTTATGGCTGCTGGATGCCCTGATGTCTGAGCAGCAGAGCAGTGTCAGGCCCCGCCCCCGCCCTGTGAGGAGGAAGAACAGTGCCAAATGTGGCAGCAGGAGCAGGTGCGGCAGCAAGTGGAGAGCTGCAGTCTCACTAGTAAGTTGGGATTGTCTCTTTAGGGAAAATAGGGAGATTATGAAGCTGCTGTGTTCTATACCTCCTCCAGCCACTGCCCCTGCACTCTGACACCTACAGTTACTGTCCCCGTCCCACTCTGACCCCTCCACCACTGCCCTCACACTCTGACCCTCGATACTGTCCCCTTCCCACTCTGACCCCTCCGGATACTGTCCCCTTCCCACTCTGACCTCTCCAGCCCCGGCCCCTCCACTCTGACCCCGCCGGATACTGTCCCCTTCCCACTCTGACCTCTCACACTGCCCTCCATCTGACCCCCGATACTGTCCTTCCCACTCTGACCCCTCCAGCCACTGCCCCTCCACTCTGACCCCTCCGGATACTGTCCCCTTCCCACTCTGACCCCTCCAGATACTCTCCCCTTCCCACTCTGACCCCTCCAGCCACTGCCCCCCCACTCTGACCCCTCCAGATACTGTCCCCCTCCCACTCTGACCCCTCCAGCCACTGCCCCCCAATTCTCACCCCTCCAGCCACTACCCCTCCATTCTGACCCCTCCAGATACTGTCCCCCTCCCACTCTGACCCTTTCAGACACTTAGGGGCACCATTAGGGCAGTACTGGGAGTACTTTTATCAGAGACCCTAATTAAATTTTATAGAAAAAGGGGCCCACTTAAAAGGTTCAGGATAGGAACTAGGAATGAGTGGGTGTCCAGAGGCATTAACTGTATGGGCCCCCAAAATTACTTATGGAAGCTCTGCAGCCACTAGTCCGCACCTCGCTTGACCTCTCCAATCAAACGTGTCCCCTGGGCTGAGACTCCTCCAGGAAATATCCCCCTCCACTTTTGGACCCCTCCAACGTACTGTCTCACGTCTCATCCACATGCTGACCCTCCAGCCACTGTCCTCCTCACACTCTGACTCCTCCAGCTACTGTCTCCATCTACCTGTCTCGACACCTCTACCAGCTATGACCACACCATCAGACCCCTCCAGCTACTGTCCGCATATATCGGCCCCAGTTACAGGAAAAATCATTCCCCACAAAGTTCTTTTTCTGATCTCATGAGAGGGCGTACAATTATCAATAGAAATAAAGAAAACACACAGAAAATAAGAGAAATCGTTGAATTTAATAAAACAAAAGACTGTCCAAAACAGCCAGCTTTAAGCCCCTCTGCTTCCCGGACCAACCCATAAATTTGGTTATATACCCCATATTAGATGAAACACATGGGGAGAATGTGACAAAGTTGATGTAACAAATTAAGAGAAAAAAAAAGAACAAATTTAAATTTATTTTTTCACCATTTCCCCTGATATTATAAAAAATTGAATGTAAAACTTTCTTAAAAATAAAGCCTTGCGATGCCAGCAGGGCTATCTTTTCCTGCTATGGGCACACGAGGCAGTTTGCCCAGGGGCCTCACTCAGTATAGGGGCCCAGTGCGTGAATGATATGACAAAGGAATACAAGAATGACATACCTGGGAACCCCAACTGTTGGGAGCTTTGCTTGTTACACTGGTTTGTGTGTATTTTAGGACATGCAAAACAGTTAAAAAACACGGAGGAGAAGAGAGCCAAAGACTCACTGACTCCCGCGCAAATGTCTTGTAGGCTGATCAGGCTGATGGTGTTCAGACATAAATGCCAGGTGATAATGATGGGTTATGCTTTGGGGGGGGGGCTCGAGTACATTGGCCAAGTGTGATGTCCAGGTATTTGGGCAGGTCCCACTGCAGTGCTATGTCCAGGGGCCCAGAATTCTGTTAAGACGGCTCTGATTATCAGCCACAGCACCCTCACTCTGACCCTATCATCCAGTGCGTCCCCGCACTCCTACACCACTCTAACCCCTCCAGCCACTGTCCCCCCTCCATTGTGACCTCTTCAGTCAGTCCCCCTCCCACTCTGACTCCTCCAGTTGGTCCCCCTCCCACTACGACCCCTCCAGCCACTGTCACCCTACCACTCTCACTCCTCCAGCCACTGTCTCCCCCTACTCTGACACCTCCAGCCACTGTCCAGCCTCTATTCTTACCCCTCAAGCTACTGTTCCCCCACACACTGACTCTTGCAGCCACTGTGTTTCCCGCCACCTATCATTTCTGGGTCCGTTGACCTACTGCGCTACCCAGCCTCCCCACCCCCGCTCGCTCACCTTCTTGTCAGTCTCCATAATAAACCCTACCCTTGGGGCCCATCTTCCTACTTAACCGGGGCCTACCTACATACCTGGAGCCTATCAAATTACGTAACTGGGGCCTACCTTCCTGGAGCCTGCCTACCACTCATCCTGAGGCCTAGCAACCTACACTACCTTCGTGAGACCTTACGCCTGAAGCCTATCCTAGGTATTACATAGAGCCTCATCTGAGAAACGGGTGTGCTTTACACTACGCCTACCTGGGCGTTGATCTGGTGACCGTACACTAATCTTGTGTAATAAGATTCTGATGTGGTACAGGCCCATTTGTGTCATTTTTGTATACTCAAATCTCCATCAAAGACAGTAGTTGCTGTCTGCATTCTACCCTCCAGAGAAGACTGTGCAGTGCTAGTGCTCATGGAAAAAGTTGCTTGTACTGAGGTGGGGGACAGTGAGATAGGTGCTTAAAAGTCAGGATTCTGATATATATGTGTGTAAATTCTGCAGGGACGAGTGGTGGCCACAACAGAAGTCAACATGGCATTCTGGACCAGATGCAGAAGAAAGGGGAAAAGGAAAGACTCAGAGATGTGTCCTGTGAGTCTTTAGATGTAACTACACTTATGTCTTTAGAGCCTGGGTACGCTGGTATCTACCACTATATGGTCACTGCAAGAAGATAAAATACAGTCTGCAGAGCCTGTGTACACTGTTGCTTTGTCTACTTAGTTGGGCATTGTTGTGGAGGCAATATACAATTTGCAGAGTTTTTTCTCTGCTGGTATATTACCCCCCACTATATGCGCGCACACCCTGCTTGGTGGTAAGATACAGTCTTACTGTGAATATATTTTCACCTTGGATCAAATGTTTCTCTCATTGGTCACTGTGCAGGATGGCAACATGGGGTCCCCCCACTTCTTTTTCTTTTATACACTCAAGCAAAACATAAATACCATTTTTACCAAAAAATACCCGTTAGCCTTATTATTCTTTGTGAGGAATATAGTCTTTAACTTCTCAATTCCAAGATATATCACATCACCCTGCAACTAAACAATCCTTACTGCACATAATCACATCTTCATGTGTGGTTTAGGAAATGTTCTCCAGCATCCCAGTGTCCAGCATAATTGTTAGCCGACACTCCACATAGTTGCTCAAGCTATTGTCACTGTATGGAGGTAATATACAGTCTGCAGAGCCTGTGTACACTGGGGTTTAATTTTTTTTTTGTCTACCACTATATGGTCACACTGTATGGAGGTAATATACAGTCTGCAGAGCCTGTGTAGCTGATTATCCTACCACTATATGGTCTGACTGTATGGAAGGTAATATTACAGTCTGCAGGCCCTGTGTTATACGCTGTTGATAACCCTACCACTATAATAGGTCCACTGTATGGAAGGGTAATATATACAATCCTGCAGAGCCTGGTGTACACTGGTGTGTCTACCACTTATAAGGAGAGACTGTGAATGGAGAGGTATTTTATAGTCTGCAGAGCTGTGACGCTGAATACCTACCACTATATTGGGTCACTGTATGAAGGTAATATAGACAGTCTACAGATCAGAGTCTTAGTGTACAGTGGTATTATACCACTATATGGTTACTGTATGGATTTGTAAATACAGTCTGCAGAGCCTGGGGTGTACACTGTAGCTATCCATATATGCATCACTGTTATGGAGGTCTATATGACAGTCTGCAGAGCTGTGTACATAGGTGTCTACCGCGACTATATGGGTACTGTTGGAGGTATAATACGCTGTCGGTGTTACGTGATACTACCGATTATATGGTCACTGTATGGATTGTAATATACAGTCTGCATGAGCCTGTGTAATGGTGTTCTACCACATATATGGTCACTATATGTGGTTAATATATAGTCAGCTGAGCCTATCTGTGTAGCGCTGATTGATACTACACGTATCGGTTCTGGATATGTATGGTGGATATAACAGTCTGCAGAGCCTGAGTATAACTGGTATCAATCACTATATGGCTGTAACATTAGAATTTTTATATTGATCTTTATTCAGTAATAGTGTTGTGGTATTATTAAGTCACTATGTGGCAGTAATTTGTGGTCGTATTCTGGCGGTATAACCTGGTCCGTATGTAGAAGCGTTATTGGTAACATTGGTCTTGGTATAGTGGGATTTATTTTGTAAGCAGACAGTACAATTGTGGACGCATATTGGTTGCAGTATTAGTTACTCCAATATACTAGTCCTACACGGCAGAGATTTAGATTCATATTTTTATGACTGATTTCGTATTTGGAATCAGCTTGACTGTAAACCATCCCTATAGACCTCAATAGAAAATCCGAACGCTAGTCTACACAGCGCGGATTTTCTGAGGCGGACGACTTTGCAAAAAACACTCGGAACCTGCACATTCTTTTGATTCTTCCGCTGGAAAATGTTCTATTCAATGACCGCAAAATACTGCCGGTGGAGGGGTGTTCGTGGTCGGTGGAGGGGGAGAGAGGTTGTTCATGGTCGGTGGAGGGTATGTTTGTGGTCTGTGGAAGAGCGGAGTGGATGCTCGTGGTTGGTGGAGGAGCAGGGGGATGCTCGTGGTTGGTGGAGGGGTGGGGGGATGTTTGTGGTTGGTGGAGGGGCGGGGGGATGTTCGTGGTCGGTGGAGGAGAGGGGGGATGTTTGTGGTCGGTGGAGGGGCGGGGGGATGCTCGTGGTCGGTGGAGGGGTGGGGGGATGTTTGTGGTCGGTGGAGGGGCGGGGGATGCTCGTGGTCGGTGGAGGGGTTGTTTGTGGTCGGTGGAGGGGCGGGGTGGATGCTCGTGGTCCGTGGAGTGGCGGGGGATGTTCGTGGTCGGTGGAGGAGCGGGGTGGATGCTGCGTGGTTGTGTGGTGTGATGCGGGGGGGTGATCGCTCGTGGTTGGTGGAGAGTGCAGGGGGGATGCTTTGCGGGTCGATGGAGGGGGGGGGGGATGTTTGTGGAGAGGTAGGAGAGGGGGGGATATCTCAAGTGGTCGGAGTGGAGGTAGCGGGGGTTGCTGTGGTTGGTGGATGAGATGCAGGAGATGCTTTGGTGTGCGGCTGGAAGAGAAGTGGGGGGATGTTGTTGTTGGTGGAGGGCGGGGGGATTGGGGGAATGCTCGTGGTCGGTGGAGGGGCGGGGGGATGCTCGTGGTCGGTGGAGGAGCGGGAGGGATGCTCGTGGTTGGTGGAGGAGCAGGGAGATGCTTGTGGTCGGTGGGCACCAGCGGTGAACGGGGATTGTTTTGTGGGTTCGTTGGCGAAGGGGTGGGGGTTTGTGGTCGGTGGAGGAGCGGAGGGGATGCTCGTGGTTGGTGGAGGAGCGGGGGGATGCTTGTGGTCGGTGGAGGAGCGGGAGGGATGTTCGTGGTTGGTGGAGGAGCAGGGGGATGCTCATGGTTGGTGGAGGGGCGGGTGGGATGCTCGTGGTTGGTGGAGGAGCAGGGGGATGCTCGTGGTCGGTGGAGGCGTGGCTCGGGAAGGAAGTGGTCGGTGGAGGGGCGGGGGGATGCTCGTGGTCAGGGGAGGGGTGGGGGGATGTTTGTGGTGGGTGGAGGGGCGGGGGGATTGTAAGGTTTGGGGGAGGGGTGGGGGGATGTTTGTGGTCGGTGGGGGGGGGGGGGGATGTTCGTGGTCGGTGGATGGAATTGTTTGTCGGTCAGGTGGAGCGTGCGAGGGGGATGTTCGTGGTCAGATGGAGGGGGGGTGGGATGTTCAAGTGGTTCGGGGTAGTGGGAGCGGGGTGAGGTGTGAGGATCGTTCTGTGGCCAGTGGATCGGTGTGAAGGAGGCGGCGCGAGTGAGACGGGGATGTTCTTGGTCGGTGGAGGGGTGGGGTGGATGTTCATGGTCGGTGGAGAGCGCTCGGGGGGAGAGTACGTTCGTGGTCGTGGAGGAAGTAGAGAGGTGGTGAAGGGAATGTTTCAATGGTCGGGTGGAGGAGGGACGTTCGTAGCTGGTCGTTAGGAGGAGCGGGGGTGGAGGGGAATTTCGATGGGTTCGGTAGGAGGAGGTTGTGGGTGTTCATGAGGTCGGAGGAGGAGCGGCGGGGTTGTTTCAGACGGTGGAGCGGAGGGCGTGATTTTCGTAAGTTGGGGAGGAAGGAGCAGGGGGATGCTCGTGGTTGGTGGAGGGGTGGGGGGATGTTTGTGGTCGGTGGAGAGGTGGGGGGATGTTTGTGGTTGGTGGAAGGGCGAGGGGATGTTTGTGGTCGGAGGAGTGTTTAGCTGTGGAGGAAATGTTGTGGTCCGGGGAGGAGCAGGGGATGCTCAGAGGTTGTGTGGAGGGCGGTGGGGGGATGTTTGTGGTTGGTGGAGGGATGTTCGTGGTCGGTGGAGGAGCGGGGGGGTGTTCATGGTCGGTGGAGGAGCGGGAGGGATGTTCGTGGTTGGTGGAGGAGCAGGGGGATGCTCGTGGTTGGTGGAGGAGCGGGAGGGATGCTCGTGGTCGGTGGTAGAGGGGAGGGCTGAGTGTGCACAGTGGCGCCGGTGGATAGTGCGGGAGGAGATGTTCATGGTGTGTGGTGGGAGGTTGCGGAGGGATGTTCATGGTTGGTGGAGGAGCAGGGGGATGCTCGTGGTCGGTGGAGGGAATGTTTGTGGTCGCTGGTAGAGGGATGCTCGGTGGTCGGAGGACGGAGATGGTGGGGGATGCTGGTAGACGAGTGAGAGGAGTGGGGGGGATGCTCGTGGACGGTGGAGGAATGCTCGTGGAGGAGTGGGGGGATGCTCGTGAACGGTGGAGGAGTGGGGGGATGCTCGTGGACGGTGGAGGAGCGGGGGGGATGCTCGTGGACGGTGGAGGAGTGGGGGGATGCTCGTGGACGGTGGAGGAGGAGGGGGGGGGATGCTCATGTGGCTGTTGGAGTGAAGTGGCGGCGGATGACTCGTGGACGGTGGAGGAGTGGGGGGATGCTCGTGGACGGTGGAGGAGTGGGGGGATGCTCGTGGACGGTGGGAGGAATGTGGGGGGGGTGCTCAGTGGTTGGTTGGAGGGAGCAGCGGGTGGCTGGTTAGTGGTCTGTGGAGGGAATTGAGGCGGTATGTTTCGTGGTCGTTTGGAGGGGGACCAATGGTTCATGGTTGGGTGGAAGGGATGTTAATGTTGGTAGAAGGGAGCGGTGGGGATGCTTGGTGGGACGGTGGTGAAGGATGTGTACGAGTTCGGTGGAGGAGGGGGTGGATGGATAGGGGATGTTTGTGGTCGGTGGAGGGGATGTTCATGGTCGGTGGAGGAGCGGAGGGGGGGGAATGTTTATGATACGGTGGGGGCGGGAGGGGGATTGTTCGGTGGTCGGTGGAGGAGTGGGGTGGAGGGGATGTTCGTGGTAGGTGGAGGAGTGGGGGGGATGTTCGTGGTCGGTGGAGGAGGAGGGGATGTTCATGGTCGGTGGAGGAGCGGGAGGGATGTTCGTGGTTGGTGGAGGAGCGGGAGGGATGTTCGTGGTCGGTGGAGGAGCAGGGGGATGTTCATGGTCGGTGGAGGTGCGGGAGGGATGTTCATGGTCGGTGGAGGGATGGGGGGATGTTTGTGGTCGGTGGGGGGCAGTGTCTAAAGTTTGCTATGGAGCCCAGACTTGTCTAGTGACTATATTGTCAGTGTACAACTGCATAACGAAAACTATGTGTGCTTTCCTGCGCCAGGGATGATGAGGGCAGCGGCAGAGCACCCTCCTCAGTCACACACACATGACCACTAGTTGTGGACGCATTGGCAGCCAATTTTACGTGCCGGGTGCCGGTGCCATCGTCTGGCATGGTGCTGTTGTAACCCCGCAGCCGCCATCCACCTGCCGCGCAGTCTCCCTTCCTTGCTGACATTCCCCTCCGCTGACGTCACGGCCGCAGCTGTCAATCACGACGCGAGCTGTCAATCATCTCCCTACCTGCCGCCTCACGGCCCCTGCTACGCCGTCATTGTCCCCTATCCCACGCCTCCCCGCGGGAACTCCTCCCCAGCGCGCAAGCGACGCATCCTTGTTCTCCTTCCCAACCTGTTGTCTCCTATGTCTATCCCGCCTAGCCAGTAACCCCAGGAAGGAAGGAAGGGAGGGAGGAGGAGGAGGAGGAGGAAAGCAGCAGCAGCAGGAGGAGAGGCCTGCCCTGCGGATCCGCAGCATTTCGCGCGCTTGTGATTTGCTATGATATGATCCCTGGAGCTGCGGGCGGAGTAGGTGGGGTGATACACGCCACGACACATCGTGTCGCCCCCGGCTGTTCACCTCTCGGCTGCAGTGACCATGATGCCGGTAAGAGGCTGCTTGAGCCACTACTGTGCTCCCTACCATGCACATGCTGTGAGGATGGGATGATGGGATGACAGTATATTGTGAGCACCTCTGGTTATATGTGAGTTACGGTTAGTATTACATGGCCCCCGTGATCATCTGTGTTTTTTAATGGATACGTGTTAAATACTGCTCCCCTGCGATCACCTCCTGTCGTATTGGATACGGTATATACTGCCCCTGCGATCACCTCATTGTGTATATGCGAATGACGCTATTTGTTTAATAAAAATTTTTTGTAATTTAAAAAAATTTTTTTTTAATAAAATGGTTTATATAACGGCCCCCGTGATCATACCTTGTTATGCTATGGGAATAGGTATATACTGCCCCTGCGATCACCTGTGTTATATGGATACTCGGTTTGTTATACTTGATCACCTCGATCATCTGGCGTTATATGGATACGGTATATACTGCCCCTGCGATCACCTCTGTTATATGGATACGGTATATACTGCCCCTGCGAGATCAACCTGCCGTTTTATGGAATTATCAGGATATATATGCTCATTGTGATCACCTCTGTGGTTATATGGATTACGTAGTTTAGTGGCTCTTGTGTGTCACCTGTGTTATATGGATACGGTATATTACTGCACGGTTGATCACCCTTGTTGTATACTGTTGGATACGGTAAGTTATACTGCCCGGTGATCATGTCTCAGTGTGATATGAGATGTAACTGGTGTATGCGTGTGCTGGCCTCCTTGCGTATGTCTACCTGTGAGTTTTCTATGGATACCGCGATAGTATTGCTATGCTTATCCCATGGTGGATGCACTCTGTGCTGTTATGATGGATACGGTATATACTGAGCTATACGTGTTCGAATCTAGACCTATGCAGGTTGGATATATGGATACGGTATATACTGCCCCGGTGATTACCGTATCCATATAACAGAGGTGTATACCGCCCCTGCGATCACCTGTGTTATATGGATACGGTATATACTGCCCCCGTGATCACCTGTGTTATATGGATACGGTATATACTGCCCCTGCGATCACCTGTGTTATATGTGGATACGGGTTTATAATGCCCCTGCGATCACCTGCTGTGTTATTTATATGGGATCGGTTATATACTTGACCCTCTTCGAATCACCTAGTGGTTATATTGGGATACGGTATTATGTACTGCCCCTGGATCACTTTGTTTATGGGAAAGGTAATTTTGCCCCCGCATCACCTTGTTTATGGGTACGGTTTTTTAGCCCCTGGTCACCTTGTTAATGGATACGGTATAACTGCCCCCCGCGATCACCTTGTTATTGGATACGGTAAATAAGCCCCTGCGTCACCTTGTTTATGGATAGGATATACGCCCCTGAATCTGGATTATCATGTGTATTTGCCCCCGGGGTGTGGATTTTTATTTAAAAAATGAATACAATATCCGCCCCTTAAACTGATTTTATGCATTTTTGTATTATATGCAGCAGTATATACACCCCTGAATGTATTAATATTTGGGATCATATGCATGCCCATATACTTTGCCGTAATCTTTATTTAAATTGTATCTATGCTGTCTTGATACTCTCCTGTAATCTGGATTATGTTTGTGCCCATCCCTGTGGTGACAGCCATTGCAGTGGCTTCTCTGAGAAGGGCATTGCAGTGTCCGGCAGGATATGAAGCTTTTCCTGTCATTCTTGTCTTTTCTGAGACTATAATTTATGATGGCGGTGAGGGGCCCCGGGGCCCCAGTGGTGCTTGCTGTGCCGGAGGCCAGGCCTGGGATCCGGGGTTTGGGGGGCAGCGCTGGCTTGTATGTGTTGTATGTTGTCCTCGTGTGGCTGAAGCCGTCTGTCCAATGAACAGTCAGGGGTTAAGTGGTGTCCTGAAAATCTGGCTGCCTCGGTTTGTCCTGGGATCCAGCCCCGGGCCCACAGGGAAGTTTTTTTCTATTCTTTTTAAAACACAATTACGTGGGATATTTTCATACCCAATACATGGGAAATGGGCCCTTTATCATTTTTTTAATATTTTAAGTGGGCTCAATTTCTCTCTCTATTCTGTTTTTCTCTCTCATGTCTGTCTTCTTTCCCCTTATGTTGTTTGGGCTCTCTCTTCATGTCTGTCTTCCTCTATTTCCCCTTTTTCCCTTCTGTCTCTTCTGTTTTGTCTGTTCCCCTTTTCATGTTGTCTGTTTTGTTCTCTCTCATGTCTGTCTGTCTCTCTCTCTCTCTTGTCTTTCTCTCTCTCTCTCTTGTCTTTCTCTCTCTCTCTCTCTCATGTCTGTCTCTCTCTCTTTCTCTCATGTCTGTCTCTCTCTCTCTCATGTCTGTCTCTCTCTCTCTCATGTCTGTCTCTCTTTCTCTCATGTCTGTCTCTCTTTCTCTCATGTCTGTCTCTCTCTCTCTCTCTCATGTCTGTCTCTCTCTCTCTCTCTCTCATGTCTGTCTCTATCTCTCTCTCTCATGTCTGTCTATCCATCCATCCCCTATCTGTCTACCGGTATGTATCCCATATCTATCCATCTCATGTCTGTCTCATATTTATTGATCACATATCTGTCTGTCTGTATCTATATCATATGTTTATATAACAGTGGGAGAAAAAAAGTATTTAGTCAGCCACCAATTGTGCAAGTTCTCTCACTTAAAAAGATGAGTCCTGTAATTGACATCATAGGTCGACCTCAATATGGGGAGACAAAATAAAGAAAACAAATCCAAAAAATTTACATTGTTTGATTGGAAAAGAATTTATTTGCAAATTATGGTGGAAAATAAGTATTTGGTCAATACCAAAAGTTCATGTTAATACTTTGTTATATATCATTTGTTGGCAATGACAGAGGTCAAACGTTTTCTGTAAGGGTATGTTCAAACGGGCAAATTTCGGCGCTCATTTGCGCTCTAATACGAGTGAGACGGCAAAATTGCGGTAATCCATAGTTCTCATAGAGAACTATGGATTACACCTCCTCTCCCCGGGCGTACAACATGATCGTATTGTACCGGGGAGATAAGTGACATGTCACTTATTCGCGGCGTAATGACAGTGTATGGGGCTTGCGGGCTTCCGCCCCCCCCCCCCCCCCCCCCCCGCCGTGGGAGTACGCACCGATCGGCGCGACTCCCAAACACCCGGCGTAATTGTGGGGCGTACTGTACGCCCCACAATTACACCTTGTGAACATAGTCTAAGTCTTCACAATGTTGGCCCATTCCTCCATGCAGATCTCCTCTAGAGAAGTGATGTTTTGGGGCTGTCGCTGGGCAACACGGACTTTCAACTCCTCCAAAGGTGTTTTTATGGGGTTGAGATCTGGAGACTGGCTAGGCACTCCAGGACCTTGAAATGCTTCTTACGAAGCCACTCCTTCATTGCCGTGCGGTGTGCTTGGGTCATTGTCATGCTGAAAGCCCCCAGCCACTTTTATCATCAATGCCCTTGCTGTGGAAGGAGGTTTGCACCAAAATCTCACGTTTACATGGCCCCATTTCATTCTTTCATGTACACGGATCAGAATCCTGGTCCTTTCCCAGAGAAACAGCCCCAAAGCATGATGTTGCCCCTCCATGCTTCACAGTAGGTTGGGTTCTTTGGATGCAACTCGGTATTCTTTTCTCCCAAAACGAACGAGTTGTGTTTCTTTCCGAACAGTTCTACTTTGGTTTCATTGACCATATGACATTCTCCCAAAATCTTCTGGATCATCCAAATGCTCTCTAGCAAACTTCAGCGGGCCCGGACATGTACTGGCTTAAGCAGGGGGACACTTCTGGCACTGCAGGTTTTGAGTCCCTGGCGGGGTAGTGGTTTCTGTGGTAGCCCTTGGGTTTCGTTGGTCCCAGCTCTCGCAGGTTACTAGGTCCCCCCGTGTGGTTCTGGGATTTTTTCTCACTGTTCTTGTGATCATTTTGACCCCTTGGGGTGGGGATCTTGCGTGGAGCCCAGATGGAGGGAAATTATCAGGGTCTTGTATGTCTTCCATTTTCTAATTATTGCTCCACATTGATTTTTTCCACACCAAGCTGCTTGCCTTTTGCAGATTCAGTCTTCCCCAGCCTGGTGCAGGGCTAAAAATTTTGTTTCTGGTGTCCTTCAAACAGCTCTTTGCTCTTCACCATAGTGGAGTTTGGAGTGTGGCTGTTTGAGGTTGTGGACAGGTGTCTTTTATACTGATAACAAGTTTAAACAGGAGCCATTACTACAAATAATGAGTGGAGGACAGAGGAGCCTCTTACAGAAGAACTTACAGGTCTGTGAGAGCCAGAAATCTTGCTTGTGTGTAGGGGACCAAATACTTATTTTCCACCATAATTTGCAAATAAATTCTTTCTAAATCAGACAATGTGATTTTCTGGATTTGGTTTCTCATAGTTGAGGTCGACCTATGATGCCAATTACAGGCCTCTCATCTTTTTAAGTGGGAGAACTTGCACAATTGGTGGCTGACTAAATATTTTTTTCCCCACTGTATTACATATATTTATCCATCTTCCTCATATCTGTCTATTGATCCATCTATTTATCTCTCTTTCTCTCATGGCTCTAATCTATACTGGGATCTGATAGCTGCTGGATTATCACATCTTCTATTTTATTAGAACTATGTAAAACTTGTGTCCGTAGGTAAATTAGCTCGGAGCTGGTTGTCTGCTCCATCTTCTGTTTCCAGGTTTGGGAGATTTTGCAGATTATCATTCCGTTCTTCATTTTGTTGGTTACCAGAGACCGTGTATGAGGGTTTTATCTAAAAATGCCTATTGCTTGGAATTCTGTCAAAACAGAAATATTCTGCATTTACCTATGTAATCCTGCACGGCTTCCAGTGCTGCTCCTCTTACTCTTTGATTGCTTGCATGTCCATCTCTGCAGCCATGTAAAGCCTGGTGGACAGGTATAAGGCGGCGGTGCTGGAAGCAGCGGGTGATTACACAGACTTTTTTTTTCAAGGTAGTGGGCAAATTCTTAAACATTGCATGATATATCCTATATGTGATGCCGTTTCTGGGTGTGATGCTCCATCTTGGGTTCCTGTGTTGTTTGATAATCCCATGGTTGGCTCGTATCTAGCTCTTCAGAGCCGTTCTGCATATATACACCTATATGCTAATGACAATGTAGCTGTGTGATTAGCGTCTCGTCATCCATCATCCTTCACATGGACATGTGTTTTCATTAAATCCGATTGAAGACTTCCTGTGATTAATTTCTGGCTCCGGGGAATAGGAATAATCAATATATTTCGCGGTCAGCTGCTGACCAATAGCCTGAGGTGGCCGTATACCAGCTTGTTTGGCCGACCTCTGTTTATCCTGCCCACCGCTGCCCTCCATACTTGTTGGACTTGTCAGTAAGGAGTGTTGGGCAGACATCTTTGGTGGTGGATTATTTCCCGCAGGTACCAGTTAGGCCACGTTCACATTGTAGTTTTATAAACATTTTTAAATTTGCAAAATCCTTTTTTTTTTTATTTTTTTTTTTGGAGGGTCAAAATGTGTGCAAAAAAAGTGACCTTAGAGTCTTATTGCCTTAAATGGGAATAAGTATACATCAGGCACACAGTTGCAATACACACTGCACAAACAAAAATGGGAGTGCAGGACCCTTATCGGTGAGTGCGGCAACAGATGCATCAAGTACAAGAAAGTTCCCTGCACTGAAAAAAGCAAAAGTTTATGAAAATAAGCAGCAAAAAACATGGACCAAAAAATATATCAAATGAAGAAAGTGCCTGTAAATGTGCATGAAAAACATGCTTACAAAAGCGAGTTCACATGATGTTTTTCGGCGCAGAATATTCTTTTTTTTTTTTTTTGCGATTGCGTGTCATTAGGATCTTGTTGATTTAAAGGGGTTGTCTCACTACAAAGATTAGCTTTAAACATGCTCGGGAGTGGTAATTGTAGAGTTTTTCCAAATATAATGTTTTATTTTGTTTGGCTTTGTTGAGGAGATAAGATAGATTTTATCTCGTCTGAGTGCACACAGGTTTCTCTAGCCCAGTCTTCCCCCAACTCCGGTCCTCAAAGTCCACCAACAGGTCATGTTTTCAGGATCTCCCACAGAATGCACTGACAATAATTGTATCACCTGTACAAATGCTAAGGAGAGACAGAAAACATGACCTGTTGGGGATTCCTGCTCTAGGCTACCGACCTGCTCTCCCTTGCTCCCTCTGTTCTGTCTTATCCGATAGCATTGGTGAGGTCACCGCTGGTCAGCTAGAGAACAATGAGATATCTCAAACAAGTCACCAGTCTCGTTTGCTGACTTTATGCTCTGAAGATAACATCTCCAGCTCTCATGTCAGTGCAATTAGAAGAGCTCAGGGTACAGACCTGATATGCCTATCATAAAAATGCTGGTCCATGCCCTTGTCATCTCCCGCCTAGACTACTGCAACATTCTTCTCAGTGGCCTCCCAGCTAGCACCCTCGCTCCCCTCCAAACAATTCTCAACTCCGCTGCCCGTCTTATCCACCTCTCTCCTCGCTACTCCTCTGCCTCTCCCCTCTGCCAATCCCTTCACTGGCCGCCCATTGCCCAGCGAATTCATTTCAAGCTACTAACCATGACCTACAAGGCTCTCCATGACCTCTCTCCTCCATACATCTCTGCCCTAATTTCCAAATATATCTCCCCCCCACGCCATCTCTCGCGCTCCTCACAAGGCCCTTCTTCTCTGCCTCTCCCTTATCAGCTCCTCACACAACCGTCTCCAAGACTTCTCCCGTGCTTCCCCCACACTCTGGAAGTCACTGCCCCAACACATCAGACTCTCCTCCACCTTCACCAGCTTCAAAAGCAACCTGAAAACCCATTTCTTCAGGCTTGCCTATAACCTTCACTAAACTTGTCACTACTTCCTCCACAGACATGTCTGCCCCTCACCTCCTGTCTCTTCCCCCCTCCTTGTAGATTGTAAGCCCTCGCGGGTAGGGTCCTCTCTCCCTCTGTCGTGCCAATTGTCATTAATAACTTAACATTGTACTCGCTTGACTTATGTAATGTATGTAACCCCCTCGAATGTACAGCGCCCTGGAATCAATGGCGCTTTAAAATAAATAATAATAATAATCACTGCTATAGAACAACCAACAGCCTGACCAGAAAGAGCATGAATCTGAAGTTTTTGGGTCTGTGAAAAGGCATGAAGAGACAACTTTAAACAGGAATAAGTGAGCAGCAGGAACACAGCTGCGCTTTTTTTTTTTTTTTGCACACTGTTGACTAAGTTACATGCTGCCCAAAAAAAAACAGGCGTGCAGGAGCATTTTCAGCACATGGCAAAAAAAAAAAAAAAAATCAAATACTAAATAAAGTTCCTTGCACTGAGAAAAACCATGAAAATTAGCATAAACAATAAGCGGCAAAAGACAGTTTAAAAGAAGTGTAAAAATGCATGAAAAAAACACGCATTTTGGCTGTGAAATGCAAACTTATTACACTGCAAAATAAATAAGTGGTGTGAATATAGCCTTAAAACTTGTAAGCCCAATCCTTGGTTTCAGGGAAGAGTTGAGATTCCCCATAGACATTAGTTTGCCGAATTTGGCATTTTGGACCACTTTTCCTTTATTGTGTGATGTGTATGGGCATCTCTTGTTCTGTGGCTTCAGATTTGGTATTGGGCTAACCAGGCGCAGAATGTCTTAATATTTGCCAGGACGCACTCCGCCGCCCTGGCCAGCTCCAGAAAATCCACGCTCTGTGTCCAAGCCGCCATCTTCCATTGCTCTAGATAGCAAGTACTAGTGATGCAACCTTTTCCCCTACGCTTTGACATCACTGGGTATTGTCACCAAGGTTGTTCAGATTGTACCCCATCCATTTTACTGAGGGTAAGGTATGTGATAAATGCACATGACAATTTTCGCAACATAACTCTGGCAAGATATAGACCTGGTCTAACCTTTCTGAGCTAGTTTCACTTTGGGAGGATCACTGGTGAAGACAGTGTTCCCACCATGCCCCAGAGAGGTGCAGGGAGATTTAAAGGGGGTGTCTCACTACATTGTTTCATCGTTCCTCAGTCCTGTTTTTATTGGTTTCATTTTGAATGAAACTGGCTTCCACTAGGCTGCAGTAGAAGCCAGGTCTGTAGCTATAGCAACCAGCGCTGGCAGCCTATCATGAGAGATCAAACAGGTCTGTAGCTATAGCAACCAGTGCTGGCAGCCCATCAGGAGAGATAGGACAGGTCTGTAGCTATAGCGACCTGAAGAGCTGATGCAGCCCATACAAGAGGGTATATCTAGGAATAGGTAGGACACTGCTAATGGACACATATTGCAAAGTGACTTGATTTTGCAAGATCTTTAACATAAAAAGCAGCAATCCTTGTAGTGAGACAACCCCTTTAAGGCCTCTCTTCAGGAGGCCCCCACCAAACAGCTCCTCATATCTCAGCTTTATGTGTTTGAAACGGAGGTAATTAGCCTTTATAATTAAATATGGCTGCTCCCTCATATCGGGGTAGTCTTGTTCTCCAGATAGGTGACAGTCCCACAGCCATCAGATGTTTTGTAGCCTGTCCTGGAAAGCTATCGATGTCCAATTTGGAATTACTGCTTTCAAAATTTTCTGGTTAAGGGAGGAAATGACATATTGGATAAACACCAATGGGTTCTCTTTTTTTTTTTTTAAAAAAAAAAGCTCGCTCGGCTGCTAATAAGGGCATAGATTGGAATAAGAGAGAGCAGCGTGCACGTGCAGTCATCTTATGATACCTTCTAAGAGAAAAAGGATTTAGGGGTCCTCCAGTTGTGCCCTGAAGGTTTATAGTGGGGAAACCCATTTGAGGACAAATCTCCCCAGTTATGGGGAGAGAGAACCATCCCTGAGTCATCACATTACCGCTATCATGTATAATGGTATATGGCGTGTTAAGGGCATTTTTGGATAAATTTTCAGATGCATGTTTGGATCCGTGTTTTGGACCCTAAACGGGAAAAAAACCACATCTAACAATGTGCTGTGTGATTTATATTGCTTTCAATGTAAAATACGCATCGGCGTTCAGACGAGTGATCACCGATGTGTGTTTACTTGCGTCTTTCGGATCCGTTCAAAGAATGGACGTGTCAATTCTTGATCCGTTTGAAGCACCAGACGCCCTATTATAAGCTATAGAGTGCGTTCCTGCTGCAGCCAAATTGCATCCAAACGCGCGTTTAATCCAGTGCTTTTTTTAATGCATTTTTCGGATCAAAAACGTATTGAACATTCCCTAACTTTGGTATGCTGCCATTGATTTACGTCCTGCATGATGGGAATTTTATTGCCCAGAGTTTGACATTTGATGACTTAGGGCAGGCATCCTCAAACTGCGGCCCTCCAGCTGTTGGGGAACTACAACTCCCATCATTCCCAATGTAATGGATTATATAAATGCATGATGGGAGTTGTAGTTTTCCAACAGCTGGAGGGCTGCAGTTTGAGGATGCCTGACTTAGGGTATGTTCACACAGCGTGTTGGATCTGATTTTGGATCAGTTTTTAAATGCGTGTTTGGATCTGTTACGGACCCTAAACAGACCCAAACCCGCTTCGAACAATGTGCAGTGTGATCTCCATTACTTTCAATGTAAAACCCACATCGGCGTTCAGACGAGTGATCGCCGATGCGTGTCTCTCTGCGTCTAGGTGATGTGTCTTTTGGATCCGTTCAAAGAATGGTCATGTCAATTCTTGACCCGTTTGATGGAGCAGACGCCCTATTTAAAACGCAGCCAAAGGCACACCGGCATGTTGGATGCGTTTTACGCAGCACTTTTGGATACATATTTCGGTTCCAAAAGGTATCCAAAAACATATTGCACACGCTGTGTGAACATACCCTTAGGTTTAATTAATCTCTTAGCACACGTGTCAGATTCAAAGCCCATGGGCCAAATTCGACCCAATACATCATTCTATGTGGCCATTGAGAGCCTAGACATGGCAAGCAGGGGTGGACAAGGTGCAGACGTAGAAGGACTGGATCTCCACTTTCCTGGAGGATGAAGCCACCACAAGAAGCAGTTTCTTGGATTCGGAGCTCTGGCGCACACCTAGAGGCCACTCTGTACAGCAACAAAAACCACAGCGGTGGTTTTTGCTGCTGATTTGCTAGCTGACGTGAAATCGGCATTTTAAACCCGCACTATAGTTCACTATGAGCTACAATGCAGATTCCTATCGACAGCAAGGAGAAGCAGCTACCGGAATCTATGTGAAATATCCGTCGTGTAAACCTGCCCTAACACGAGGGTTTATGATGATACATGGATTCCATATGGGCTCAATTTTTTTTTTTATATCAAGATAATTTTATTGAATTTTTCAATATCCCTAACAAGAAGTAATAGCACAAAAACATCATCCCTTGCGAGCATGGGCTCAATTTTAGCTCCTAAATGTTTGTATCAGACTTGGTACACACGACGTTTCTGGCTTTATTTTAACATATATGCTTAGTTACATGCTTTAAATCAGAGGTCTGCAACGTCGGCTCTCCAGCTGTTGGGAAACTACCTCTCCCAGCATGCCCACTGATATAGATTATATAAATGCAGGATGGGAGTTGTAGTTTCCCAACAGCTGCAGAGCCGACGTTGCAGACCCCTGCTTTAAATGGATGCCAAGCAGTGGCATTTGTCACGCAGAAGGACCCATTATAAAAACAAATGTATGCGTTTAACTTGCACTTTTTTTTAATATAATGCTATCATATAGAAAGCGCGGTCTCCTTCACTATTTTCTTTATCCTTTTTTTTTTTTTTTTTTTTTGCGGTATACAAACTTATACTAGACAAACGGAGGCCAAGAGAGCACACTTTTGGCCTACGTTAGGCCATGTAATCTTATGAACACGTTTAGTGTCTACTAAACACAAAAAAATTATACAGCCGGCTCACCACTACCCCAGATTAAGATGCACGGATCCGCCTGGTCCCAGCACAACAAGTCCAAAAAATAGAAAACGATCCAGCACTTCTGATTAAATCCTTAAAAAATCCATTCTTTATTGGCAATCCGTTAAAACAGCATGTCACAGAGGCATAGAAAAGCTGACGCGTTTCGGGAGACCCAAGTAACCCCTTACTCATAGCAATGAGTAAGGGTAGCTTGGTCTCCCCGAAAATCATCAGCTTTTCTATGCCGCTGTGACATGCTGTTTTAACGGATTGCCAATACAGAATGGATTTTTTAAGGATTTAATTGGTTTAGCGTCTACGTCGGGATTTGTACCGCCACATGCATTAAACGGACATGGCAAACATGGTGGCACTGAATGGGCCCATAGATTTATACGGGTGCTATTCTAAAAATCTGTACCCCATGATCCCATTGGGAATGAGCGTGGCAGTCGCATCCTCGTGTTGTGGCACGCTGGTACTTTATTATTGGTAACAACCCTCGTGGTGTCTCGCACAAGCCCTAATAAAACGTTCCACCCATAACACGTCACCCGCTGAGTTCTTGGGAGGGTGATGCCAGTGAAGTGTCGGGGTGCTTAGTCATTAGGAGAATTGCATTCTGATTGTTTTACATCCACATAAAAGGCCGGGGTTACTGACACAATTACATGTCTTTGTGCTGTACGAATGATTAATAAGCGCTCCGGCTGTACACAATCCAGCGGCTAATGACTTCTGTGTCCTCCGTCATCTACTGACTAAAGTATTTACAGGTATTGTGTCTGCTGACCGCCTCCTGACTCTGGCAGGTGTTACAGGTCATGATGAACAACCAGAGAATTTGACATTTTTAGTGCCTCTGTTTTTAGCCTGGGTTCACACGTGGCGGGTTTTGCTGTGTTTTTGTTGCATTTCTCAACTGCAACTTGTGAACCTAAACGTAAAGGGGTTGTCTCACTACAAGGATTGCTTTTTATGTTAAAGATCTTTGAAAAACAAGTCACTTTGCAATATGTGTCCATTAACAGTGGCCTACCTATTCCTAGATATCCCTTCTTGTATGAGCTGCATCAGCTCCTCAGGTCGCTATAGCTACAGACCTGTTTGATCTCTCCTGATAGTCTGCCAGCACTGGTTGCTGTAGCTACAGACCTGTTCAATCTCTCCTGATAGGCTGCCAGCACTGGTCGCTGTAGCTACAGACCTGTTCAATCTCTCCTGATAGGCTGCCAGCACTGGTCGCTATAGCTACAGACCTGTTCAATCTCTCCTGATAGGCTGCCAGCACTGGTTGCTATAGCTACAGACCTGTTCAATCTCTCCTGATAGGCTGCCAGCACTGGTTGCTATAGCTACAGACCTGTTCAGTCTCTCCTGATAGGCTGCCAGCACTGGTTGCTATAGCTACAGACCTGTTCAGTCTCTCCTGATAGCTGCCCGCACTCGTAGCTGTAGCTACAGACCTGTTCACTCTCTCCTGATAGGCTGCCAGCACTGGTTGCTGTAGCTACAGACCTGTTCAGTCTCTCCTGATAGGCTGCCAGCACTGGTTGCTATAGCTACAGACCTGTTCAGTCTCTCCTGATAGGTTGCCAGCACTGGTTGCTATAACTACAGACCTGGCTTCTACTGCAGCCTAGTAGAAGCCAGTAAACACGCCCCTGAATTCAAAGTGAAACCAAAAAAACAGGACTGAGGTAAGATGAATCAATGTAGTGAGACAACCCCTTTAAAGGGCAATATGTAATGAACAGATGTGTGCTACGACTATGGGCCTTTGCTTTACGGCATGAAACACGTTTTTTTTTTTTTGCTGGTTTTACCTGTCAAGACTTCAGAAAATTTATGAAGCTGCTTTCATTATATATTGGTCTTGGTAATGGAGATCCCCATGGTCCTTGCACTTCTAGAAACTGTGGTGAGCTGGATTTATGGAGTTATTTAACCTTAAAGGGGTGTTCCCACCATAGACTTTCATGACCTATTGATAGGATATGCCATCAAAGTCTGATCGTGGCAACTACCTCAGCCTATACACTTGCGCACAACTCTCCGTTCTATACTATTCTATGGGAGTTCCCAGTACGGGTGAGCACTGTGTTCTCTCCATCCTGTTCTATGGGAGTTCTCAGTACGGGTGAGCGCTGTGTTCTCTCCATTCTCGTCTATGGGAGTTCCCAGTACAGGGGAGCGCTGTGTTCTCTCCATTCTGCTCTATGGGAGTTCCCAATACAGGGGAGCGCTGTGTTTTCTCTCCATTCTGTTCTATGGGAGTTCCCAGTACAGGGGAGCGCTGTGTTCTCTCCATTCTGCTCTATGCGAGTTCCCAGTACAGGGGAGCGCAGTGTTCTAGCCATTCTGATCTATGGGAGTTCCAAGTACAGGGGAGCGCTGTGTTCTCGCCATTCTGCTCTATGGGAGTTCCCAGTACAGGGGAGCGCTCTGTTCTCTCCATTCTCCTCTATAGGAGTTTTCAGTACAAGGGAGCGCTGTATTATCTCCATTCTCCTCTATAGGAGTTCCCAGTACAGAGGGGAGCTGTGCCCTCTCCATTCTCCTCTATGGGAGTTCCCAGTAAAGGGGAGCGCTGTGTCCTCTCAATTCTCCTCTATGGGAGTTCCCAATACAGGGGAGCGCTGTTCTCTCCATTCTGCTCTATGGGAGTTCCAAATACAGGGGAGCGCTGTGTTTTCTCTCCATTCTGTTCTATGGGAGTTCCCAGTACAGTGCAGCAGAGTGTTTGGCTGCACTTGAAACTCCCAAAGAACTGAATGGAGAGTCATGCGCAAGTGTGACCGGCTCTCCATTCAGAGTGGACATTTTCAGGGTCCTGTTCCTGAGATATATGCGATTCCCAGAGCTGTGACCTGTACCTATCAGACTTCGATGGCCCATCCTATTGATATACCATCAAAGTTTATGGTGGGAATACTCTTTAAAGGGGAATTTTACCAAGGGAAAAAATAAAGAATGAAAATTGCCATAAACATAAATTCTTCTCTTTGTTTTTCTCCAGTTGCACAAATTTTGTTCACTCTTTTCCTGGTTATGACTGTTTCCTTCTTTTTTAGGCAAAATTCTGTCTTGTTTTCTATGGAATCATTTTGGAGGTTTCCTATTCTTCCTGGTTAGGCACCAATACTTTGTTTCTTCTATAGATCATTGGGCAGGTTTCTCATTCACAGATATAGAAAATGTTACTGAGGACCTACTTAGTTGGAAAGGGTATAAACATTAAAAAGGGTTGTCCTGGATTGAACACAGAAAACAAACTGCATAACCCTTGTGTGGGGGTTTGCCTTTAGCGTTCAAGTGTATGGTGCTCAAATACCAGAAACAAACCTATAGACGGGTGGTGCTGTGTCTGGAAGCAAGCAACTTTGTTTTTCTAATCTTGAACAAGCCCTTTAAGTTATTTGATTCAAATAATAGGGGTGCAGGCGCTATTTGACAACTTTTCGCGATTACGCATCAAAGAACGGGACATTAGGGTCCCATTGATGTAAAATAGGAATAAGCATGCTTTTTCGCACACTCTTGGCTGAGTTGCGCGCTGCTCAAAAACGGGGGTGTATGACCGTTATCGACACACAAATGTGCCAAAAAACCAGATCAAATACAAAGAAGTTTCTTGTACTAAAAATATGCATGAAAATGAGTATCGGAAATAAGCATCAAAAGAAACATCAAATGTAGAAAAAACCAAAAGGAAAAATCCTTACAAACGCGTGTTTTGGCTGTGAAACAAACGCCTTTTTCACTGCAAAAAAAAATAAGTTGGGTGGACATAGCCAAACGGCGCCAATTAAGCGCGGTTTTGAGCGCGTGGATTTGCAATTTCAGATGTGGTTTTGAAGCTGAATTTAGAAGCGGATTTCAACCTCCATGGAATACAAGGTGTGGTCTCGGCGCTGATATTAAGGCCGTGTTCACACGGCTTATTCCCGACGGATTTGTGAGCCGTATTGAGCTCACAAATCCGCCGTGAATAAGGGGCGGGACAGGGGCGGGGCCGGAGCGCGGCGGGGGCGCCGCTCCCGGCCCCATAGGGCAATGCATTGTTTACGCCGCGTACGCGCCGTAGATAATGTGCATGTCACTTTCTCCCCCCGCGGCGGATTCGCCGAGCGGGGAGGAGCGACGGAATCCACTGTTCTCTATGAGAACTGTGGATTACTGTAATGACTGGGACGGATTGGCGCCGTACTGAAGCGCAAATCCGGCACGGAGTACGGCGCCAATCCGTGCCCAAATAAGCCGTGTGAACGAGGCCTAAGAGTTGAATCTGCCTCAAGAATTGACATATCTGTTAGTTTTCAATGTGTTTTCCAGTGCTGAAAAGCAAAATGCGTCGCTGAAAGAGGCTAGGTTCACACGGCTTATGCACGGCGTAATTGCGTGGATGGATTTCGCCTGCAATTACGCCGTGCGCTGTGTAGCGGGGGCGGGGTGGGGGGGCTTCAGCTCGCCGGCCCCATAGACTTTCATTATCCACGGCGCGTATCCCGCCGGGATAATGTGCATGTCACTTTCACCCGCTCGCTAAATACAGCGAGTTGGGGAGAGGAGACAGAATCCATAGTTCTCTATGAGAACTGTGGATTACCGTAATGACTGGGACGGATTTCAGCCGTATTTGCGCGCAGTACGGCGCGCTATATGGACTGAAATCCGTCCCAAAATCAGCCGTGTGAACATAGCCAAACAGCGTCGTGTGTGCTGTGAACCTTTCTTTCCATTGAAAACAATGTGAGGCAGATAGCAGCCTGTTGTGACGCGGTTTCTGATTTTGCTGAATTCGCTACAGGGGCAACATCCAAAACGGCTGTAGCGCACAAGCACCCAGGCTTTCATTTTTCCAGCAGTAAAAGGAATGAAAGGGGAGCTCTGGTTGCTATGGGCAACAAGGACAATCTTACCCATATCGAGTCATAGGATATGTTCACACGGCTTCTTTGGACTCTGTTTGGATACTGATTTTTCAGCGCCCAGAACCTTGCATGAAATGCGCTTCTTCAGAAAAGGTTTTAGATGCCTTTCTCAGCGCGTTTTTGGACAGGATTTTGTACAAGGTTTTCAACACTGTTTTCACCCATGCAAATGGACAGCCAGGGAAAAAAACGTGCCGAGAAACGCCATACATGCCAACTCTCCCGCTTTTGGCGAAGGGGGGGGGGTCCCGCTAATTGGGGTCCCCCCCCGCCCTCCCGGCAGAGTTGGCGAACCTCCCGCCGCCAGCAGGCAGCGGGGTTTCTTTAAATTACCGCGGCGCCAGAGTAGCGCTGGTGCGCTACTCTTGCACCGCCGGGCTGTCCATACCGGCGTGTGAAGCGGCCGCTCACCCGCGCGTCATGTCTCGCTTGCAGGGAGGAGGCAGGAGGGATCGTTCCCCTCCTCCCTTCTTCCCCTGTATGCGCCGGTGTGCGCTGTACATACAGATCAGCGTCGCAGGGGGTGTGACGCGCGGCTGCACTCACTCCCCTGCGACGCTGAGGAGATCGGCCGGGAGATGTCCGCAGCTGCAGGGAGCCCGGTGAGGTCAGTGGCTTTTATTATTTTATTTTTATTGGCTATAGGGGGAATCTACCTGGCTACAACAAAGGGGGGCCATCTACCTGGCTACAACAAAGGGGGGCCATCTACCTGGCTACAACAAAGGGGGGCCATCTACCTGGCTACAACAAAGGGGGGCCAACTACCTGGCTACAACAAAGGGAGGCCATCTACCTGGCTACCACCAAGGGGGGCCAACTACCTGGCTACAAAACGAACAGGGGGGGGCCCAACTACCTGGCTACAACAAAGGGGGGGGGCAAACTACCTGGCAACAAGAGGGGGCCAACTACCTGGCTACAAGGGGGGCCAACAACCTGGCTACAACAAAGGGGGGGCCAACTACTGGCTACAACAACGGGGAGCCAGCTACCTGGCTACAACAAAGGGGGGCCAACTACCTGGCTACAACACAGGGGGGCCAACACCTGGCTTTCTTCCAAAGCCATTATGCAGTTAGGCGGAGTGGGGTGTGGCTTTTTGAAGGGGCGTGTCACACCAAACAGATGGGCGTGCCGCCCTCTTCAGTCTCTGGGTTTTCCATTTTCAAAAGTTGGCAACTATGAGAAACGCCCCTAGGTTTTGAAGCTTCCATTGATTCCGATGGGGATTTTCAGCGCTTAAAATGGCGTCCAAAGAAACGCCTAAAACCTTGTCATGTGTGAACTACAATATTGTTTTACGTAGAAATCAAGGAAACTGAATTGGGGGTGTTTTGGAAGCTTTTTTTG
Source organism: Phyllomedusa bahiana (assembly GCA_025379985.1). Taxonomy (NCBI): domain Eukaryota; kingdom Metazoa; phylum Chordata; class Amphibia; order Anura; family Hylidae; genus Phyllomedusa; species Phyllomedusa bahiana. Next base: position 386,681 of record JAODAL010000063.1, read on the forward strand.
ATAACTGCATCAAAATCAGCTGTGTGGACATACCCTAGGCGTACTGAGGCAGGTACTGTACGTGCCACAAAACGCTCTGTACCGGCCTTCATTCGCTTTCATTGTGCGCCGGGAAGAAGTGACAGGAAAAACATCAGGTAATCAACGAGAGCTGTTAATTACCGGATTTGTGGGGTGTATTTCGGATGTATTACAGTGCAATTACGCGCCAATATACAACTCACAAAGATGCTGTGTGAACATACCTAAGGGTATGTTCACACAGCTGATTTGGACACTGAATTTTCATCATCCAAATCGGCGTCTAAACCTGGTCTTAAAGGGGTTGTCTCACTACATTGATTCATATTACCTCAATCCTGTTTTCTCAGTTTCATTTTGAATTCAGGGCCGTGTTTACTGGCTTCTACTAGGCTGCAGTAGAAGCCAGGTCTGTAGCTATAGCGACTGGCACTTGCAGCCTATCAGGAGAGAGCAAACAGGTCTGTAGTTATAGCTACCAGCGCTGGCAGCCTATCCTGAGAGAGTAAATAGGTCTGTCGCTATAGCGACCTGAGGAGCTGATGCAGCCCATGCAAGAGGGGAATATTTAGGAATAGGTAGGACACTGTTAATGGACACATATTGCAGTGACTTGTTTTTGCAAGATCTTTAACATAAAAAGCAGCAATCCTTGTAGTGAGACAACCACTTTGAAAGTGCCTCAAAAGTGCCTTTTCAGACAGTGTTGGAAAAGCCCGTTCAAAACCTTGTTTTCTTTCTGAAACACCCATACAAATTAATAACCATGACGAAAACAGCGCCGAAGAAAGCATCGAACGCGCCTAAAGCCGCGCTGAGGTTTTGACGCTTCCATTGATTCCAATGGGGATTTTCAGCCTTGTAAACGCTTCACGAATCGACATGACGCTTCTTTTTCAGCATCCAAAGCAGCGACTAAAACGTGTCTAGAAGCCTCGTCGAGTGTGAACCACAACACTATTTGACATAGGAATCAATGAGGGTTTGTTCACACGGCGTTCGTGAAACACGTATGTGGGAACATAGTACAAACCCAAATACGTATTTAACAATGTTCCATTCAGTTTTCATTGATTTCATTGTTAAATACGTATTTTACATAGGTTGTTATTTACGGATCCGTTAATTGAGTTTCACGCGCTGCGAGCACATACCCTGAAAAGGAGCTGGGGCTGTTTTGGAGGCTTTTTTTACGCTTTTTTGGGTTCGAAAACAGATCCAAAATCAGCAATCAACTGCTAGACAGTTTCCGTAACTGAGGCCCTAGTAGTCACTGACTTTGTTACCCATAGCAATCAACTGGTGCTCTGCTTTCATGTATAAGAAATGAAAGCTGAGCTCTGGTTGCTAAGGGCAACAAGACCAGTTGAACTGTTTTGGTAAATGAGGCCCATTGTGTGGAGGACGGTGGGGGTTGTAGTGTTGCGCTGTGTGACTTGAGGGAAAACTGGAGAATTATTTCAGCGGTTTCTTTTTAGCTTTCCTTGTTTCTATGGTAACTAAGCGATGTGAAGTCTCCAGCCAATCTTTGCTGCAAATGACATTTTGTTCCTATAGGTGTTTGTGTGGGTATAGATATATGAATATTGTGTCAGAGCCGCCTTTAATATCTGCGTTCAATTACATCTCTATATCTGCCTCGGTTATACTTAAAGGGGTTGTACAGGATTAGAAAAATATGGCTTTCAGAAATGGCGCCACACCTGTGCATAGGTTGTGTCTGGAACTGCAGCTCTGAATAGGGCTAAACTGCAATACCACACACAACCTGAGAACAGGTGTGGCATCATTTCTAAAAAAAAAATAAAAAAAAAAAAAAAATTAGGTTTTTCTGATCCTGTACAATCCTGCATTCAGTCCTGCTGGACTTGCCGTGGACAGTCTTCAACCAAACTTTTATGACCTAAAATTATACTGAATCTTCACACGACAAAAAAAAAAAAAAATGCAGAAAAGAGGTAACAGAAAAATTGAGACTATGCAGCACGCTCATTCTGCTGCGGAGTGTCTGGTTGTAGAATTTCTTTATTGATTTCAATAGAGAGAAAAATCTGCAATAAAATTCAGTTTTCTTAGGAGGAGATCACACAGTGTTTTTGCACTGTGGTGCGCCGCAAACACGTTTGTTATCGCTGGTGACAGAACGCGCTTGCAAGCGTATACTTTCAATGCGCAATGGCTTGAGGCAGTTTTCTGCCTCGTATGCCACTCGAGTTCTTGACGCATAAGCGTCTAGGGCATGTTCACACAGCGTTTTTGGACGAGGTTTTCGGAGCGTTTCCTCACCCAAAATCTTGTCCAAACCACATCAAAACCTCGCCTGAAACACGCTTCTTCAGACGAGGTTTTTGACGAGGCTTTGATCAGGTTTTGGATCAGGTTTTCGACGAGGTTTTCACCCATACAAATGAATAGCCAGGACAAAAACCGCGCCTACAACGTGCTTCAAGAATTGACATGACACTTCTTTTTCAGTGCTTCCAAAGAAGCATGTAAAAACCTCGTCGTGTGTGAACTACAACGAGGTTTTACATAGGAATCAATGAAATTAACTGGGGGCGTTTTGGAAGCGTTTTGGGTGAGGAAACGGTCCAAAAATCTCGTCCAAAACCGGCGTGTGAACATGGCCTTACGTGTCAATTCTTTTACGGCACGTATGGTGTGTGCTTCCCGAGAAATACAAGCGCAATATGAGTGATTTTTCCTTGAACAATGTTTTAAGTATATTTGAGACCCGTACGCCCCGCAAATACGCCATACCCTAAGGGCATGTCCCCACGGCACGGGTTTTCGGACTGTTTTTCAGGCAGTTTGCGGTGTTTCAGACCGCCTGAAAAACCGGCCGAAAATGAGCACAATGGTGCTCTATGGAAAACCCGTGCAGCCGTCCCCACTGCATGGGTTTTCCGTCCGGCGGTTTTTCCGGCCGCGGTCCGGCCACAAAACATTGTGCTAGCACAATCTTCCGTCCGGTTTCCGGACGGAATCTGTGCAAGCCAATGTGAAAGGGGAGGGCTTTACTCCGCTCATCGCGGGGAAAAGCCACCCCCCCTCCCCTCCCGCGGCCGTGGGGACGGACGAGAAACAGGACGGACGGTATTTGTCCTGTGCCGTGAGAACGCGCCCTAAAGGGTGCGTTCACACAACGGAAGTTTTGCGCCTTATTCCACACTCAAGTCCTTGTGTAACCCGACTGCCATTCATTTGAATGGCCTCTCCACGCTGTTGTCATGCTGTAGATTTTCCACACCACAGATGTCTAATCCACAGTGCGGAAAAAAAATGGACGTTTGTAGTTTTCCGAGCAGGTTCAGCTCAGGCAGGATCAGCATGAAATGGAACTAACCTGCTTTCAAATCACCGGCGAATATAGTACCGCACCTGAAAAGCAGAAATCCATAGCCTTGCCTCGGATTTTTTAATGAGGATCTCGCGCTAGATAGAAAAAAGATTCGACATGTGAATTTGGGTGTGTCCCCACAGCACAGTGCAAAGTGGTCCCGATAATTTAAAACCGGTTTTCTCTGTTTTTGGCCCTGCGGGGATAATCCCCCCCTTTTGCCCTTGGCTGGTTTTAAATTTCCCCCCGGGGGGAAAAAATGAACATGTTCAATCCTTTTTTGGACCGCCGGCAGTCTAAAAAATCCCTCGGGGGGAAAATCCTGCAAATTTGGGTTTCCCCCGCAGGATTTTTTTCCCTTTAAAGGGCCATGAAAAGTTTTTTCCCGTGGTTTGCAGACGGGTTTTAGAACCCAAAACCGTCCCGCAAAACCGGCCCTGGGGGCTTTCCCTTAAGGATTTTTATGCAAATTTTTACAATGCAAAAATTTTTTTTTTTAAAGGGGGGTCTTTACTAAAATTGATTCCTCTTTCCTCAGTCCTGGGGGGGGGGGGGGGGGGGGGGTTTTTGGTTTTAATTTTTAATTCGGGATGTGTTTTTACTGGAAAAAAACCACTGACTTCCCGGGTGGCCACGGGGAAAAGGCCCGGTCCCGTAATATAGCGACCCGTGCCCGGCAAACCAAAGGTGAGATCAAACAGGTCGTAGCATAGCGCCCGTGCTGGCAGCCCAAAACAAAAGGGGGAAAGGAATTTTAAACAGGTCCTTGTAGCTATAGCGGGCCTGAAGCTGATGCAGCCCCCAAAAAAAGGGGGGTAAACTAGGGAAAAGGGGGGAAAACGGTTAAAAGGGCATAAGTTGCAAAGAGAATTTTTTTTTGCAAAAATCTTTAACATAAAAAAACAAACCTTTAGTGAGACAACCCTTTTTTAATTTTTTTTCACACACATCGGCACCAGAATCCGGAACGTAAAATCTGCAACATTTTCAACATCAAGCAAATACATGTCGAAATCTCACGTTACGGAGAACGTCCAGAGAAATCCTCAATGACCACCACAACCTTTGAGGAGAACTACAATGAAAACATAGAATTGACCTCCTCCCCTCCGCCCAGGCTGATTAGAACGTAGGATTATCTGACGTCCACATAATCCTCTCCTGCCACTATACATTATTATGTCCTCTCTCCACATAAGGCTTAACGGATTGTCAGCCCCATCATCATTTCCGCTGTCAGCCTGTAAAGTTTGTACATTGACTTTACATCTCTATTGTTCATAGTGGTACTGGCCTGTGGGGTGTCAGCAGCCGCGTGGGTCACCGGGTCACACAACATTGACTGGTTTTACACAGCAAGAATAAAAGGAAATTAGCTGGACATTATGTGAAAAATGTTTTGGTCAGGAATTGTAGGCTTTACTGCAGGGATGAAGCTTCACTGTGTAATAAGTGAACAAACAGGGCAGAACAGCAATTCCCCGGAGAGGATTCAGCACTAAAAATACACTTGTCAAGTAGTTGTCGGCAACATTTAGATATTTGTGATGCAATTAAAAATTTTGGTGTAATCCAAAAAGTTCCTGCATGATTGAGACAGATGGAGATGACACTATTTAAGTCACAATATTAATATTTTTGCTCTTCTAAGTCTTTGGCCTCGGCTGTTTCGGTCTTCGGGCGTCTTTGGCCTCGGCTGTTTCGGTCTTCGGGCGTCTTTGGCCTCGGCTGTTTCGGTCTTCGGGGCATCTCTAGCCTCGGCTGTTACGGTCTTCGGGCGTCTTTGGCTTCGCTGTTTCGGTCTTCGGGGCGTTTTTGGGCCTCGGCTGTTCCGGTCTTCGGGCGTCTTTGGCCCCCGGCTGTTCGGTTCTTTGGGCGTCTTTGGCCTCGGCTGTTCCGGTCTTCGGGGCATCTCTAGCCTCGGCTGTTCCGGTCTTCGGGGCTCTTTGGCCTCGGCTGTTCCGGTCTTCGGGGCCTCTTTGGCCTCGGCTGTTCCGGTCTTCGGGGCCTCTTTGGCCTCGGCTGTTCCGGTCTTCGGGGCGTCTTTGGCTCGGCTGTTCCGGTCTTCGGGCGTCTTTGGCCTGCTTTTTCCGGTCTTCGGGGCGTCTTTGGCCTCGGCTGTTACGGTCCTCGGGGCGTCTTTGGCCTCGGCTGTTACGGTCCTCGGGGCGTCTTTGGCCTCGGCTGTTACGGTCCTCGGGGCGTCTTTGTCCTCGGCTGTTACGGTCCTCGGGGCGTCTTTGGCCTCGGCTGTTTTGGTCCTCTGGGCGTCTTTGGCCAAATTATTGCTCTTGCCCTGCTGTTTTTGAAGGTAAAACTGCCTTTTTCTTGCAAAATTAGAGCTAATTTGCCATAAAACGGCATATTAAACTGGTAGTCACTTCGAGTTCCTTGGCCCTAAAGGCAAGTATTAGGAGCTATCAGTGCTTGTCATCTATAGAAATCCAGAATTTATTGCCAAATGTATTACAAAATTTTCACACCAATTAGGATTTTTTTCTTGTTTTTTTTAAATAGGGAATGCTTTAAGGATAATAGTTGGATCATATGAGGGGTTTTGCAATCCTCTTTGAATCACTGCTGGTAATGTAAGTTCTGCAGCATTTCAGGATTTCTCTGGAATTTATGGGGGTGGACATGGCAACCTTGACCAGTGCAGAGCCCCCTGCGTACCAGATAACCAAGGACGACTCTGCATGAGGGATGAGATTACTCTGTACAGCTGGAATGCTGCAATACTGCATTATATCAATTTGCTTTGATATAGCTCCAGCAGGAGCCCAGAGGGTGACTGTAAGCATAGTAGAACAGCAAGGTACAAATTCGTGGTGCTAAGCATGATGTCGTGGATTTGTTGTTCTGCAAATTTGCAACAAATTACTGTGTGGATGTAGTCGCTTTTTTTTTTTTTTTTTTAAAAAGTCAAAACAAGCATGCTCCAAATTTAAAAATTTGTGACATGCATGTTTTGGTGCAGAAATGCACCAATCTGCATGCAGTGTGTGGATTTTTCTGCAAAACCGACACAGACTTGTGGCAAGATCTGTGATGCAAAAATGATGCAATGTCTGAACTCCCCAAATGATGCAGAAATAATGCGAATTGTACCTGTAAATCTGCACAGATCAAAATCTAATCTGATGAGATTTTTACAAATTTCATCCATAGACTGTGAAAGTTTTGTGCAGAAATAGTCTGCAGTTTTTCTTTGCATAGGCTGCAGATCTGTTGGAGATTTTCCCCAATTTTTCAAAATCTGCAAGAAAATGTACAGTTTCACTTAAGAGATTGTGAATATTGTGTTGTAACTCGGGTTAGGATAAAGCAACCTGAACCAGAAATGAAACGCTACATATCTTGACAATCAATTACATTACATGCGATGCTGGGAGTGATCTCCGTTTTTTGGCAGATACAACGTATCAGGGGAGAGAGAGCGGAATAAGAGCAATTTCACATTGGATAATTTCCTTCACACCTGGAATTAGTGACCAGTATTGGACTGGGGTGCCAGGGACCCACCAGTGGAGTTGGTTCCTATAGTCTCCTATGCTCGGCGTCTTAGGTTATATTCACACGGAGTCATGTGGCACGCACCTGTGTGCGCTGCAAGACACCTTGGGCTAGGTGTATGGAAACTGTTTAGGTCTAAAACTCACTCTTTTGCCCATAGTAACCCATGGGCAAAAAAGTGAGTTTTAGACCTAAACAGGTTTAGAAGAACATGCTGATCATGGCGTTCTTCTAAAGTGCAGTTGGAGCAGCCGCGTATACATCGGAAGTGACGTCACTTCTTTTTTTGCCGGCGTTTGATATGTGGTGGTGAAGACGGCAGGTAATTGTAGCTCTCATAAAGGGCTGTGACTACAGGACATACTTTGGGGTGCATTGCAGCACAATTACGCCCCGAAATACATCCTGAAAGACGCCATGTGAACATAGCCTTAGAGGTTTCATAGACGACTGTCCAGGCGATGTTGCATGTCATCGATTGTGTCCTACAACGGTCTTCCCAGTTTCCGGATCATCCTCTGAATAACACTCTTTGAAGGTACATCATGGACATATTTTTTTAATAAATGTACTCGCTTTAAGGAATTGGTGACCGAATAGGTTTGCACCATAAGACCGAGTTCACACAACATCTTTTGGGCGTATAGCGGCGTAAACATGACGCACCCCTATACGCCAGGTGTTTAAGTAGTACACGCTAGCCATCACGTACTTCTAAAATGTTCTGTGTTGGCTCCCATAGACATTCATTCTGTGCCGGGAAGAGGTGACATCACTTCTTCCTCCCGGTGCGTAATACACGTAGTGGAATACGGCGTAAATCATACCGCTCAATAAGAGCTATGAATTACCATATTTGCTGGGGTGTAATTTGGGTGTATTGCAGCACAATTTTGTGCCAAATTACACCCCTCAAAGACACCATGGGAACATAACCAGAGTTTGTCTACCTTAATGGGGGGGGGGCGGCTGGTGACTACTTGGGTCTCCTTAGGAACATGGATATCCCACAGAGTCACCCACTGGCTGGCAATCTTGTTGCTAGGCAATGGCTAAACTAGTGCTGCATTTTGAAGGGGTTCATGCAATGCCTATTGCATTTATGAATTTACATAAGATATTATCACATTTGTTTTGTACATGAGGACGTAATTGTAATGTAGTCGACGTCCTTCCCGATTACGGGGGACATATTTTATTTAAAGGGGTTGTCTCACTACATTGATTCATCTCACCTCAGTCCTGTTTTCTTGGTTTTGTTTTGAATTCAGGGGCGTGTTTACTGGCTTCTACTAGGCTGCAGTGTAAGCCAGGTCTGTAGCTATAGCTACCAGTGCTGGCAGCCTATCAGGAGAGATCACACAGGTCTGTAGCTATAGCAACCTGTGCTGGCAGCCTATCATGAGATTGAACAGGTCTGTAGCTATAGCGACCTGAGAAGCTGATGCAGCCCATACAAGAGGGGATATCTCAGAATAGGTAGGAGACTGGTAATGGACACATAATGCAAAATGACTTGTTTTTGCAAGATCTTTTAACATAAAAAGTAGGAATCCTTATATCGAGACAACCCCTTTAAGGCTAATTTTTCATCTTGCTAAGACAAGCTGTCACTTTGGACGATGAGGGTCTGACCCTTGGGACCCCTCTGCTCCTGAGAATGAAGGGGCCACCATGCTTGTGTTAAGAGGGTGAGCTCCAATTCCTTGAAAAGCTGGGTGGGCCTAAAAAAATTAGGAGGGCGATGCAGGGCTCCGACGTGTTCATTCACAGGATCGGTGAGGGTTCTAGAGGTTGGGCCCCTGCTGATTGTAGAGTTATGGCATAATCTAGCGACAGAACTACTTTATAATACTTTTATACCCGTTTAATGTCTGTAGAAGGATGAGGTTCACCTGTAGCAACAATTGAGCTTTAATTTCCTAAAATGTTAGATAAGAACTTTGCCTTCGTTGTAAGGGTTCTTTCACATAGTGCGTTTTTGATGCATTTTTTTGGATGCGTTTCTTTGTGCAGAAAGCTACAGCAATTAATGCTGTACATTTCTGCACAAAAAACCCTTTAAAAAATGCACCCTGAGAAAAAACATCTGTTGGCTCTTCAGCTACAGCGCACCTGGCGGAGCAAGGAACATGCAATCAGGCTGAGTTCATACATTGTGGTAACGTTGCAGATTTGATGCAGTTTATCAAAATTGCAGCATTTTTTAAACAATTTCTGAAAATTCCAGTAAAATCCACAGTCAGATTGCAACGTGTGATCTCGGGCTTAAAAGGGTTTTTTGCAAAAATTTTTAAAAACCTCCCAACAACCGCCCACCGTGCTAAAACAGAAAATGTGTCCCTGTCCCATCACCGCCGTTCCATTGCTGGCAGAGCTTCAGAGTTCCCTCCGGGTCTCCCCCCTGATGATGTCAGGGTCATGGATCATATGGGGGTGTTTTAAGAAGGTCAGAGGTCAGTGCTGCAGCCAATCACTGACCTCTGTGGTCACATGTTGAGGCCAGAGATTGGTTTGATCCATCAAAATGTCATCAGTGAGGGACCCGGGGAAGTGGGGAACACTGAAGCTGTGACCATGCTGGAATGGTGGTGATGGGAGAGGTAAGTATGGGGGAATTTTCTGTTTTAGCACGGTGGCGCGGTTTTTAAAAGTCTTAAAAAACCCCTTTAAGCTGCTCATAGCGAGTGTAATTTTGTCTACAGATCCTTTCTCACCTGCAGAAAATCTAGATGACCTAACCAAACACGCATGCTGTGCCCAGCTTTGAGGCAGGATGCTCCATTGCTTTGCCACCCGTGGATGGCCTGGCACTTATGTGCCAGGTGTTTGGAGAACCCTCTGCCTGAGGATCATACAGAATATTGCTGCTGGGACCCGCAGTAATGAGCTGTAATTTGATCTTCTCACAGCGCACCCAGAGGGCAAATGGTGCATTACACATTTAGATGTGCCAGGTCCTCCAGAGTTCAGGACTACATCAATCCCTCAATTATGACTTCTCCTAGGGAAATATATAGAGTTGCCTCCGTTAGAGGCAAAGCTGAGGTCTGTGATCCACGCAGTCACAAGTTTGCACGTTGCTTGCATTAGTCGCTGGCACTCCTCGTAGAGTGTACACGGTCCGTGTCATTCCATGAGCCGGCGCTGACTGGGTCATAACAACCTAATATATTGTGCTTGACTTAGTAATAGAAATATGACGGTTCCACGCAAATAACTATAAAGTGAATATGGCTTCTCATACGTCTGCTGCATAGCGTTCAGGGAAATGTAATGAGGAGTTATTTCTGGCTGTGATGCAGTTTACGGGACACTGGTAAAGTTGTAAAATAGATTTGTTCAATTACGAGCGAGTGTCTCGGGATTGTCATTCTATACATCCTGTGGTGACGGTGGCTGTGCATGCTGAGAGTTGTAGTTGCCCAACAGCTGAAAAACAGCAGGTTGCCGGACCATTGCTTTAGGGCAGGACTCTTGAAACTTTTTTTGTTTTTAACTCTGTCCTTGACCATCTGGTCTATGGTGATGCCAAAGCCTTACCAGCAAACTGATATAACCAAGCAAAACCTTTAGTTTTTTGGCTAATTAAGCAAATAAGGAATATAGTCCTCCCCCTCCCCCCATGGAAAATTCAGACCACTCAATAAATCTCAAGCTCCCTTCCTGTTTGGGATGAAGTGGCGCGCTAGGCGGTCGCCTACCCGTCACCCCGAACTTGTGTGAATGTACCCAAATATTCAAGGGGCTTGTTCTGAACCACTGGCTTTGCACTTGTAAAAAAAAAAAAAAATAGAATTCATGAAGCTAAAATGTCCTGGTGATTAATTTTTCTTTAAAGGGACACTTCTATCAAAAATAACTTATTTTTGTTAAAATCAATATTTCTGGAAAATAATGTTTTTGTCAGAATTTTTAAGAATATTTGTTTTTCTTCTTTTGGCAGTCCTATGCTAATAAACATATTACAAAATCTTGTTCTTTTCCTAGCTTGAATAATTAACCTATACGGGTAGACTAACCTCACTTTACTGTAGGTGCTGCTTAAAAGGGTTTTGCCACGAAGTAAAATTGACGTGGGAAGCTTGCAAATGGAATAAAAAAACATTTTCACCATTCATTATTATTAAAAATTCTGCACCGTTTTTGTTTTAGCTGCTCCCTTAGTGATCCATTGTTTACAGCTCGTCTCCAGGGGATATGACCAGGGCTGAGAGTTCTCAGTCCTGGACGCACATGCTCAGACATCACTTCTCTCAGGCAGCTACTGAATGTTCAAACCCCGGGTGCTGTCACTCTACACCTGTTCTCTGTGCTCCTTAGTAATTAGCCAAACAGTGCAAATAAATAAAAAAAGAAACCTCAATGAGGTCTGTGCATTGATAAAGAGAAAAAACCCCCCAAAACATAGGTGTGGTTCCTGCAGGGATTTGAACCTAGGGCCCTTGTGCCTGGAGGCAAAAACTTTACCGCTCAGCTACTCACAATGCTTTAGGTAAACAGACCTTTCTTTGACTACATAGAGGAAAGGCCTGGTGATATCATCCTGCTGGGTCACATGATATGCAATTCAAACAAATCACACACGCCCCCTTCTGAGCACACAGAGCTGAAGAGCTGGATGCAGGAGGTAATGAGATCGTGGCAAAACCCCTTTAAGTCTCTGTGGTCTCTTTTTACAGAAAGTAGGTAATGACAGAATGATCGCTCTATTGTTCTCTAGACAGGAATAGATAAGATTAGACCACACCAACAGGACAAGGATGAGAACTACATGAAAGGATAATGGGTTAATCCTTTTTCTGCACTGAGGGAGTTCTCCGCTTTCTTTACACTTATCAGGTCCTGCTGATAACAGTTACACCTCTCAGGCCATATTCGGTTTGGAAGAGAACTGTCAAGCAATCCTCTCATTGCTGCTAACAGAGCTTAGAGAGGGGGAAGTCATGTACATAGATATATATATATATTTTTTTAAATATAATAGTCAGAAATTAATTAACATGTGGAAAAAAAATCGTCCCTTTAGGGCATGTCCCCACGGCACGGGTTGTCGGACGGTTTTTCAGCCTGTTTGCGGTTTTTCAGACCGCCTGAAAATCCGGCCGAAAATGAGCACAATGGTGCTCTATGGAAAACCCGTGCAGCAGTCCCCACTGCATGGGTTTTCCGCCCGGCGACAAAACATTGAACATGCACAATCTTCCGTCCGGTTTCCGGACGGAAGATGTGCATCTCAATGGGAGGGGGGAGGGATCTTCTTCGCTCATCGCAGAAAAAAGCCGTCCCCCCCCGCGGCCGTGGGCACGGCCGCAAAACAGGACAACTACCGGCCGGCAAAGCCGGTATTTGTCCTGTGCCGTGTGAACGGCCCCTTAAGGCCCGGTGCGTTAGAGGTTTCTTTGACACAGAAATGATGGGAAAAAATAGCACAGCATGCAGCACTATTTGTTTTTTTTTTTTTTCCCCCGTAATAATGGTGGTCAAGAGGATGAAAACTCATCCCATTATAGTCAATTAGGTCAGTCGGATGGGGTAGGTGTCCATCTCCTAAAGACCTGTCAGAGGGGGCTGATGTGAACCAAGATATGATTTCTGTTGCAGCAACCAAAATTCCCCCCCCCCCCCCCCAAATTTTTTGCATCAGGTCTGATACAGTAGAAGTCCAGTTTTTGGCTATTATATGAAACGAGTGGCGACTGATAATTCCAGTCACTGATCACCTATACTCGGATAGAACAGTTGTGTCAATTAATCCGCCATATATCATCCCATACGCTACTCCACAAGCGAAAGTAGACCAGGATGGAAATCCCAGTGTACACACCGCTAATTGAATTAGCATTATAAGCAGAGCTGAAGGTTCTAATAATAATTTCCTGTTATAATGCTCTTTAGCTGCTGCTGTGGCATTAGCACCATTGGGCCAGGTTCTTAAGCTTTACAACACGCATTTTATATTTTAATCATTTTTTTAAATTATTTTTATTCCTTTTTACTGTACATCTATACATATACCTATACATATATCTATACAGCTACACATATGCACATATACATATATACATCTACATACATCTGTACATTTATTATTTGTGTGGGTTTTTTTTTCTTTTACTATTTCCTGCTGCTTTAAAGGAAAAAAATAAATAAAAAGCAGCTAAAATTTGTGTTGGACCCCTGGCTGAGCTCCGGGTTTGTTGGACTCTTTGTCTTCCCATTGCAGCCATTGTTTGAAATGGTCGACCGACCGCTCTTGCTTTTATTTTTATCTTGTATTATCTGAAATAAGTAATGGAATCGCGCTCTGGGTTTTTGTGACGAGCCCATTTTAGCAGAGACTATTATTCCAGTTACCACAACCGGAAAATTGCTTTTTTTTTTTTCTTCTGCTGAATTCATTCATCTTTCGCCTCATTTTATTTCTATTTTAGACCAGCAAGCCGTCTTCTGCTAAGCTATGTTTACTGTGATGTGCAGATGCATCACTGCAACAACACAAAGCCTTGCTTTTCTTAGAGGGTAATGCTGGTTAAAATTAGGTTAGGGTTAACGGCAGTTTCTTTTCCTACCTATCGTGATGTCACTTAACTAAGGGTCTTGTGATGTGGACATCTTTGGTATTCTATGGCCTTGAATGCGACAATCATTGCAACCTAATCATTGGTATTCGGGTATCTAAACTAGATCGTGCAGCAGTGAAAAAAGGTGACCTGGTCTGATGATAAATCTTTATATATGTGTGTATATATATATATATATATATATATATATATAATTATATATATATATATATTATATATATAATATACACACACCACACATATTTAGGCAGTCCCCGACTTGCGCTGTTCCGAATTACATCTGTCCACTAGTTCCAAACAGAGACATATGGGGCATGCTGGCACTTGTAGTTCCATGTTCCACAGTAGCTAATAGCTGTGGAACAAGAAGTTCCAGCATGCCACAGCAGCACATGAGGTGAAAATAAGGTGAAAATCTTTTTAACAAGAGCACAGACAGCAAAACAAATGTAAAAACCGAGAAAAATACCTTTTGTGCTGGAATTACATTTAATAAATATACCTGTTCTGACTTACATACAAATTCAACTACAGGAACAAACCTACAGTTCCTATCCTGTTCGTAACCCGGGGAATGCTTATACTGGCGTTCTCTTTGCTGTCTGTCCATCTTGTAACACCCCCCCATGCAAGTGTCGCGTTACAGGTCTTCCGTATGTAACGGTGCCGCCTGTATGTCCTCTCGGGTGCTGCCACGCCCGGTTACTCTTGTCTTTTTGGCTCTCTCATGCCACAAATGTTTACTCCGGCGCATTATCATGTGATGAGGTGGAAGGGTTTCATATCCTCGTCACTGACAATTCAGCACTGGCACGAGAACATGTGCAGTGCACGGGTCTGGCTGCTCCCAGCGCGTTCCACAGGATGATTCAGGGATTCTTGTGGCTGAGGCATCCATGTAGACACTCCGTGTTTTTTTGTCTGTACGGAGTGTATGGGTTGTGTCTGGTCTGTCCTTGCACGTTTCCTTCCTCCTGTAATGGCCGACCTCTTACTCGAATGCATTTACAATTTTGCTCATACTGTATAAAGATCACCAGATAAAGGAAGGAGGAAAGACAAAAAACCTCCAGAGAAATAACCCTTATTTGTTTACTTTCTACTTATTACTATGTGATAACAGATGTTCCTTAGGCCGTGTTCACACGGCTTATTCCCGACGGATTTGTGAGCGCAATCTGGCTCACAAATCCGCCGTGAATAAGGGGACGGGGGCGGGGCCGGAGCGCGGCGGGGGCGCCGCTCCCTGGCCCCATAGACTTGCATTATCCGCGGCGCGTATTGCGCCTGGATAATGTGCATGTCACTTTCTCCCCGCCCGGCGGATTCGCCGAGCGGGTAGGAGCGACGGAATCCACTGTTCTCTATGACAGCAGTGTATTACCGTAATTACTGCGACGGATTGGCGCCGTACTGCAGCGCAAATCTGGCACGCAGTACGCCGCCAATCCGCTGCAAAATAAGCCATGTGAACGAGGCCTTGGAAGGGAAAAAAAGTACAAAAAATTGATAATAAAAAGAAAATATTTTTTTTACTTGTCCTATAAGTGGTTAGAGCCTAAGACTTTGTCTACACAGCAAATGTTAACTTGCCATCCAAAATCTACATCGCTCGTCGATGGTTTATGGTGCAGATTTGCGCTAAAAACGGCAGCCAGTTTTCGGATTTACCGTTGGACCTATACAATGAATGTACAGCAATCCTGCGGAAAATCCAGCAAGTGTGAAAATCCACCGGAATCCGGCAGATATTTAAAACCGACCAGAAAAAATGATCTGTACTGTGTAGACTAAGGCACGGATTTTTCATTGCATTTCATACAGTGCAGGGTACAGTCCGAATTTTAAATACTAAATCCGACAAAGATCCGGTGCTGTGTATACTCTAGCCTTAATTTTAAATTATGGCTGACATAGTTTTTTCAGTTATTAACTTCTGTCTTGCACTTCATGTAGAAGGGTGTGTGTGCGCAAGCACGTGTATATATAATGCGCCTGCGTGTGTGCATAGACACGTAAAAACCTATATACTTTTTAAATAACTATATATACACGTGCATATGTAATAAATTTGTGTGTATGTATAAATGGATAGGGATGCATACAGATAGATATACAAATCCACATGACTACACTTTTATACACATTAAACACGTATATCTTGTATGTGTGTGTGTGTATATATATATATATATATATATATATATATATATATATTATATATATATTACACATACATACACACGTGTGTATGTGTGATAAATTTGTTTGTGGGTGTGTGTATATATTTGAGTATAAGCCGAGGCACCTAATTTTACCACAAAAAACTGGGAAAATGATTGACTCGAGTATAAGCCTACGGTAGGAAATAAAGCAAGTAAATATGTGATGCCTCTTCATTAACCAGGACAGACACCAATAGCAAAGAGTAGCAACTAGAAGACTTGGTACCACCATGTATAAAATGGTTGTCCCCAGTAATTAGCCAGGTAGGGCTGTCCCTGTAATTAGCTAAGTAGGGCTGTCCACAACAATTAGCCACATTACACATATAAGGCTCTGCTACAGACACATATAACATGCACCTATACAGTTCTGCTTCAGCTCATCCAGCAGTGATCACAACCAGTACAGCAGAATTCTGCATACGCTGAGCAGCTTCACATGACTCCTCCCCCCGCAGGATATGGACAGGGTTGTTGGTTGCTATGAGCAACAAAGAGCTTTACTTTTAGGCAGCTTCATAGGGGCTGTAACAATCAGATTCCTACTTTAATTTTCACCACTGAAGAAATGGAAGCTGGGATGTGATGGGCGGCCATTAGCATCACCTCCCTTGCCTTTAGTCAATGAGGGTTTCACTGGGTTCAACCAGTAACTTTATCCCACATTTACTCTGCAGTTTATAACTGTTTTCAGGAAATTTTGTGCTGGGGGAAAACCCCAGTGATGCGTGAAAATTTAATATTCAAAACGGGATTTTTCTCGTATTGTCCATTTGAAAATCAAAAAAAAAGGGGTGGGGTTCCACGGTTGGCGTGTCTCTGGTATAAGGTCGTTCACAGGGGCTAATTCGGACGTAATTACCCCCGTGGCGGGGGCGGGGCGGAGGGGGGGGAGCGACCGGGGTGGGCATTTCCGGCCCCCATTGACAACCCTTTCTGCGGTGGTATACGCCGCTAGAAAGGACTGTCAATTATCTCCCCGCCCGGCGGGGATCAGAAAGTATAAGAAAATAGATTTTTGGCAACTTGTTGAATTTGCTTAGGAAACAAACCAACAAAAAGTTGGAAGTAATGAATGGGCCGTTTTCGGCCCGTAATTTGCGCCTCCGGCCTAATACGGACCCAATTTTCGGCCCATTTTAACCGTGTGAACTGGCCTAAACCCAACATCCACCCATTGAAACCAACTGCAATGGCAGAAGCTTGCCAGGAAAACTGTGGTGCTGCTAGGAAACTGGTGACCTTTGGCTGTCACTTGCAGGCATGACTGTGCGGCTGCCATCTGGGCGGCGTCTTAAAATAGGTTTAATAATGGAAAAGACAGAAAATTCTTTGCCTGTTACGTTTGTCTAACACATTGTGTCCCCATTTTATTAAAATTTTTTTAATATAAACTGTCCCCTTTTTGCCCCTAGCAACCATCAGCTCGCTTTCATTTTTTGGGGGTGGGGCCTGGGTTTGGGGGCTGTGGGCCTGGGGGGGCGGTGTGGGCCCTGGTTGGCGGCCGTGGGCCCTGGTTGGCGGCCGTGGGCCCTGGTTGGCGGCTGTGGGCCCTGGTTGGCGGCTGTGGGCCCTGGTTGGCGGCTGTGGGCCCTGGTTGGCGGCTGTGGGCCCCGGTTGGGGGGCGGGGGGGCTGTGGGCCGGTTGGGGGGGGGCCGGTTGGGGGCCCGGTTGGGGCGTGGGCCTGGTTGGGGGCGGGGCCCGGGTTGGGGGCCCGGGTTTGGGGCCCGGGGCCCGGGGGGGCCTTTGGTTGGCGGCCGTGGGCCCTGGTTGGCGGCCGTGGGCCCTGGTTGGCGGCCGGGGTGGGGGGCCCCGGGGGGCCCCCGGGCCCCGGTTGGGGGCCCTGGTTGGCGGGGCCCTGGGCCCTGGTTGGCGGCCTGGGTTTTTTGGGCCCGGTTGGGGGCCTGGGTTTGGGGGCCCCCTGGTTGGCGGCGTGGGCCCCGGTTGGCGGGGGGGGCCCCCCGGTTCCGGGGTTCTTCCTCCGTCTTTTTTTTCTTTTTTTCCCAAAAAAAATTCAAGTAGCAAGGGCGTAATATTTCCCTAATGAACAGCTTCTGGCATAGCTGCCACATGTCCCTGGTCCAGCCGGAGTCAGGAGCAGGATATCATTGTATTATATGGATCCTACACACAAAACCTGAATGTTTTGTTAGGGCAAAGCCGCGCTCCTCCCCTCTTCCTTCCTGAAGCTGTCTCATCGCATTATTGTCCCGTGTAGTAATGCGATCGGATGTAGTAGGGGAAGCCTTGTGAGGTTTTGCAGTAAATATCGGCACCTCTGCTTGTTTCAGCCTGTTCACTGTTGTATGGATAATAATACAGTGAAATGTCTCCAGAAGACCACCTCCTTGATGAGACCACCAGGCTCCTTGTGTCTGCTTTTCAGTTCCATCATACAATGTCGATAAAGGGAGAGAAGCTGAGCTCTGTGATATATAGGGTTATAGGATAGAGGAGAGAAGTTGAGCTCTTTGATATTTAGGGTTATATGATAGAGGAGCTGAGCTCTGTGATATATAGGGTTATATGATAGAGGAGCTGAGCTCTTTGATATAGATGGTTATAGGAGCTGAGCTCTGTGATATAGAGGGTTATATGATAGAGGGAGAGAAGCTGAGCTCTGTGGTAATATAGGGTTATATGTAGGAGAGGAGCTGAGCTCTGTGATTTTATAAGGGTACTGATAGAGGGAGATAAGCTAAGCTCTGTGATATATAGGGTTGTATGATATAGGAGAGAAGCTGAGCTCTGATAAATAGGGTTGTATGATATAGGAGAGGAGCTGAGCTCTGTGATATATAGGGTTATATAATAAAGGGAGAGGAGCTGAGCTCTGATATATAGGGGAGAGGTGCTTAGCTCTGTGATATATAGGGTTATATGATGGATGTAGAAAAGCTGAGCGCTGTGATATATAAGGTTATATGATATAGGAGAGGAACGGAGCTCTGTGATATATAGGGTTATATGATTGAGGAGAGAAGCTGAGCTCTGTGATATATAGGGTTTTATGATAGAGGAGAGAAGCTGAGCTCTGATATATAGGGTTATATGAAAGAGGGAGAGGAGCTGAGCTCTGATATATAGTTATATAATAGAGGAGAGAAGCTGAGCTCTGTGATATATAGGGTTATAGGATAAAGGAGAGGAGCTCTGTGATACATAGGGTTATATGAAAGAAGGAGAGGAGCTGAGCTCTGTGATATATAGGGTTATATGATAGAGGAGCTGAGCTCTGTGATATATAGGGTTATAGGATAGAGGGGAGCTGAGCTCTGTGATATATAGGGTTATAGGATAGATAGGAGCTGAGCTCTGTGATATATAGGGTTATATGAAAGAGGAGACATGCTGAGCTCTGTGATATATAGGGTTATATGATAGAGGAGCTGAGCTCTGTGATATACAGGGTTATATGATAGAGAAGCTGAGCTCTGTGATGTATAGGCTTATATTATAGAGGGAGAGAAGCTGAGCTCTGTGATATATAGGGTTATATGATAGAGGAGCTGAGCTCTGTGATGTATTTTAGGGTTATAGGATAGAAGGAGCTGAGCTTTGATATATAGGGTTATATGAAAAGGGAGAGAGCTGAGCTCTGTGATGTATAGGCCTTATATTAGAGGAGGGGAAGCTGAGCTCTGTGATATATAGGGTTATATGATAGAGGAGAGGAGCTGAGCTCTGTGATGTATAGGCTTATATTATAGAGGGAGAGAAGCTGAAGTAAAAACCTTTCCCTGCGCTTTCCACAATGAAAAAAACCCAAACTTTTCTGCTGGAGTTACATTTTAAAAATCTACCTGTTCTGACTTGCATACAAATTAAACTTCAGAACAAACCTACAGTCCCTATCCCGTTTGTAACCCGGGCGCTGCCTGTATAATGAAGGTTCATTAGGGCGTCGTATCCCTTCTGCATGCTTCGACGCTCTGAGACGCTGCCCCTGGTTCTGTATAATCCATGGTATTAGTTAATATCATTTTCCCGGATTCCTGGTATGTGCACTGGCCCTTTAAGACGAGGGTCCTGCATATACAATGCTGTTTTCCTTGCCTATAGAAAGGAAGTCAGTGTTCCAGGTCTTGTAGTTTTGGCCGCCTCTTTGCCCCCTGTGTGCTGGCTGCCAGGGGGGCACATTGCGCAGCAGATCTCTCCTAGCGCTTGTTTGCCTAATTAGGCGAAGCATAATCCACCGTATCATCGAGCTGTCACATCCATGGCCGGGTTTGTGTCCTCATTGCTCCTTATCAGCGTTCATAGCCACACCGTCCTCCAGATACCAGCAGCAGTCTGAGCGCTCGCCTGCACCGCTCTCCTCCCTGAGATCCGGGCACCTTTACTTTCCCCCTAAATGATTCCCCTTGATCCGTGGACTTCCCCATGAAGAATCTCTTCACCATGATCCTGCAGAGCCTTATAAATAAGCCCAAAGACAAGTCGCTGCCCCGGGACAAGACGGGGGCGAAATCCGCCAACAAGAAGAGGGACGCGGTGAGTCTGAGAAAGGTAGCGGGAAAGCTGGATTGTTCCTCCTTGTCCTGATGTAGCAGAGCGGAGTTTGTCGTCATGTTATCCGTACGTGTCGGCTCTATTCTATCATCTCGACAACTACTGCAATTTCGGTGGCTCCAAGTGTGCGTGCACATGGGGTGGATTTTGATGTGGATTAGTTGCGGATTTTACTGCAAATTCTATTTTTACTGTGATTTCAGAAGGCAAAATCCACAGGAAAGGTTTATCCGGAGATTTCAGTGCAAATTTTGCTTTCTCCCATTGTACAAAAATCTGATTTCAAATACATGATAGATCTGAACACAAATCGGGGGGGGAAAAAAAAGGGGCCCACAAAATGTGCAACAGACCCCCCTTTTTGTGAACGCCCCCTTAAAGAACAACTCGGCTCTGCTGCATCTCTTCATTTGTTGTATAGTTATCTGTATCTAGGAAAGCTGGGTGACAGTCTATCAAGTTGACCATTACTGCTCTGACAAAGGTGGTCATACATTTCTCCTGAATGGGAACAGGGGATGTGTAACAAGGCATGTCTGCTCTTCAGGGTCCTGGGAAAGCTGGGTTACAATCTATCAAGTCCTCATTACTTCTCTGACAAAGGTGGTCATACATTTCTCCTGAATGGTAACTTTGCCTAGGGAAAAGGTGATAGGTGACAAGGCATGTCTGCTTTTCCCGGGGCCCGGGGAAAGCGGGGTTTTTCTTAACCCAAATCCCCCATAAAGGGGGTCCCCCATTATTTTTGGCTTTTGACAAAGGTGGCCCATAAATTGCTTAAGAAGTTGGAACTTTGCCTGGGGAAAAAAGGTTTTTTGTGGACAAGGTTTTTTGTCTGCTCTTCAGGGTTTTGGGGGAAACCCGGGGTGACACACGAATTGTTGTATCAACTGATTGAATTTTTTAACAATTTAGTTTTTCTATTAAAAAGCCCCTTTGGGTAGACTAATGGATCAGGGATTTTTTGTCTGACAATCCCCATTTTTGTTTTTTTTTGGGGGGGTGTTTTTTTTTATTTTTTTATATTGCATTGTTCTCAGTTTACGTTTGTTTGTGTGTATTTTATCTCCCCCTTTTTCCCATAGTCAAGGTAACATATGCATGTTCAAAAAGTTTATAACTAGTGAAACCCCTAGCAGTTTGTTTCTCTCCCTTAAATGTGAAGGGGGTTTACCCAATGTTTTCCGGGTTTCACACTTGTAAAATTTTGAGGTTTCCCTTTTTTTTTGATTTATTTTTAAAATTTTTTATGTTGTTTTTGTCAAATTTTTACTTTTAAAGGGGGCCCCTTTTTTTTTTTTGGAACAGGTTAGGTTAGTCTCTGTTTACGTTAGTGTTGACTTGTAATGGTGTCCGCTTCCACCCGGATGTTTTTTTCTTTATGATGTAAAGAATATTGGGTTTTTTTTTGGGTTTTTTTTGGCAAGTATGACGGGCTGCGCGGGGGGGGCCTTTCTAAGCAAGGAGCACAGCCCTATTCTGATGTGAGCGCCTTTATTTTTCCCAAAAAACCCAAAACAAAACTCTCTTATGTTTTAACATGACTAAAAGAACTGGTAAATAGCATAAAATAAAATGGGAGCTATGATGCCAACGGGACCGAACAGGACCGTGGAGGCCACGGACCGGCTACAGGGGTTGTGTGCCACCACTAGTAAACAAAGAGCAAAGCAACCACTAGCTCTTATTGCCAGCCCATTGGAAAGGTAGAGATTATGGGGTGTTTTTTTTGTTTTTTTGCCTGTTTTTTTTGCCCCATTATTATTGTATGATATTGCTGGCCTTTTTAGTTATTTTTTAATTATTATTATTATTATTATTATTATTATTATTAGATTTTTATGATATAATCATATATGTATATAAAAAAAAAATATTTGGCCATTTCACTGACTTGTACTGTATTCAAATAAAAATGCTTAAATGTAAAAAAAAAAAAAATCTTAATTTTAAAAAAAATATATGTGGGGGTTGTGTATATTTATAAAATGTGTGTTGGGGTTGTATATAGTTGGTGGTGGTTATAATATATATATATAAATTATATATATATATTTGAATATATGTGTGTGTATATATAAAAATGTGTGTGAATAATTTTTGTGTGTGTGGTGTTATATATATATATGTGTGGTGTTATATAATATGTGTGTGTGGTGTGTGTGTGTATATAATGTGTGTGTGTGTGTGTTGGTATTTATAATTTGGTGTGTTGTTTGTGTGTGTGTGTATTATTATATTTGTGTGTGTGTGTAATATATTATGTGTGTGTGGTGTGGTTTTTATTAAAAGTGTGTGTGTGTGTGTTGTATATATATATTTGTTGTGTGTGGGTGTATTATTATTGTGTGTGTGTGGGGTGTAATATATATTGTGGGGTGTGTGTGTGGGAATAATATGTGGTGGTGTGGGGTGTGTATATATATATATGTTGTGTGTTTGTGTGTGTATATTATGTGGTGTGTGTGTTGTGTGTGTTTATATATATGTGTGTGTGTGTTTGTGTGTATATATATATATATAATGTGTTGTGTTGTGTGTGTGTGATATATATGTGTGTGTGTGTGTATATATATATATACATACAAAATTAGATAATAAAAATTGGCGTTAAAAAAGCTACTAAATATTATCTAATTTTATATATATGAAATTTGATTTTTATTGATTTTTTTTTTTTAAGCTGATTCTTATATATATATATATATATATATATATATACACACTGTATATGTATAATTTTTATTTATTGAATTTTTTTCTTTTTTTATTGAAGCTGATTTTTATGTTAAAATAGTACAAATAATTACTAAAATGTCCAAATATAAGTATGATTGCAAATATAATTAGATTTTTGATTACATGTGCTGTATAATAGACAATTACCCTGATTTTCTTTTCTTTTTAACTCAGTATTTTTAGTTCATGTATGGGTAGTTAGAAATTGCTGTTAGAATTAGAAATTTTAATAAATGATTGCAAAATTGTAAAATTACTTTAATTTGACTCTTATAAGAGTAAAGCACATAATATTAGTTTCAACTTATTGTGGCTTTTGCCCATTGACTTCAATGGGGGAAGTCAACATAATAAACTTGACAAATGTTTTTATGTCACTTTGTTTTTTTTTGGGGTTTTTTTTTGCATAATTTTTTGTATGTCAAAGTAATAAACTCGGCAAATGTTTGTCACTTTTTTGGGGGTATGATCTCCCTGCAGATTTTGTGGCTTTGCTGCGGAAACTTTTCGACACAAATCCATCCCGTTTTGCCTTTACCCTTTGACATAGACGTTTGTCCATTCGGAAAACGCGTTTTTTCATCCTTTAAAAGTCAGAGCTTGCAAGTACGGAATTTAAACGAGGGAATATTGCGGAAAACCCGAGCAGATTCCTGCCTTCTATACTTTTAGTATTTGTCAGGGCGTAAACCCCCGATAGAATTAACATGTCACAAAGAATTGAAAAAATTTAGAAGGCGCTGATTTTACATGGCGGTCTATGGGCAGTGTTCTACAGGCGCTTTGGACGCTTCTTGGGCGCGCAATACACCCCAAAACAAGTGTCCAAAAACGCAGTGGGAACTTGCCCTAACAGACACTTGTAGAAAAGAAGAAAGATATCATGAATGCAGAGAATGTCGTCTGACCCATTGTTTTGCCCGTGCTAATGGCAAAATACATGTAAATGGAGAGAGCCTTGTTCTGTTTGGGTGACTTGAGACGCCGTCCTCTCCGGTGACCTAGTTTTTGAGCCCAAAATTGCCTGCACAGTCAACCAGACAAGAAACTTAACCAGCGGTGGATGTTATCCGGGGGGCGCACCAGCACATTAACATCGCTCATTTACGCTTTATAGCTGCATGCATACATAATTGCCTTCCTGCCTGCCTTGCTGACTTCAGGGTCTCTTCACACATCGCTGCAAAAGCGACAATTTACTGCCACGTGTGGATCATCGGTCATAGGACTCTACCTGGTACATTCATATCATGTACATCCTCATTTTGTGAGTGCAGCCCAGTATTCGTTGGCCAGAAATAGTAGGAAAATTAAGCAAAAATCCAATGCGTTTTTTTTTTTGCTGGACCTTTTGCAATTGTGTGAAATTCAAGTATTACGTCTACGGACAGTTTTGATTAGTTTTTCTTGCCAATGGCCATATTTTTTTGCACATAAATTTGTCTCACAACGGGATACATTTATAAAGTGCTGACAAATGCTACTCTCACTGAGAGGTGCGGCTGTCGAGGTGGCGCCACTTTTCATATATGTTCCACTTAGGGCCACATGTATGAACCTGTTTAGGTTTAAAACTCACTTTTTTGCCCATAGGTTACTATGAGCAAAAGAGTGAGTTTTAGACCTAAACAGTTTCATACATGTGGCCCTTAGTTTTGTAGGAAAAGATTCAGTGGCGTTTATTTGTTTAGCTTACTGCTTATTCTGGGTTAAGGAGTCCAGTAGGCGGTCTTATCGGTGATTGACAGCTGATACAAAGTAGGCTGTGATTCACTTTTAACTCCACCCACTGGACTCCTTAACCCAGAATAAGCCGGGATTTAAGTTAATACAATACACGTTGAACTGATTCTCTTCCTAGAAAACCATATATCAATCTGCTCAGCTCCTCCTGCTCTATATCGTGCTGCCTGCAGATCAGAGAGCATGTTCAATGTAATAGGTTCCCTTTAAAGGGGTTGTCTCACTACAAGGATTGCTTTTTATGTTAAAGATCTTGCAAAAACACTTTGCAATATATGTTCATTAGCAGTGTCCTACCTAATCATAGATATCCCCTCTTGTATGGGCTGTATCAGCTTCTTAGGTCGCTATAGCTACAGACTGTTTTCAATCTCTCTGATAAGGCTGCCAGCATGGTTGCTATAGCACAGACCTGGCTTCTACTGCAGTTGTGGAAGCCCATATAAACACACCCCTGAATTCAAAGTGAAACCAAGAAAACAGGACTGAGGCAAGGTGAATCAATGTAGTGAGACAACCCCTTTAACCTTTTAGGCCCTATTCACATATGTCAGCTCATACCATCTCAATGGAGGCCAAAAGGATGTTCGATTGGCCTCTTGGGTGAATGGGGGCCTATGGCTGCTTTTAGGTGAACATATCAGTTCCCAAATCCTATACGTTCCTTTGAGCAGCAGGAGTGGTCAGACTTCATTCAGTTGCTGTATTATTAGGCTGACAACCTGTTGTTAGATTGCGGTTGATTTATGACAGGTTGTCGTCTGCTGGGTCCCATTCTTGTATTCTCATGCTTCAGTGGCCTCTTATGTTAAAGGTCTCGGTGCTAAAAGGTAGCATTTCCTGCACAAATACAGTATAAGCGCATTGCTGTTTGTGGCTGTATAATACAATAACCAATGACCTAATCATGATGGGGAAACAGCTGATGATAGTGGGTGATAAATGACTACTCATCCTGTTTTAGGACCCTTAAAGGGGGTTTGCCACAATCTCATTTCACACCTCCTGCATCCAGCTCTTCAGCTCTGTGTGCTCAGAAAGGGGTGTGTGTGATTTGTTTAAATTGCATATCATGTGACCCAGCAGGATGACATCACCAGGCCTTTCCTCTCTGTATTCAAAGAAAAGTCTGTTTATGTATAGATTTGTAAGTTGCTACATTGTAGCACAGAGGTAAAACTTTTGCCTTCAGGCACAAGAGTCCTCGGTTCAAATCCCTGCAGGAACCAAACCTATGGATTTTATTTCTCTTTATCAATGTAGAGACCTGATTGAGGTTTATTTTTTTAATTTATTTGCACTTTTTGACTATTTACTAAGGAGCACAGAGGACGGGAGTAGAATGACAGCACCCGGGGTTTGAACACTTAGTAGCTGCCTGAGAGGAGAGGTGATGTCTGAGCATGTGCGACCAGGATGAGGAGCTCTCACCCCTGGTCGTATCCCCTGGAGACGAGCTGTTAAACAATGGATCACTAAAGGAGCAGCTAAAACAAGGATGGTGAAGAATGTTCAATAATGATGAAAGGTGAAAATGTTTATTATTTAATTTACAAATTTCCCACGTCAATTTTACTTCGTGGCAAAACCCCTTTAAGCACCAAGCATTGTTGTCCACCCATAGACGATCCTGACAGTGGACTCCTATAACCATCGCTTTGTGTTTCTTTCTTTTTCAGACTATATTAACAGTGTTTCTTAGCAACAATGAACAAATATTAACTGAAGTCCCAATAACTCCTGAGACAACTTGCCGAGATGTGGTGGAGTTCTGCAAGGAGCCTGGAGAAGGAGCGTGCCACCTGGCAGAAGTGTGGCGCGGGAATGGTGCGTCCTCTTATTTCCAGTATAGTGATTCTCTATAAATCTAAAAATATCTATAAAGCTATAAATATGTACTCATAACTCCCATAGTACAGAATTGAGAGTTGTGTGCAAGCCCGACCAGCTCTCTATTTAGGGGTCTGTTCCCAGCTTCTATGGCAGGCATCCTCAAACTGCGGCCCTCCAGCTGTTGGGAAACTACAACTCCCATCATGCATTTATATATCTATAACATCTGGCATCATGGGCGTTGTAGATTCCCAACAGCTGGAGGGCCGCAGTTTGAAGATGCCTGTTTTATGGCATATTATATTGAAATGCTATCAGAGTGCAAGATGGGATCTCTCCTTTAATCATTTTACGCTTCCCACTTTAGGTAGTGATGGCATATTGCTAAGATAATTAAAGGGGCCCTCCAATTTAGACGTTCTGTTCTTGTTAGAAAGGTCCCAAGACAATAAACCTTAAAGGGGTTGTCTCGCTACAAGGATTGCTGCTTTTTAGGTTCAAGATCTTGCAAAAACAAATCACTTTGCAATATATGTCCATTAACCGTGTCCTACCTATTCCTAGATATCCCCTCTTGTATGGGCTGCATCAGCTCCTCAGCTATAGCTACAGACCTGTTTGATCTATCCTGATAGGCTGCCAGCACTGGTTGCTATAGCTACAGACCTGGCTTCTACTGCAGCCTAATAGAAGCCAGTAAACACGCCCCTGAATTCAAAATGAAACCAAGAAAACAGGACTGAGGTGAGAGGAATACATGTAGTGTGAAAACCCCTGTAACAATCTGTGTCCCCCTGCTGGGACAATCAGCTGTAAGCTGTTGGGTAACTTGGCAGTATAAATCATAGAGCAATGGAGGCTTACTTAGGCAGGTCAGAAATCAATTCCGATAGGATTTAGGGAACCCACAACGCCATATGGGAAGGTTCAACAGGTCAAAATCACCAATGGGTAGAGCACTCACACATGTCACAGGAGCGGTTGAGATAGCGATATATATATATATATATATATATATATATATATATATATATATATATATATATATATATATATATTATATTATGAGTGGTTGCCATTTATATGACTCTCATGCACATAAGGCTAGGTTCACACGGTGTATTTTCAGGGCGTAATTACGCCCCGCAATTACGCCGTGGGGCGGGTGCGAGGGGCCGGCACCTCGCCGGCCCATAGACTTGCATTACCAGCGGCGCGTATACACCGCTAGTAATTCACATGTCAATTATCTCCCCGCCCGGTGGATTCACCGAGCAGGGAGAGGAGACGTAATCCATAGTTCTCTATGAGAAGTGTGGATTACCATAATGACTGGGACGGATTCCAGCTGTAATTTGCGCACTCCGGCGCGTAATTACGGACTGAAATACGTCCAGTTTTAAGCCGTGTGAACATGGCCTAAGGTGTGTGAGCGCTCTACCTATTAGTACTTTGCACTTATTGAACGTTTCCATATGGCATTGTGGGTTCCCTCAATCCTGTTGGGGAATAGTTTCGGACTTGTCTGAGGTTCAGTTCGCCTCCATTATGATTTATATTTGATTTCTGTCCAATTTTTTCTGTGCTGAAATTCAGCAGGAAGTGTTCAGTTTCCCTGCAGCGCCACCACAGGGGGGAAGAAGTATTGCACAGTGTCTTCAAATCAATAGGTTGTCCATGTAATTTGTGTCAGGACAGGTCGTCCATGGTGAGAGACGCTCTTGGTAGTAGCTTTCTACAGCCCCATAATAATAGTGTTATCTTTTTATAATGCTAACATATTCCGCAGGACTTTACAATGCAGAGGATATACCCGGTTTCCCTGAAAATAAGGCAGTGTCTTATATTAATTTTTGCTCCTAAAGTCAAGCTAAGACTTATTTTTAGGGGATGTTTTTTTTTCTCTATGAACAATAATTCACATTTATTGTTGAACAAAACATCAACCTGTATTAATATACTGCAGTGATTTCATCACAAACATCAGCATGAGCAGCCAAACTGAGTTGCATAAAAAAAATGCACTAGGTCTTATTTTCGGGGGTGTCTTATTTTCGGGGAAACAGGGGTAGGTGCAGACAAAACTAAACATTACATAGCAAAAATCCCATTCACAAACCAAACGAGGTGTAAGGACCCTGCTCACAAGAGCTCTTCTAGGCGCAGAGACTCCGTCAGGTTTTTACCGCACAGAATCAATCCTCTTCATCCAATCTACATTAAACTATCTACATGATTACAGCTGTGTTATAGTTTCCAGCCCTCTCCACATTGAAATAGAATTGCAAAAGGGACCTCTGGCCCTTGGTTTATAGGAGGGATGGGGGTCCCATAATGTAATGATGTATGCTAGGCATATGCTGTAACACTTTTAGACAGTAATACCCCTCTAAAGGTGACCACTCATTATAATGTGGCCTCCCGTCTAGCACCCTCTCTCCCCTCCAATCCATCCTTAACTCTGCTGCCCGTCTTATCCACCTCTCTCCTCGCTACTCCTCTGCCTCTCCCCTCTGCCAATCCCTTCACTGGCCGCCAATTGCCCAGCGAATTCACTTCAAGTTACTAACCATGACCTACAAAGCTCTCCATAACCTCTCCCCTCTATACATCTCTGCTCTAACCTCCAGATACCTCCCCTCACGCAACCTCTGCTCCTCACAGGACCTTCTCCTCTGCTCTCCCCTTATCAGCTCCTCACACAACCGTCTCCAAGTCTTCTCCCGTGCTTCACCCACACTCTGGAACTCGCTGCCCCCAACACATCAGACTCTCCTCCACTTTCACCAGCTTCAAAAGCAACCTGAAAACCCATTTCTTCAGGCTTGCCTATAACCTTCACTAAAACTTGTCACTACTTCCTCCACAGACATGTCTGCCCCTCACCTCCTGTCACTTTCCACCTCCTTGTAGATTGTAAGCCCTCGCGGGTAGGGTCCTCTCTCCCACTGTCGAGCCAGTAGTCATTATTCACTTATCACTGTACTCGTTTGACTTATGTAATGTATATAACCCCCTCGAATGTACAGCGCCCTGGAATCAATGGCGCTCTAAAATAGTTAATAATAATAATAATGCGAAGTATGTTCTATCTGCAAGCTGATAAGTAATGATGGGAGACAGGGCTGGGAGCCGGGGTGGTCCCGTTGCTACCGTGTCCTGAACATTGGAGGTTCTCCAACCTTCAAATATTAAGTCCCTGGGCACATTCAATAAATAACAATGTTTTGTTTACATCCTTTCATCTTGTTCTGTGTAATAAATCATTTCTTATTCTGATGGTTTGTTGCAATGTATCGGTGAAGGTGACGTTAGCTGGCATCCAGGCTGTTTGTTGCTGCCACATTGATTGTAATGGTCACCGAGTGCATTGTACTTGGCTTCTTACACCCAGAGGCAATGTTTCGGTGATGATGGGAGATAATAAAACATATGGCAGGTGCACTGTGGCTCCGTGACGTGCTAAGCACAGAATAGGAACCATCAAAACTTGCATATAATAAATACACACAACTTTTTTTTTATTTTTTTTATAGTTTTATATTTTCAGTCATGCACAGCCGTGTGTGTCTGTGTCTTGTCAGCAGATCTGTTCCAGAAGTTTCTGCAGCAGTTTCATCCACCTGAGTAGAGTTGTTGCAAGCATTTTAATTTCTGCCAGCCCCATTGCAACAAACAGGACAGCGGCAAAAGCTGCTGTATGTGAATGTACCTCAATCGTTGTGAAATTCAAAGCATCAGCTTTGCTGCTAGACCCTGAATTGGCAAGTCAGGAAGATAGCAGATCCCACAGCCGGACCCCCTGAGCCAGTAGAGAGATGGCAGATCCCACAGCCGGACCCAATGAGCCAGCAGAGAGATGGCAGATACCACAGCCGGACCCCCTGAGCCAGCAGAGAGATGGCAGATCCCACAGCTGGACCCCCTGAGCCAGTAGAGAGATGGCAGATTCCACAG
The DNA here is from genome assembly GCA_025379985.1 of Phyllomedusa bahiana. Classification (NCBI taxonomy): domain Eukaryota; kingdom Metazoa; phylum Chordata; class Amphibia; order Anura; family Hylidae; genus Phyllomedusa; species Phyllomedusa bahiana. Next base: position 417,148 of record JAODAL010000063.1, read on the forward strand.
CCGGACCCCCTGAGCCAGCAGAGAGATGGCAGATCCCACAGCCGGACCCCCTGAGCCAGCAGAGAGATTGCAGATCCCACAGCCGGACCCCCTGAGCCAACAGAGAGATGGCAGATCCCACAGCCGGACCCCCTGAGCCAGCAGAGAGATGGCAGATCCCACAGCCGGACCCCCTGAGCCAGCAGAGAGATGGCAGATCCCACAGCCGGACCCCCTGAGCCAGCAGAGAGATGGCAGATCCCACAGCCGGACCCCCTGAGCCAGCAGAGAGATGGCAGATCCCACAGCCGGACCCCCTGAGCCAGCAGAGAGATGGCAGATCCCACAGCCGGACCCCCTGAGCCAGCAGAGAGATGGCAGATCCCACAGCCGGACCCCCTGAAGCCAGCAGAGAGATGGCAGATCCCACAGCCGGACCCCCTGAGCCAGCAGAGAGATGGCAGATCCCACAGCCGGACCCCCTGAGCCAGCAGAGAGATGGCAGATCCCACAGCCGGACCCCCTGAGCCAGCAGAGAGATGGCAGATCCCTCAGCCGGACCCCCTGAGCCAGCAGAGAGATGGCAGATCCCACAGCCGGACCCCCTGAGCCAGCAGAGAGATGGCAGATCCCACAGCCGGACCCCCTGAGCCATCAGGGAGATGGCAGATCCCACAGCCGGACCCCCTGAGCCAGCAGGGAGATGGCAGATCCCACAGCCGGACCCCCTGAGCCAGCAGAGAGATGGCAGATCCCACAGCCGGACCCCCTGAGCCAGCAGAGAGATGGCAGATCCCACAGCCGGACCCCTGAGCCAGCAGAGAGATGGCAGATCCCACAGCCGGACCCCCTGAGCCAGCAGAGAGATGCAGATCCCACAGCCGGACCCCCTGAGCCAGCAGAGAGATGGCAGATCCCACAGCCGGACCCCCTGAGCCAGCACAGAGATGGCAAATCCCACAGCCGGACCCCCTGAGCCAGCAGAGAGATGGCAGATCCCACAGCCGGACCCCCTGAGCCAGCAGAGAGATGGCAGATCCCACAGCCGGACCCCCTGAGCCAGCAGAGAGATGGCAGATCCCAAAGCTGTGACCCCCTGAGCTATCAGGGAGATGGCAGATCCCACAGCCGGACCCCCTGAGCCAGCAGGGAGATGGCAGATCCCAAAGCTGTGACCCCCTGAGCCAGCAGAGAGATGGCAGATCCCACAGCCGGACCCCCTGAGCCAGCAGAGAGATGGCAAAATCCCAAAGCTGTTTACCCCCTGAGCCAGCAGAGAGATGGCAGATCCCACAGCCGGACCCCCTGAGCCAGCAGAGAGATGGCAGATCCCACAGCCGGACCCCGTGAGCCAGCAGAGAGATGGCAGATCCCACAGCCGGACCCCCTGAGCCAGCAGAGAGATGGCAGATCCCACAGCCGGACCCCCTGAGCCAGCAGAGAGATGGCAGATCCCACAGCCGGACCCCCTGAGCCAGCAGAGAGATGGCAGATCCCACAGCCGGACCCCTGAGCAGCAGAGAGATGGCAGATCCACAGCCGGACCCCCTGAGCCAGCAGAGAGATGGCAGATCCCACAGCCGGACCCCCTGAGCCAGCAGGGAGATGGCAGATCCCACAGCCGGACCCCCTGAGCCAGCAGAGGGGATGGCAGATCCCAAGCCGGACCCCTGAGCCAGCAGAGAGATGGCAGATCCCACAGCCGGACCCCCTGAGCCAGCAGAGAGATGGCAGATCCCACAGCCGGACCCCTGAGCCAGCAGAGAGATGGCAGATCCCACAGCCGGACCCCCTGAGCCAGCAGAGAGATGGCAGATCCCACAGCCGGACCCCCTGAGCCAGCAGAGAGATGGCAGATCCCACAGCCGGACCCCCTGAGCCAGCAGAGAGATGGCAGATCCCACAGCCGGACCCACTGAGCTACCAGGGAGATGGTAGATCCCACCGCTGGAACCCTGAGCTACCAGGGAGATGGCAGATCCCACAGCTGGAACCCTGAGCTACCGAGGAGATGGCAGATCCCACAGCTGGAACCCTGAGCTACCAGGGAGATGGTAGATCCCACAGCTAGATCCCTGAGCCACCAAGGTGATGACAGATCCCACAGCCGGACCCCTTGAATCAGCAGGAAGATAGGTGATCCAGCAGGTAGATTGCAAATCCTGCATCTGGGCCCTCTGAGCCACCAGCGAGATGGCAGGTCATGCAGCCGGATCCCTAATCCACCAGCGAGATGGCAAGTCATGCAGCCGGACCCCTAAACCACCAGCGAGATGGCAAGTCATGCAGCCGGACCCCTAAACCACCAGCGAGATGGCAGGTCATGCAGCCGGACCCCTAATCCACCAGCGAGATGGTGGATTTTGCATTTGATCCCCTAATCCACTAGGGAGACGGCAGATCTTGTAGCCGGACCCCTGAGCCACCAGGGAGATGGCAGATCCCACAGCCGGACCCCCTGAGCCACCAGTGAGATGGCAGATCCCACAGCCGGACCCCCTGAGCCACCAGGGAGATGGCAGATCCTACAGCCTGACATTTCCAGACCCCCTGAACCACCAAGGACATATCTGCACCGGTCCTAACCATCAGAATTCTGGATGCAAAATATACATGGACGCCTACTAATCATATAACTAATATTCTGTGTTCTACAAGTAAAACAACAAATGAGTAACGTGCCCCTTGTTTGTTCAGCCCATTGCAGCTCTGTCCTAGATGCGGCTGCTGTCGTCTGTCCCATTAGTCACCGCTGAATAATTTTTCTGTTCCAAATAACAATTTGGATGAATAACGTCTAATAACTCCTGCTCTGCTGCATGTTTTATTAGGGACGCTTCTTGTTACGTGATTGGATAGGCTCGGCGCTGTGCGGACCCTCGTCGTCCCCCTCCTCTAGAGGCATTTAATGCTTTTTAAAGTTGGTCAGTGCTGCGGGCTCCAGCTTCCAGATGTTTGCTGCTGAAATGCATTAGCGCAAGCGTCGTTTCTGAGCGCACGAGCTGCTTCCTGGCAGAACCTTTAAAAAATCAGAAATGCAACCGGGTTGACTCATTCATTTTCCCCGACTTTTCTTCCCCCTCTTTGCCGTCCTGATGAGTCATTCCGGTAATGGTTTCTGAACCTAATAAATATCCTTTGAGGCTCTGTTGCTCATCTCGCCCAGACAGCTGCTAATGTTTGCGATAAGCGGAGACAGTCAAGGTCACCAAAGACATTGAGTTTAAAATGGACTCCATTTTTTTCCTCTATTATTAATGCAGCAAACTTCCAGGAGGGAGACGGTCCTGTTTTCAGTCTTCCTCCTCCTCAATACTCACACCACTCTGTACCAGCAGAGTAGGAAGAACCCTTTGATCATCCAACCTGCGCCATCTACTATATGTTCTGTGCAACAAGTGGGGAAAAGATATGAGAGATTCTTGATGTTTCAGATCATAGTTTTACAGTGGAGACAGGGCAAAAACCAGAGGAGAAGATAATGTCTATTCATCTACAGCGAAAAGAAGGGCAACGGTTCCTCTGAGAATTATTAACGCTAATTTCTGTCTGAAATCCTAGCACTAAAAAAATAAGTGTACTTGCCTTAAAGGGGTTGTCTCACTACAAGGATTGCTGCTTTTTATGTTAAAGATCTTGCAAAAACAAGTCACTTTGCAATATATGTCCATTAAGTGTCCTACCTATTCTGAGATATACCCTCTTATATGGGCTGCATCAGCTCCTCAGGTCACTATAGCTACAGACCTGTTTGATCTCTCATGATAGGCTGCCAACACTGGTTGCTATAGCTACAGACCTGGCTTCTACTGCAGCCTAGTGGAAGCCAGTAAACACGCCCCTGAATTCAAAGTGAAAACAAGAAAACAGGACGAATCAATGTAATGAGACAACCCCTTTAAGTGTTATTGCAATGGACGTGATGTAAAAGCTGGCATTACAATTCCCATTGTGTGATCATTTCATCAAACTCACAATGGATGACAAGGGAGTATTGAAGCCTCTGAGCTTCATTGTACATGTAGAACAAAGGTATTTTAGAAATCATTGTAACTCTACAAATAATTTATTTTATTTTTCTTATGTTTAGAGCGACCGTTACCCTTTGATCACCTGATGTTCGAGCATTTGCAGAAGTGGGGACCTCGAAGGGAGGAAGTGAAGTTCTTTCTACGTCATGAGGATTTTCCAGTGGAAAGCAATGAACAGGGTAAGTGTCAATATTTCCTTTAATACTGATTGGGTTGTGGAGGTGGAGTGGATCAGGTTCTCTTGTAATGAGAGGCAGCACATAGGACGTGTATGTGTCATTTTGTGCGGTAATAGGACATGACCCTACATAGGAAATACACTGCAACATTTCCAGTTGTAAACCTGATCACAGCTCTCTAAAGTGCTGTGCTTTGCATTTGAATCTGGCCCCAGGACGCCATCATGCCTAGCAGCATATCGGTGGCCCTCCAGCCAGACGAGCAAAACAAGGTGCATTATTTATTTCTTGGCAATCTATGGATGTGGGCAATTTTCTGTTGGACACCAATGGATGGGGCAGGTTTCGTTGGACACCCAATGGATGGGGCAGGGTTTCTGTTGGAACCAATGGATGGGGCAGGGTTTCTGTTGGACACCAATGGATGGGCAGGTTTCGTTGGACACCAATCGGATGGGGCAGGGTTTTGTTGGACACCCAATCGATGTGGGCAGGGTTCTTTTGGAACCCAATCGGATGTGGGCAGGTCTTCTGTTGGACACCCAATCGGATGTGGGCAGGGTTTCTGTTGGACACCCAATCGGATGTGGGCAGGGTTTCTGTTGGACACCCAATCGGATGCGGGCAGGGTTTCTGTTGGACACCCAATCGGATGCGGGCAGGGTTTCTGTTGGACACCCAATCGGATGCGGGCAGGGTTTCTGTTGGACACCCAATCGGATGCGGGCAGGGTTTCTGTTGGACACCCAATTGGATGTGGGCAGGGTTTCTGTTGGACACCCAATCAGATGTGGGCAGGGCTTCTGTTGGACACCCAATCAGATGTGGGCAGGGCTTCTGTTGGACACCCAATCAGATGTGGGCAGGGATTCTGTTGGACACCCAATCAGATGTGGGCAGGGTTTCTGTTGGACACCCAATCGATGCGGAGTTTCTGTTGACACCCAATCGATGGGGCAGGTTTCTGTTGGACACCCAATCGTATGGGGCAGGGTTCTGTTGGACACCCAATCGGATGCGGGCAGGGTTTCTGTTGGACACCCAATCGATGCGGCAGGGTTTCTGTTGGACACCCAATCGGATGCGGGCAGGGTTTCTGTTGGACACCCAATCGGATGCGGGCAGGGTTCCTTCTAGGTGCCTCATCGGGTCCGGGCAGGATTCCTATTGGACACGTCATCAGATTTGGGCCTCGTCGGCAGCCTCTTAGACACCTCACTGACGCACCCAGTAGGAATCTTGCTCTTATCCGATGACTAATGCACCATGGTTTGCCAGTCTGACTGGCAGGCCTCTGATTCATTGACGAGTATGATGATGATTCGGCACCCTTGGGCTGATCCTCAATCCAAATCACAACACTATCTTCCAACCAAGCCGGTCTTAGCCTGCTTGCTGTGGAGTGGTAAAAGCCAATACATATACCCTTTTAAAAGCGTTAGTATAAGATTAGAAAAATATGGCTGCTTTCTTCTGGAAACCGCATTTCCCTTGTCTGTGGTTGTCGGGTATGGCTATTTCGTCTCATTCACTAACATGGGCAGGAGCTGCAATACCAGACAACTCCTGGACTAAAGGGGCGCTGTTTCTGGAAGAAATCGGATATTTTTTTTAATCTCCTATTACGTGCATAGTTTATCTGTAAAACCTGGATGTGCCACTTCTTTGGCTTCTTGCAGATCTTCCTTGCCCGCTTCCCTATTGGCGCCATGCTTGTTATTTTATAAACTGGTCTTGTGATGAATGGTGCATTTCTGTTCCAGTCTCTCCAGCCAGTAACAGTAATATCTGTGTGTGCGTCATAATGCCCCTGGACAGGAATGCAAGGCTTTGTTGTGCGCTCTCGCCTGGCAGGCTGCCAGCGTGCTATTATAATGACACTTTCACACTTGATGCAGAGCAGAACCCATGCCAGGTCACTGTACATTGGGTGCCACACTTATGGCTGGTAACGTACCTTGAGCTGCGGTAGGAAGGACGACTGTTTGTACTGGCGTGTTTCTATATTTGTGTTTTTAAGCACTTCCTTGTGCAAACGCCAAGTCACGTGAAATGAAAATAAACTACCGCATTAAAGGGCGACTCCAGCTGCAATCAACAAACTAACATGGGAAATTTACTGCATCGCTTCATGCCACCCAGGCTTCAAATCAATGCTGTATTTTTAGGTTTATAAATCCATATAAATGCATATAAATATACAGGTAGTTCCCGGGTTACGAACGGGAAAGGGACTGTAGGTTTGTTCTTAGCTTGAATTTGTATGCAAGTCAGAACAGTTATATTTATTAAATTTAACTCCAGCATAAAAGTGTTTTTTCTAGTTTCGGATAGTACAGGGAAGGGTTTTTACATTTGTTTTGTTGTCTATGCCCATCTTGAGAAGAATTCACCTAATTTTCACTTCATGTGCTGCTGTGGCATGCTGGAGCTTGTCGTTCCACAGCTGCTATCTGCTGTGGAACATGGAACTACAAGTGCCAGCATGCCTTATAAGTCTCCGTCTGTAACTAGCGGACAGATGTAAGTCAGAATATTGTGAGTCGGGGACTGCCTGTATATGAAAAATGTATCGTCCTAGTGGTCATAGCTCTGGTTTTCCGATATAGAGCATCAAATTCCCTGCATAGACATGGCGATAAATAATAGACTCCTGTAAGAGGTATCCAGAATTGTAAGGCTATATCTACACTGCACTGGGTCTGGTCGGATTTTCGGGGGATTCGGTATTTTGAATGCACCAAAAATCCGACTGTAACCAGTGCCCGATAGACAGCAATAAAAAATCCATGCGATTAAATAGGAAGGTCATGATATTAGTTGCCCTGCCTAATATACAGCTCCTACAGGATTTTAGATATGGCATTGTGCATCACATAATACCGCCGTAGATTTGTTCTGCTATGTCCACTTGTTGACCATGGCTTGCATGGCATGAAAATTTCCTGTTTGCAAATTAAAACATTGTTTAATAAAAAATAAATCTACCAGCACAGACTTTTTTTCCGGCTGGTTTCGAAATCTGGCGTATTTTAAAGGATTTTATATCTTCCGCCAAATTCCCGTCGGATTCCCGTACAGTCGATGTATTGGGCCGGTGGGAAATCTAACAACAGACTGCGGGTTTTATCACAAAACCATGCAAAAAAAGTGCAGCAATGCCAAAATGTCAGATTTTGGACGGCGGTTTAGCATTGATGTGTAGGCATAGCATAAGAGTCGAATTCATATTGCTGCATTATGGAATTCCGTTTTTGACCTATTTTTGTTTCATAAGAAAAAAGAACGGAATTCAACAATAGAAATTTACTTTTAATAGAAAAGAACAATCAGTATGAGGAAACACAGGCAAACCCTAGCCTGCTTTCACGTTGTCCGGCAGTGGGAGCCTTCCTATGCAACAAACCCCACCAAGCAAGACTGAGCCATTCCTCCTTAATGGCCTCCATACACACGGAAGAAAAGTTGTGCAACCCCCTACCCCTCCCCCAATTTCGTTAGGACCGCCTGTCCTAATGTGTATGGTGGTCTCCTAACTGCTTGTCAACAGATGGTATCTGGGGAGAGAATGATGGGGGTATTTAAAAGGGTTGTCCACTACAGTGATTGCTTTTTATGTTAAAGATCTTGCAAAAACAAGTCACTTTGCAATTTGTGTCCATTAACAGTGTCCTACATATTTCTAGATATCCCCACTTGTATGGACTGCATCAGCTCCTCACTTCGCTATAGCTACAGACCTGTTCAGTCTCTCCTTATAGGCTGCCAGCACTGGTCACTATAGCTACAGACCTGTTCAATCTCTCCTGATAGGCTACCAGCACTGGTCACTATAGCTACAGACCTGTTCAATCTCTCCTGATAGGTTGTTAGTGTTGGTCTATATAGCTACAGACCTGTTCAATCTCTCCCGATAGGCTGCTAGCACTGGTCGGTATAGCTACAGACCCGTTTGATCTCTCCTGATAGGCTACCAATGCTGGTTGCTATAGCTACAGACCTGTTGTCCTCAGCAGCTCATCACTGCAGGCTAATAGTAGCCAGTAAATTCAGAAATGAAGCTGAAAAAAAGGACACAGGTATAATAAAGGGATATAGTGATACAACCCCTTTAAGTGCCTGATCCTTCAGGCTCTCCCTAGGTATAAGCCGCTGCCTGAGGTGTCTTGTCTCCCTGCTGGAGACACCTGCATGCTCAGCTAAGCGTCAGTATGTAAGGAGGGGATGTGAAGAGCAGGTGTATGGCCAAAAGCTGTTAAATGTATATGTTCACCTCTAGGTAACTTGACCCTTCACCATTTAGGAGATCAGAAGTCTGACACTTCTCGGGTGGATTCCTGTTAAATTCTTATTCATTTCTAGGAATAATGTTCCTTTAATAAGTATAGGTAAGCTGTTTAGTCCAAGGTCACATACTAACAAAAAAAAAGTATCTTCCGCAGGTCGCTTCTGAAAAACTTGTTGGTCTGGTTTTCTTTTTGTAACCAGTTTTTCCTTTTTTTTCTCGTTCTAGCTGCACGCCAGGCTCCGAATCAGAGAAACGGTCTCACAGGAGAGAAGCGTCTCGAAAATGGGGTATGAAAGGTTTTCACTGCACCATTGTATTAGATATTATGGCTCTTGCCCAATTAATATAACAGGATCAGTTATTTGCTTAGAATTGTTGGTGGCTCAGTAGAGTTCAAGGGAGTTTTTGCGTCTTTGATATTTCCTACTTTTTTATTTGGGCTCTTTGTTGGAAATTTGGGTCATGGTCAATACTGCCGGAATTACCGCAGCTTTACTCCACCCGATTGAGCAACGTGTATAGACCAGGCCTCCCAAACCTATTTGATGGTTGACAACTGCTTACAAAGTGGCGTAGCTTATGTAAACCCCACTTCCAAAATAGGTGGTATCACCTAGTTTGGGGGCAGTCCTGGGCAGGTCCCGGGTGGTATCACCCAGTTTGGGGGCAGTCCTGGGCAGGTCCCGGGTGGTATCACCTAGTTTGGGGGCATGGTACCTGGGCAAGGTCCCGGGTGGTATCACCCAGTTTGGGGGGCCTAGCCTATCCCCTGGGCATGGCAGGTCCCGGGTGGTATCACCTAGTTTGGGGGCAGTCCTGGGCAGGTCCCGGGTGGTATCACCCAGTTTGGGGGCAGTCCTGGGCAGGTCCCGGGTGGTATCACCCAGTTTGGGGGCAGTCCTGGGCAGGTCCCGGGTGGTATCACCCAGTTTGGGCAGCCGGGCAGGTCCCTGGTGGTATCACCCAGTTTAGGGCAGTCTGGGCAGGTCCCGGGTGGTATCACCCAGTTTGGGGGCAGTCCTGGGCAGGTCCCGGGTGGTATCACCCAGTTTGGGGGCAGTCCTGGGCAGGTCCCGGGCTGTTTGGCCATTAGGTCCTGTTATGTTGTGCAGGTTTGGAATAGACCATCTGTTCTTCTGGAAACGGGCCAAAATATAGCCTAAAAATACATTGTGGTACGTTCATCAAAACAGAAAATTAATGATATTTTGCAGAGCTACAAGTCACATCATTTACTGACAGCCTAAAGTTATCAAAGATTGTTGAAAGTTCTAGTTCTACCACAGCTGGAGAGCCACAGATCATTGTAACTTTTGTCAGCATAGTCATTTATATGATTGGAAATGGTTATGATGTTTATTGACTTTTTGTCGTTTGGTTGGTTATCATTAGTATGTGTACATCTTTCATATGGCTTATGGATTTGTATGGCATTTTTCTCTTTGGTTCGGGTTTTTGCAGATAGGATGTATAGTGTTATTGATGTATATGTATTCTCCGATTTAACCGCCATTTGTAAGAGATAATCCTAGTGTGAAATAACAAATTATACCGATTATGCTTGACCACATACAGTCCATGCACATGTTTGGCGCACATTCTGCATGCAGTTGTAGCAAACCTTAATGGATATAGACTCCTTTGTACTCAATTTGCTACCCAAATGCAAAATTAAACCACTGTCTAAATAGACTTCATTAAAACTTTTCTACCATTTTGCCGCGGAGAGATCTGTGTAAGTCCTTCACCTAGCTGCTGGTGCTGCAGTCTTAATCAAATCTGTCAAAGCGCTGCTCCTGCTTCTGATGGCTCCATGCTCTCCCCTGTCCTTCAGTTATAGAGATGGCAGCAGGTAGGAAGAAGAGGTTGTACATGGCCTATTTAAGAACACAAGGAGGGAGTGGGTGCAGAATAATTTTTTGGTACATGTAATCTTTTTTATTATCATTTTTTTTATTCAAGATACTCAATTACTGATATTACATTGGCAGCCTGCTCTTAGTTTCAGATTTTCTCATGTTCTTTTGTCCTACGAGTAACTCCTCTATGCAGTTAGAAGTCTGGAATTTGTAATGAGTGCTCTGTTTTCTCTCTACACTTGTACACAACCTAAGTGATTCTACCCCTATAAACAATCTTTTGTGTGCTTTTCTCCCTATCTACAGCCTGTCTGAGCTGCCCTCCTAGTATGCTTATGTAACAATGTACCTCAGAGGTGTTTTTATGGTTTTATGGGGGAGGTGTAGGGGAAAAAAATAAATATATATATAATAAAATATATATATATATATATATATATATATATATAAAAAAAAGGAACTGCCAAAGCTGCAACTTTTAGCCCCACCCGAGAAGAGAACCCTAAAGGACCGTTCACACGGCTTATTTCGGGCACGGATTCCTGCCATATTGCGCACCGTACTGCGCTGCAATACGGCTGCAATCCGTCCCAGCCATTACGGTAATCCATAGTTCTCATAGAGAACTGTGGATTCCGACTCTCCTTCGCCGGGCGGGGAGAAAGTGACATGTTCATTATCCCGACGGAATACGCGCCGTGGATAATGAAAGTCTATGGGGCCGGCGAGCAGCGCTCCCACCCCTTATTCAAGCCGTACTGCGGGCGAAATCCGTCCCGCAATTACGGCTTGAATAAGCAGTGTTAACCTGCCCTAAAACATTGTCACCGATATACAATAGTCTGTGATGAAAAAGTGATACAATTACTTAGCTTATTTTAGCCCCACTCTTAGGCTATGTCTACACGGCAGTGGTCAAAAAATGACCTAAAAATCTTCATAAAACTGAGTTTTTTGTCCACTACCTGTCAAAAGCTGCTGAAAAAAGTCATTTTTTTTTTTTTTTTTTTGCTTGTGCGTTTTTTGCCGCTTTTTTTCTTTGCAGAGATGCAAAGCATTAAATTTGCTGTGTATTTCTGCAAAAATCATCTGGTGCTTTACATAGACTCCAGTAGTACATTTTCTTCCCTGTTCTGGCGGTTTTTTTGAGCTTTAAAAAAAAAAAAAAACGACCAGCAGATAAAATGAGTAGAAAAAAAGACTTTCTGTGGAGACAACAGGACGTTTTTACTATACAAATCTATGGGACCTCTTTTCATTTAATTTTTTTAATTTATAAAAAAAACGCTGAAAAAAATGCCGTTCTTGTGTTCATATGGAGACATAGCCTAACGGTATGTTCTCACGGCTTATTTTGCCATGTATTGCGCTTTATACGCGGTGAAATGCACGCCGCAATTACGGTAATTCATAGTTCTCATTGAGAGCTATGGATTACGTGTCCTCTCCCTGCGCGTTCAATATGATCGTATTGTACGCGCGTGGGGAGAATTGACATGTCAGTTGTTCGCGGTGCTTACACGCCGCTGACCATGCATGTCACTGGGGCCGGTCGGGTGACCCCCTCCCAACCCCCATGCTTTGGGTGGTCATCGCATGGTTCCAGAACACATGGTGTATTGCAGCACATACTATACGTGCCACAATAAGCTTTGTGAAGATGCCCTTAGTGTTTAAAAAGAAAAAAAAATTTAAAAACAGACTTGGTTTTTAAAACTTTTTTTTCTATTATAAAAAAAATCAAATGCAGGAATGATATAAAAATAAAGACTAGCGTATCATGGGATAAAAAAAGCAATAAAATTAGTGGAATAACCGAGCATGTTAAAACATTCAAAAACTTGTATACTAAGGAAAATTAAGCGGTGCATGGTCAGGGAGCGGGGTGAACGGGCAGGTTTGGAGCTGGTTAAGAAGTGCTGTTGCCGCTGTATGATGTAAACCATGGAGAGCCGATGTCTCTGGCCATTCCGGGCTATAGCTCGCTGCGTCTAGAGTATGTGTATATAAGAGTGTTTCATCTATAGGCCAGCTAGGCTAGGTGCAATGCGCTATAGTATACAAATCACACGGCCACTTTATTAGGTACAAACCCATGCTAGTAAAACGGGTTGGACCCCCTTTTGCCTTCAGAACTGCCTCAATTCTTCGTGGGATAGATTCCACAAGGTGTTGCAACGATGCCCCAATTGGGTACCAAGGGGCCCAAAGAGTGCCAAAGGGAAAATATTCCCCACACCATGACACCACCACCACAGCCTGAACCGTTGATACAAGGCAGGATGGATCCATGCTTTCATGTTTGTTGACGCCAAATTTCTGACCCTACCATCCAAATGTCCGCAGCAGAAAATCGGGGACTCATCAGACCAGGCAACTTTTTTTTCCCAAATCTTCTACTGTCCAATTTCGATGAGCTTGGGAAAAATTGGAGCCTCAGTTTCCTGTTCTTAGCTGAAAGGAGTGGCACCCGGTGTGGTCTTCTGCTGCTGTAGCCCATCTGCCTCAAAGTTCGCC